>JALAZF010000001.1:14830000-15430000 GCA_022829125.1 Lathyrus tuberosus | reverse complement strand
GCTAAAGAACAAATTCCTTTAGAGAAAAGTGACAAGCCTAAAATGGTTCAACAATATAACAAAAGGAAAAGAAATAATAAGAAGAAGTCTTATAATAAGAAGAAATCTTATCCCGCTAGATATAAAAGCAACTTTGAGCCTACTTGTTTCTATTGTGGTATTAAAGGTCATACTCCTAATGCATGTTATATTATAAACTTTAGTGTTGCTCAAGGCCATTATATGTGGGTTAAGAAAGGAACTAACTATGGTGAACCCAAGGCACATTGGGTACCAAATCAAACTTAATTTGTTTTGTAGGTTTGCTTAAGGACCACTTTAAATCTATGATGTTTTGATAAGTGGTGGTTCTAAGTTTTTGATGGGAGGCATAAACTAGCTTTCAAATCTAGCTCCAAAGTCCAAGGGTTATTTCACATATGAGGATTCCCTTAAAGAAAGAATTTTTGGCATTGGATAAGTTGAAGCACTAACTTTCACATCCATTGAAGATGTACTTTTGACAAACTAAAGCATAATCTTCCTAGTATAAATCAACTTTGTGACAAAGACTTCAAAATCATGTTTCGGCAAGGATAAATGTTTGATGAAGTCTTTCATGAGGTAAAACTCATAGGTAAAAAATATTTTTCATTTTTCAAGATTTCTTTATATATTTCAAGTCTTTTCCCATCCTTTTTGCTAATGACAAAGGGGGAGAAGATGTAAGTGTTTGTGTTTGTTTTTCTCTAACAAAATGCAGCTAGCAAAGACACTCTAAATCATGAATTTAGGGGGAGCATTGATCAAGGGGGAGCTTTTTGTATTAGAGAAACAAGGTTAAAGCAAATTTTCAAAATTGGGTTGTCATCATCAAAAAGGGGGAGAATGTGAAGGCAAGCTTGTCAATGGTTTTGATGAAGACAACATTATTCATTCAAGATGTTATGCTTGCTCAAAAAGAATGGATCAAGACATTGAAGTTAGCACAAAGTTTTTAATTTTTACAAGTCGTGAAGAATTCTCAAGTATAATCAAGGTATAACTCTCACTTATCAATATGGTTGCATACAAGTGTTCAAAAGTGTCTCAAGCATGCAATATATATTGATAAAATAGTTCTCAAAATAATCTTCAAAATTCACTTGCATACATGGTTCAGGTGGTTGAAAATATATCATTATTTCTAGCTTTAAAAAACAAAATATTTTTATCATACATTTGAAACTTTATTTACTTTATTTATTTATTTGTTTTTTTTTTATTTCGAACCATGTTAAATCACTTTCAAATATAATCTATTGACTTGGGTAAATCAATAGATGTTTTATAAAATTGGTTCAAATACTTAGACAAATTTTTTAATTATTTAATTTATTTAAACATTCAGTTTTTGGTAAATTATGGCCTTTTTAACTGTCGTAACAGCTCCAGAAACCGCCATAATTCACATCGTTCTGAACCAGTATTTTAAATTTTAAATTTCAAAATTATTTGGTAAATTATGGTGTTTTGAAACGACGTAACAGACCAAACAACCGCCACAATTTACAACGTACTGAAACATTGTTTTTTATTTAAAATTGAAAAATGTTTTGTTTGAATGCACCTTTTCATTATATCTTTTCATGGCATCTCTTACATCATTTATCTTATTAAATTCAGAATTTTTCTAACCATTACCATGACTTTTGAATGGTTGCTTTCATCAATATAAATACATATCATTTTCAGATTAAAATTTACCTCCTAGAAATTTCATAATAAAAAATCCACTCATTCTTTTCATCTTTCAGTTATTCTTCAAGTGTTCATTCTAACATATTTTTGAGAGAAACCTTTGCATAAATTTCACACATTATCATTGTTTCATCTCATTTTATTCAAGAACACTTGTATATTTCATTTGAGTGATATTTATTTCAATGAGAAGATCGATCATCAAGATTGATAATATCATATTCTCAAGACATCTACTTCTTATCAAGATTACTTTTTGTATTACCTTGTTGTCCAGGACTGTTGGAAACAAGTGAGTGTTTTGAAGAGGATTGTTCTTCATACACTTAGTTACCTATAGGTTAGATAGTAAGCATCACCATTGGTGTGATTAGGCTGTACAATAATTCTAAACTATAGTGAATTCTCTTTCGTGTTGAAGAAGGAGTGGAGTACTCTTGGGCTGTGAGGGGAACCACTATAATTCTCTTGTGTCATTTTTCCTTTTCGCACTTTATTTTCCAGCACTTATCATAAAACGGAAAAATAACCAAGAACCGGTAAAAAGATCGAAGAATTTTTAAGAACCTAATTCACCCCCCTCTTAGGCGCATTTACACTTACAATTGGCATCAGAGCAGGTGATAGGTAACCTGTTCCTATTCGATTCAGATGGCTTCCGTAAACAATGATCTTGTTTTCAAAGACGGTGGTAGTAGCAACAAGCCTCCTTTGTTTTCTGGCCAATACTTCGACTTCTGGAAAATTCGTATGAAGGCACATTTAGAAGCACAAGGAAGTGATATATGGGAGGCTGTTCAAAATGATCCTTTTATTCCTACAACGGTTTTCAAAGGAGTTGGTACGCCAAAACCACAAGCATCATAGGATGAGGATGATAAGAAAAAGGTTCTTTATGACAAAAAGGCAATAAATATTTTACAAAGTGCACTTGGAATGGATGAATTCTTCCCCGTCTCAACATGTACAACGGCCAAACAAATATGGGACACTCTTGTAGAAACTCACGAAGGAACCGCCGAAGTCAAAAGATCCAGATTGAATACTTTAAGTCAAGAGTACGAGTTATTTAGAATACAACTAGGAGAATCAATCCTCGACTTGGAGAAAAGATTCGTGCATTTGACAAATCACTTGAATGCACTCGGTAAGACACTAACAAATGATGAACTTAATCTTAAAGTGCTTAGGTCTTTAACAAGAGAATGACAACCCAAAGTGACGGCGATTTCCAAGAAGAAAAGTTTCTCAACGATGACATCCGCTACTCTATTCGGAAAGCTTCAAGAATATGAGACGGAACATGGACTATTGGAGAAACGTGAGAACCAAGAAAAGAAATCCAAGAGCATTGCCTTAAAAGTTGAATCTAAAGTTGTGAAGAAAGAAGACAATCCCGAAGAGGACGAAAACTTTATGCTCCTTGTAAAAAGACTAGGAAAATACTTCAGTGCAAAAAATAATATTGGAAACTATAGTTTCACAAGAAGAAAGAAGTCCTCAAAGAACAAAGAAAAAGAAGCATCAACATCCAATGGAGACATTATATGCTATGAATGTGGAAAGCGAGGCCACATCAAACCGGAATGTCCCAAACTCGCAAAGAATCGTGACAACAAAGGAAAGAAGGATTACAAAAAGAAAGCCTACATTGCTTGGGATGACAATGAAATAAGTTCTCCATCGGACTCCGATACTGATCAAAGCGCAAATCTAGCATTGATGGCATCACATCATTCCGACGATGAAGACGATGAGGTTAGTAGTAACTTTTCAATTTATGATAATGATGCTCAAGGAGCAATTGATGAACTTTTAAGTGAATGCAAAATTCTATATAAAACCATCTCATCTCAAAAGAAACAAATATCAATCTTGGAAGAAAATATTGAGAAAATGGTAAATAAGTTCAAAGATGAAAAAGAAGAATTAATCAAGAATTTTGCATGCACTAAATGTGAGTCACTTGCTTTTCAAATAGTTCAATTGAAAAGAGTCCTAGAAAGATATGAGAAAGGACAAATTGGATTGGAACGTGTTCTTAGTAGTAAAAAATACTCAAATAATAAAACTGGTCTAGGTTACTCAAGATTCTCTAAACAAACTTCTAACAAGACCATTTTTGTAAAAGCTAAAGAACAAATTCCTTTAGAGAAAAGTGACAAGCCTAAAATGGTTCAAAAGGAAAAGAAATAATAAGAAGAAGTCTTATAATAAGAAGAAATCTTATCCCGCTAGATATAAAAGCAACTTTGAGCCTACTTGTTTCTATTGTGGTATTAAAGGTCATACTCCTAATGCATGTTATATTATAAACTTTAGTGTTGCTCAAGGCCATTATGTATGGGTTAAGAAAGGAACTAACTATGGTGAACCCAAGGCACATTGGGTACCAAATCAAACTTAATTTGTTTTGTAGGTTTGCTTAAGGACCACTTTAAATCTATGATGTTTTGATAAGTGGTGGTTCTAAGTTTTTGATGGGAGGCATAAACTAGCTTTCAAATCTAGCTCCAAAGTCCAAGGGTTATTTCACATATGAGGATTCCCTTAAAGAAAGAATTTTTGGCATTGGATAAGTTGAAGCACTAACTTTCACATCCATTGAAGATGTACATTTGACAAACTAAAGCATAATCTTCCTAGTATAAATCAACTTTGTGACAAAGACTTCAAAATCATGTTTCGGCAAGGATAAATGTTTGATGAAGTCTTTCATGAGGTAAAACTCATAGGTAAAAAATATTTTTCATTTTTCAAGATTTCTTTATATATTTCAAGTCTTTTCCCATCCTTTTTGCTAATGACAAAGGGGGAGAAGATGTAAGTGTTTGTGTTTGTTTTTCTCTAACAAAATGCAGCTAGCAAAGACACTCTAAATCATGAATTTAGGGGGAGCATTGATCAAGGGGGAGCTTTTTGTATTAGAGAAGCAAGATTAAAGCAAATTTTCAAAATTGGGTTGTCATCATCAAAAAGGGGGAGAATGTGAAGGCAAGCTTGTCAATGGTTTTGATGAAGACAACATTATTCATTCAAGATGTTATGCTTGCTCAAAAAGAATGGATCAAGACATTGAAGTTAGCACAAAGTTTTTAATTTTTACAAGTCGTGAAGAATTCTCAAGTATAATCAAGGTATAACTCTCACTTATCAATATGGTTGCATACAAGTGTTCAAAAGTGTCTCATGCATGCAATATATATTGATAAAATAGTTCTCAAAATAATCTTCAAAATTCACTTGCATACATGGTTCATGTGGTTGAAAATATATCATTATTTCTAGCTTTAAAAAACAAAATATTTTTATCATACATTTGAAACTTTATTTACTTTATTTATTTATTTGTTTTTTTTTAATTTCGAACCATGTTAAATCACTTTATAATATAATCTATTGACTTGGGTAAATCAATAGATGTTGTATAAAATTGGTTCAAATACTTAGACAAATTTTTTAATTATTTAATTTATTTAAACATTCAGTTTTTGGTAAATTATGGCCTTTTTAACTGTCGTAACAGCTCCAGAAACCGCCATAATTCACATCGTTCTGAACCAGTATTTTAAATTTTAAATTTCAAAATTATTTGGTAAATTGTGGTGTTTTGAAACGACGTAACAGACCAAACAACCGCCACAATTTACGACGTACTGAAACAGTGTTTTTTATTTAAAATTGAAAAATGTTTTGTTTGAATGCACCTTTTCATTATATCTTTTCATGGCATCTCTTACATCATTTATCTTATTAAATTCAGAATTTTTCTAACCATTACCATGACTTTTGAATGGTTGCTTTCATCAATATAAATACATATCATTTTCAGATTAAAACTTACCTCCTAGAAATTTCATAATAAAAAATCCACTCATTCTTTTCATCTTTCAGTTATTCTTCAAGTGTTCATTCTAACATATTTTTGAGAGAAACCTTTGCATAAATTTCACACATTATCATTGTTTCATCTCATTTTATTCAAGAACACTTGTATATTTCATTTGAGTGATATTTATTTCAATGAGAAGATCGATCATCAAGATTGATAATATCATATTCTCAAGACATCTACTTCTTATCAAGATTACTTTTTGTATTACCTTGTTGTCCAGGACTGTTGGAAACAAGTGAGTGTTTTGAAGAGGATTGTTCTTCATACACTTAGTTACCTATAGGTTAGATAGTAAGCATCACCATTGGTGTGATTAGGCTCTACAATAATTCTAAACTATAGTGAATTCTCTTTCGTGTTGAAGAAGGAGGGGAGTACTCTTGGGCTGTGAGGGGAACCACTATAATTCTCTTGTGTCATTTTTCCTTTCCGCACTTTATTTTCCAGCACTTATCATAAAACGGAAAAATAACCAAGAACCGGTAAAAAGATCGAAGAATTTTTAAGAACCTAATTCACCCCCTCTTAGGCGCATTTACACTTACAATTGGCATCAGAGCAGGTGATAGGTAACCTGTTCCTATTCGATTCAGATGGCTTCCGCAAACAATGATCTTATTTTCAAAGACGGTGGTAGTAGCAACAAGCCTCCTTTGTTTTCTGGCCAATACTTCGACTTCTGGAAAATTCGTATGAAGGCACATTTAGAAGCACAAGGAAGTGATATATGGGAGGCTGTTTAAAATGGTCCTTTTATTCCTACAACGGTTTTCAAAGGAGTTGGTACGCCAAAACCACAAGCATCATAGGATGAGGATGATAAGAAAAAGGTTCTCTATGACAAAAAGGCAATAAATATTTTACAAAGTGCACTTGGAATGGATGAATTCTTCCGCGTCTCAACATGTACAACGGCCAAACAAATATGGGACACTCTTGTAGAAACTCACGAAGGAACCGCCGAAGTCAAAAGATCCAGATTGAATACTTTAAGTCAAGAGTACGAGTTATTTAGAATACAACTAGGAGAATCAATCCTCGACTTGGAGAAAAGATTCGTGCATTTGACAAATCACTTGAATGCACTCGGTAAGACACTAACAAATGATGAACTTAATCTTAAAGTGCTTAGGTCTTTAACAAGAGAATGACAACCCAAAGTGACGGCGATTTCCAAGAAGAAAAGTTTCTCAACGATGACATCCGCTACTCTATTCGGAAAGCTTCTAGAATATGAGACGGAACTTGGACTATTGGAGAAACGTGAGAACCAAGAAAAGAAATCCAAGAGCATTGCCTTAAAAGTTGAATCTAAAGTTGTGAAGAAAGAAGACAATCCCGAAGAGGACGAAAACTTTATGCTCCTTGTAAAAAGACTAGGAAAATACTTCAGTGCAAAAAATAATATTGGAAACTATAGTTTCACAAGAAGAAAGAAGTCCTCAAAGAACAAAGAAAAAGAAGCATCAACATCCAATGGAGACATTATATGCTATGAATGTGGAAAGCGAGGCCACATCAAACCGGAATGTCCCAAACTCGCAAAGAATCGTGACAACAAAGGAAAGAAGGATTACAAAAAGAAAGCCTACATTGCTTGGGATGACAATGAAATAAGTTCTCCATCGGACTCCGATAGTGATCAAAGCGCAAATCTAGCATTGATGGCATCACATCATTCCGACGATGAAGACGATGAGGTTAGTAGTAACTTTTCAATTTATGATAATGATGCTCAAGGAGAAATTGATGAACTTTTAAGTGAATGAAAAATTCTATATAAAACCATCTCATCTCAAAAGAAACAAATATCAATCTTGGAAGAAATTATTGAGAAATTGGTAAATAAGTTCAAAGATGAAAAAGAAGAATTAATCAAGAATTTTGCATGCACTAAATGTGAGTCACATGCTTTTCAAATAGTTCAATTGAAAAGAGTCCTAGAAAGATATGAGAAAGGACAAATTGGATTGGAACGTGTTCTTAGTAGTAAAAAATACTCAAATAATAAAAGTGGTCTTGGTTACTCAAGATTCTCTAAACAAACTTCTAACAAGACCATTTTTGTAAAAGCTAAAGAACAAATTCCTTTAGAGAAAAGTGACAAGCCTAAAATGGTTCAACAATATACCAAAAGGAAAAGAAATAATAAGAAGAAGTCTTATAATAAGATGAAATCTTATCCCGCTAGATATAAAAGCAACTTTGAGCCTACTTGTTTCTATTGTGGTATTAAAGGTCATACTCCTAATGCATGTTATATTAGAAACTTTAGTGTTGCTCAAGGCCATTATGTGTGGGTTAAGAAAGGAACTAACTATGGTGAACCCAAGGCACATTGGGTACCAAATCAAACTTAATTTGTTTTGTAGGTTTGCTTAAGGACCACTTTAAATCTATGATGTTTTGATAAGTGGTGGTTCTAAGTTTTTGATGGGAGGCATAAACTAGCTTCCAAATCTAGCTCCAAATTCCAAGGGTTATTTCACATATGAGGATTCCCTTAAAGAAAGAATTCTTGGCATTGGCAAAGTTGAAGCACTAACTTTCACATCCATTGAAGATGTACTTTTGACAAACTAAAGCATAATCTTCCTAGTTTAAATCAACTTTGTGACAAAGACTTCAAAATCATGTTTCGGCAAGGATAAATGTTTGATGAAGTCTTTCATGAGGTAAAACTCATAGGTAAAAATTATTTTTCATTTTTCAAGATTTCTTTATATATTTCAAGTCTTTTCCCATCCTTTTTGCTAATGACAAAGGGGGAGAAGATGTAAGTGTTTGTGTTTGTTTTTCTCTAACAAAATGCAGCTAGCAAAGACACTCTAAATCATGAATTTAGGGGGAGCATTGATCAAGGGGGAGCTTTTTGTATTAGAGAAACAAGATTAAAACAAATTTTCAAAATTGGGTTGTCATCATAAAAAAGGGGGAGAATGTGAAGGCAAGCTTCTCAATGGTTTTGATGAAGACAACATTATTCATTCAAGATGTTATGCTTGCTCAAAAAGAATGGATCAAGACATTGAAGTTAGCACAAAGTTTTTAATTTTTACAAGTCTTGAAGAATTCTCAAGTATAATCAAGGTATAACTCTCACTTATCAATATGGTTGCATACAAGTGTTTAAAAGTGTCTCAAGCATGCAATATATATTGATAAAATAGTTCTCAAAATAATCTTCAAAATTCACTTGCATACATGGTTCATGTGGTTGAAAATATATCATTATTTCTAGCTTTAAAAAACAAAATTTTTTTATCATACATTTGAAACTTTATTTACTTTATTTATTTATTTGTTTTTTTTTATTTCGAACCATGTTAAATCACTTTCAAATATAATCTATTGACTTGGGTAAATCAATAGATGTTGTATAAAATTGGTTCAAATACTTAGACAAATTTTTTAATTATTTAATTTATTTAAACATTCAGTTTTTGGTAAATTATGGCCTTTTTAACTGTCGTAACAGCACCAGAAACCGCCATAATTCACATCGTTCTGAACCAGTATTTTAAATTTTAAATTTCAAAATTATTTGGTAAATTGGGGTGTTTTGAAACGACGTAACAGACCAAACAACCGCCACAATTTACAACGTACTGAAACAGTGTTTTTTATTTAAAATTGAAAAATGTTTTGTTTGAATGCACCTTTTCATTATATCTTTTCATGGCATCTCTTACATCATTTATCTTATTAAATTCAGAATTTTTCTAACCATTGCCATGACTTTTGAATGGTTGCTTTCAGCAATATAAATACATATCATTTTCAGATTAAAACTTACCTCCTAGAAATTTCATAATAAAAAATTCACTCATTCTTTTCATGTTTCAGTTATTCTTCAAGTGTTCATTCAAACATATTTTTGAGAGAAACCTTTGCATAAATTTCACACATTATCACTGTTTCATCTCATTTTATTCAAGAACACTTGTATATTTCATTTGAGTGATATTTATTTCAATGAGAAGATCGATCATCAAGATTGATAATATCATATTCTCAAGACATCTACTTCTTATCAAGATTACTTTTTGTATTACCTTGTTGTCCAGGACTGTTGGAAACAAGTGAGTGTTTTGAAGAGGATTGTTCTTCATACACTTAGTTACCTATAGGTTAGATAGTAAGCATCACCATTGGTGTGATTAGGCTGTACAATAATTCTAAACTATAGTGAATTCTCTTTCGTGTTGAAGGAGGAGTGGAGTACTCTTGGGCTGTGAGGGGAACCACTATAATTCTCTTGTGTCATTTTTCCTTTTCGCACTTTATTTTCCAGCACTTATCATAAAACGGAAAAATAACCAAGAACCGGTAAAAAGATCGAAGAATTTTTAAGAACCTAATTCACCCCCCCTCTTAGGCGCATTTACACTTACAATTGGCATCAGAGCAGGTGATAGGTAACCTGTTCCTATTCGATTCAGATGGCTTCCGCAAACAATGATCTTGTTTTCAAAGACAGTGGTAGTAGCAACAAGCCTCCTTTGTTTTCTGGCCAATACTTCGACTTCTGGAAAATTCGTATGAAGGCACATTTAGAAGCACAAGGAAGTGATATATGGGAGGCTGTTCAAAATGGTCCTTTTATTCCTACAACGGTTTTCAACGGAGTTGGTACGCCAAAACCACAAGCATCATAGGATGAGGATGATAAGAAAAAGGTTCTCTATGACAAAAAGGCAATAAATATTTTACAAAGTGCACTTGGAATGGATGAATTCTTCTGCGTCTCAACATGTACAACGGCCAAACAAATATGGGACACTCTTGTAGAAACTCACGAAGGAACCGCCGAAGTCAAAAGATCCAGATTGAATACTTTAAGTCAAGAGTTCGAGTTATTTAGAATGCAACCAGGAGAATCAATCCTCGACTTGCAGAAAAGATTCGTGCATTTGACAAATCACTTGAATGCACTCGGTAAGACACTAACAAATGATGAACTTAATCTTAAAGTGCTTAGGTCTTTAACAAGAGAATGGCAACCCAAAGTGACGGCGATTTCCGAGAAGAAAAGTTTATCAACGATGACATCCGCTACTCTATTCGGAATGCTTCAAGAATATGAGACGGAACTAGGACTATTGGAGAAACGTGAGAACCAAGAAAAGAAATCCAAGAGCATTGCCTTAAAAGTTGAATCTAAAGTTGTGAAGAAAGAAGACAATCCCGAAGGGGACGAAAACTTTATGCTCCTTGTAAAAAGACTAGGAAAATACTTCAGTGCAAAAAATAATATTGGAAACTCTAGTTTCACAAGAAGAAAGAAGTCCTCAAAGAACAAAGAAAAAGAAGCATCAACATCCAATGGAGACATTATATGCTATGAATGTGGAAAGCAAGGCCACATCAAACCGGAATGTCCCAAACTCGCAAAGAATCGTGACAACAAAGGAAAGAAGGATTACAAAAAGAAAGCCTACATTGCTTGGGGTGACAATGAAATAAGTTCTTCATTGGACTCCGATAGTGATCAAAGCGCAAATCTAGCATTGATGGCATCACATCATTCCGACGATGAAGACGATGAGGTTAGTAGTAACTTTTCAATTTATGATAATGATGCTCAAGGAGCAATTGATGAACTTTTAAGTGAATGCAAAATTCTATATAAAACCATCTCATCTCAAAAGAAACAAATATCAATCTTGGAAGAAAATATTGAGAAAATGGTAAATAAGTTCAAAGATGAAAAAGAAGAATTAATCAAGAATTTTGCATGCACTAAATGTGAGTCACTTGCTTTTCAAATAGTTCAATTGAAAAGAGTCCTAGAAAGATATGAGAAAGGACAAATTGGATTGGAACGTGTTCTTAGTAGTAAAAAATACTCAAATAATAAAAGTGGTCTTGGTTACTCAAGATTCTCTAAACAAACTTCTAACAAGACCATTTTTGTAAAAGCTAAAGAACAAATTCCTTTAGAGAAAAGTGACAAGCCTAAAATGGTTCAACAATATAACAAAAGGAAAAGAAATAATAAGAAGAAGTCTTATAATAAGATGAAATCTTATCCCGCTAGATATAAAAGCAACTTTGAGCCTACTTGTTTCTATTGTGGTATTAAAGGTCATACTCCTAATGCATGTTATATTAGAAACTTTAGTGTTGCTCAAGGCCATTATGTGTGGGTTAAGAAAGGAACTAACTATGGTGAACCCAAGGCACATTGGGTACCAAATCAAACTTAATTTGTTTTGTAGGTTTGCTTAAGGACCACTTTAAATCTATGATGTTTTGATAAGTGGTGGTTCTAAGTTTTTGATGGGAGGCATAAACTAGCTTCCAAATCTAGCTCCAAATTCCAAGGGTTATTTCACATATGAGGATTCCCTTAAAGAAAGAATTCTTGGCATTGGCAAAGTTGAAGCACTAACTTTCACATCCATTGAAGATGTACTTTTGACAAACTAAAGCATAATCTTCCTAGTATAAATCAACTTTGTGACAAAGACTTCAAAATCATGTTTCGGCAAGGATAAATGTTTGATGAAGTCTTTCATGAGGTAAAACTCATAGGTAAAAATTATTTTTCATTTTTCAAGATTTCTTTATATATTTCAAGTGTTTTCCCATCCTTTTTGCTAATGACAAAGGGGGAGAAGATGTAAGTGTTTGTGTTTGTTTTTCTCTAACAAAATGCAGCTAGCAAAGACACTCTAAATCATGAATTTAGGGGGAGCATTGATCAAGGGGGAGCTTTTTGTATTAGAGAAACAAGATTAAAGCAAATTTTCAAAATTGGGTTGTCATCATCAAAAAGGGGGAGAATGTGATGGCAAGCTTCTCAATGCTTTTGATGAAGACAACATAATTCATTCAAGATGTTATGCTTGCTCAAAAAGAATGGATCAAGACATTGAAGTTAGCACAAAGTTTTTAATTTTTACAAGTCTTGAAGAATTCTCAAGTATAATCAAGGTATAACTCTCACTTATCAATATGGTTGCATACAAGTGTTCAAAAGTGTCTCAAGCATGCAATATATATTGATAAAATAGTTCTCAAAATAATCTTCAAAATTCACTTGCATACATGGTTCATGTGGTTGAAAATATATCATTATTTCTAGCTTTAAAAAACAAAATATTTTTATCAAACATTTGAAACTTTATTTACTTTATTTATTTATTTGTTTTTTTATTTTGAACCATGTTAAATCACTTTCAAATATAATCTATTGACTTGGGTAAATCAATAGATGTTGTATAAAATTGGTTCAAATACTTAGATAAATTTTTTAATTATTTAATTTATTTAAACATTCAGTTTTTGGTAAATTATGGCCTTTTTAACTGTCGTAACAACACTAGAAACCGCCATAATTCACACCGTTCTGAACCAGTATTTTAAACTTTAAATTTCAAAATTATTTGGTAAATTGTGGTGTTTTGAAACGACGGAACAGACCAAACAACCGCCACAATTTACAAAATACTGAAACATTGTTTTTTATTTAAAATTGAAAATTTTTTTGTTTGAATGCACCTTTTCATTATATCTTTTCATGGCATCTCTTACATCATTTATCTTATTAAATTCAGAATTTTTCTAACCATTGCCATGACTTTTGAATGGTTGCTTTCATCAATATAAATACATGTCATTTTCAGATTAAAACTTACCTCCTAGAAATTTCATAATAAAAAATCCACTCATTCTTTTCATCTTTCAGTTATTCTTCAAGTGTTCATTCAAACATATTTTTGAGAGAAACCTTTGCATAAATTTCACACATTATCATTGTTTCATCTCATTTTATTCAAGAACACTTGTATATTTCATTTGAGTGATATTTATTTCAAGGAGAAGATCGATCATCAAGATTGATAATATCATATTCTCAAGAAATCTACTTCTTATCAAGATTACTTTTTGTATTACCTTGTTGTCCAGGACTGTTGGAAACAAGTGAGTGTTTTGAAGAGGATTGTTCTTCATACACTTAGTTACCTATACGTTAGATAGTAAGCATCACCATTGGTGTGATTCGGCTGTACAATAATTCTAAACTATAGTGAATTCTCTTTCGTGTTGAAGGAGGCGTGGACTACTCTCGGGCTGTGAGGGGAACCACTATAATTCTCTTGTGTCATTTTTCTTTTCCGCACTTTATTTTCCAGCACTTATCATAAAACGGAAAAATAACCAAGAACCGGTAAAAAGATCGAAGAATTTTTAAGAACTTAATTCACCCCCCCTCTTAGGCGCATTTACACTTACAATTGGCATCAGAGCAGGTGATAGGTAACCTGTTCGTATTCGATTCAGATGGCTTCCGCAAACAATGATCTTGTTTTCAAAGACGGTGGTAGTAGCAACAAGCCTCCTTTGTTTTCTGGCCAATACTTCGACTTCTGGAAAATTCGTATGAAGGCACATTTAGAAACACATGGAAGTGATATATGGGAGGCTGTTCAAAATGATCCTTTTATTCCTACAACGGTTTTCAACGGAGTTGGTACGCCAAAACCACAAGCATCATGGGATGAGGATGATAAAAAAAGGGTTCTCTGTGACAAAAAGGCAATAAATATTTTACAAAGTGCACTTGGAATGGATGAATTCTTCCGCGTCTCAACATGTACAACGGCCAAACAAATATGGGACACTCTTGTAGAAACTCACGAAGGAACCGCCGAAGTCAAAAGATCCAGATTGAATACTTTAAGTCAAGAGTACGAGTTATTTAGAATGCAACCAGGAGAATCAATCCTCGACTTGCAGAAAAGATTCGTGCATTTGACAAATCACTTGAATGCACTCGGTAAGACACTAACAAATGATGAACTTAATCTTAAAGTGCTTAGGTCTTTAACAAGAGAATGGCAACCCAAAGTGACGGCGATTTCCGAGAAGAAAAGTTTATCAACGATGACCGTTACTCTATTCGGAAAGCTTCAAGAATATGAGACGGAACTTGGACTATTGGAGAAACGTGAGAACCAAGAAAAGAAATCCAAGAGCATTGCCTTAAAAGTTGAATCTAAAGTCGTGAAGAAAGAAGACAATCCCGAAGAGGACAAAAACTTTATGCTCCTTGTAAAAAGACTAGGAAAATACTTCAGTGCAAAAAATAATATTGGAAACTCTAGTTTCACAAGAAGAAAGAAGTCCTCAAAGAACAAAGAAAAAGAAGCATCAACATCCAATGGAGACATTATATGCTATGAATGTGGAAAGCAAGGCCACATAAAACCGGAATGTCCCAAACTCGCAAAGAATCGTGACAACAAAGGAAAGAAGGATTACAAAAAGAAAGCCTACATTGCTTGGGATGACAATGAAATAAGTTCTTCATCGGACTCCGATAGTGATCAAAGCGCAAATCTAGCATTGATGGCATCACATCATTCCGACGATGAAGACGATGAGGTTAGTAGTAACTTTTCAATTTATGATAATGATGCTCAAGGAGCAATTGATGAACTTTTAAGTGAATGCAAAATTCTATATAAAACCATCTCATCTCAAAAGAAACAAATATCAATCTTGGAAGAAAATATTGAGAAAATGGTAAATAAGTTCAAAGATGAAAAAGAAGAGTTAATCAAGAATTTTGCATGCACTAAATGTGAGTCACTTGCTTTTCAAATAGTTCAATTGAAAAGAGTCCTAGAAAGATATGAGAAAGGAAAAATTGGATTGGAATGTGTTCTTAGTAGTCAAAAATACTCAAATAATAAAAGTGGTCTAGGTTACTCAAGATTCTCTAAACAAACTTCTAACAAGACCATTTTTGTAAAAGCTAAAGAACAAATTCCTTTAGAGAAAAGTGACAAGCCTAAAATGGTTCAACAATATAACAAAAGGAAAAGAAATAATAAGAAGAAGTCTTATAATAAGAAGAAATCTTATCCCCTAGATATAAAAGCAACTTTGAGCCTACTTGTTTCTATTGTCGTATTAAAGGTCATACTCCTAATGCATGTTATATACTTTAGTGTTGCTCAAGGCCATTATGTGTGGGTTAAGAAAGGAACTAACTATGGTGGACCCAAAGCACATTGGGTACCAAATAAAACTTAATTTGTTTTGTAGGTTTGCTTAAGGACCACTTTAAATCTATGATGTTTTGATAAGTGGTGGTTCTAAGTTTTTGATGGGAGACATAAACTAGCTTTCAAATCTAGCTCCAAAGTCCAAGGGTTATTTCACATATGAGGATTCCCTTAAAGAAAGAATTCTTGGCATTGGCAAAGTTGATGCACTAACTTTCACATCCATTGAAGATGTACTTTTGACAAACTAAAGCATAATCTTCCTAGTATAAATAAACTTTGTGACAAAGACTTCAAAATCATGTTTCGGCAAGGATAAATGTTTGATGAAGTCTTTCATGAGGTAAAACTCATAGGTAAAAATTATTTTTCATTTTTCAAGATTTCTTTATATAATTCAAGTCTTTTCCCATCCTTTTTGCTAATGCCAAAGGGGGAGAAGATGTTAGTGTTTGTGTTTGTTTTTCTCTAACAAAATGCAGCTAGCAAAGACACTCTAAATCATGAATTTAGGGGGAGCATTGATCAAGGGGGAGCTTTTTGTATTAGAGAAACAACATTAAAGCAAATTTTCAAAATTGGGTTGTCATCATCAAAAAGGGGGAGAATGTGAAGGCAAGCTTCTTAATGGTTTTGATGAAGACAACATTATTCATTCAAGATATTATGCTTGCTCAAAAAGAATGGATCAAGACATTGAAGTTAGCACAAAGTTTTTAATTTTTACAAGTCTTGAAGAATTTTCAAGTATAATCAAGGTATAACTCTCACTTATCAATATGGTTGCATACAAGTGTTCAAAAGTGTCTCAAGCATGCAATATATATTGATAAAATAGTTCTCAAAATAATCTTCAAAATTCACTTGCATACATGGTTCATGTGGTTGAAAATATATCATTATTTCTAGCTTTAAAAAACAAAATATTTTTATCATACATTTGAAACTTTATTTACTTTATTTATTTATTTGTTTTTTTTATTTTGAACCACGTTAAATCACTTTCAAATATAATCTATTGACTTGGGTAAATCAATATATGTTGTATAAAATTGGTTCAAATACTTAGACAAATTTTTTAATTATTTAATTTATTTAAACATTCAGTTTTTTGTAAATTATGGCATTTTTAACTGTCGTAACAGCACCAGAAACCGCCATAATTCACACCGTTCTGAACCAGTATTTTAAAATTTAAATTTCAAAATTATTTGGTAAATTGTGGTGTTTTGAAACGACGTAACAGACCAAACAACCGCCACAATTTACAACGTACTGAAACAGTGTTTTTTATTTAAAATTGAAAAATGTTTTGTTTGAATGCACCTTTTCATTATATCTTTTCATGGCATCTCTTACATCATTTATCTTATTAAATTCAGAATTTTTCTAACCATTGCCATGAATTTTGAATGGTTGTTTTCATCAATATAAATACATGTCATTTTCAGATAAAAACTTACCTCCTAGAAATTTCATAATAAAAAATCCACTCATTCTTTTCATCTTTCAGTTATTCTTCAAGTGTTCATTCAAACATATTTTTGAGAGAAACCTTTGCATAAATTTCACACATTATCATTGTTTCATCTCATTTTATTCAAGAACACTTTTATATTTCATTTGAGTGATATTTATTTCAAGGAGAAGATCGATCATCAAGATTGATAATATCATATTCTCAAGACATCTACTTCTTATCAAGATTACTTTTTGTATTACCTTGTTGTCCAGGACTGTTGGAAACAAGTGAGTGTTTTGAAGAGGATTGTTCTTCATACACTTAGTTACCTATAGGTTAGATAGTAAGCATCATCATTGGTGTGATTAGGCTGTACAATAATTCTAAACTATAGTGAATTCTCTTTCGTGTTGAAGGAGGAGTGGACTACTCTCGGGCTGTGAGGGGAACCATTATAATTCTCTTGTGTCATTTTTCTTTTCCGCACTTTATTTTCCAGCACTTATCATAAAACGGAAAAATAACCGAGAACCAGTAAAAAGATCGAAGAATTTTTAAGAACTTAATTCACCCCCCCCTCTTAGGCGCATTTACACTTACAATTGGCATCAGAGCAGGTGATAGGTAACCTGTTCCTATTCGATTCAGATGGCTTCCACAAACAATGATCTTGTTTTCAAAGACGGTGGTAGTAGCAACAAGCCTCCTTTGTTTTCTAGCCAATACTTCGACTTCTGGAAAATTCGTATGAAGGCAGATTTAGAAGCACAAGGAAGTGATATATGGGAGGCTGTTCAAAATGGTCCTTTTATTCCTACAAAGGTTTTCAATGGAGTTGGTACGCCAAAACCACAAGCATCATGGGATGAGGATGATAAAAAAAAGGTTCTCTGTGACAAAAAGGCAATAAATGTTTTACAAAGTTCACTTGGAATGGATGAATTCTTCCGCGTCTCAACATGTACAACGGCCAAACAAATATGGGACACTCTTGTAGAAACTCACGAAGGAACCGCCGAAGTCAAAAGATCCAGATTGAATACTTTAAGTCAAGAGTACGAGTTATTTAGAATGCAACCAGGAGAATCAATCCTCGACTTGCAGAAAAGATTCGTGCATTTGACAAATCACTTGAATGCACTAGGTAAGACACTAACAAATGATGAACTTAATCTTAAAGTGCTTAGGTCTTTAACAAGAGAATGGCAACCCAAAGTGACGGCGATTTCCGAGAAGAAAAGTTTATCAACGATGACCGTTACTCTATTCGGAAAGCTTCAAGAATATGAGACGGAACTTGGACTATTGGCGAAACGTGAGAACCAAGAAAAGAAATCCAAGAGCATTGCCTTAAAAGTTGAATCTAAAGTTGTGAAGATAGAAGACAATCCCGAAGAGGACGAAAACTTTATGCTCCTTGTAAAAAGACTAGGAAAATACTTCAGTGTAAAAAATAATATTGGAAATTCTAGTTTCACAAGAAGAAAGAAGTCCTCAAAGAACAAAGAAAAAGAAGCATCAACATCCAATGGAGACATTATATGCTATGAATGTGGAAAGCAAGGCCACATAAAACCGGAATGTCCCAAACTCACAAAGAACCGTGACAACAAAGGAAAGAAGGATTACAAAAAGAAAGACTACATTGCTTGGGATGACAATGAAATAAGTTCTTCATCGGACTCCGATAGTGATCAAAGCGCAAATCTAGCATTGATGGCATCACATCATTCCGACGATGAAGACGATGAGGTTAGTAGTAACTTTTCAATTTATGATTATGATGCTCAAGGAGCAATTGATGAACTTTTAAGTGAATGCAAAATTCTATATAAAACCATCTCATCTCAAAAGAAACAAATATCAATCTTGGAATAAAATATTGAGAAAATGGTAAATAAGTTCAAAGATGAAAAAGAAGAGTTAATCAAGAATTTTGCATGCACTAAATGTGAGTCACTTGCTTTTCAAATAGTTCAATTGAAAAGAGTCCTAGAAAGATATGAGAAAGGAAAAATTGGATTGGAATGTGTTCTTAGTAGTCAAAAATACTCAAATAATAAAAGTGGTCTAGGTTACTCAAGATTCTCTAAACAAACTTCTAACAAGACCATTTTTGTAAAAGCTAAAGAACAAATTCCTTTAGAGAAAAGTGACAAGCCTAAAATGGTTCAACAATATAACAAAAGGAAAAGAAATAATAAGAAGAAGTCTTATAATAAGAAGAAATCTTATCCCCCTAGATATAAAAGCAACTTTGAGCCTACTTGTTTCTATTGTCGTATTAAAGGTCATACTCCTAATGCATGTTATATTAGAAACTTTAGTGTTGCTCAAGGCCATTATGTGTGGGTTAAGAAAGGAACTAACTATGGTGGACCCAAAGCACATTGGGTACCAAATCAAACTTAATTTGTTTTGTAGGTTTGCTTAAGGACCACTTTAAATCTATGATGTTTTGATAAGTGGTGGTTCTAAGTTTTTGATGGGAGGCATAAACTAGCTTTCAAATCTAGCTCCAAAGTCCAAGGGTTATTTCACATATGAGGATTCCCTTAAAGAAAGAATTCTTGGCATTGGCAAAGTTGATGCACTAACTTTCACATCCATTGAAGATGTACTTTTGACAAACTAAAGCATAATCTTCCTAGTATAAATCAACTTTGTGACAAAGACTTCAAAATCATGTTTCGGCAAGGATAAATGTTTGATGATGTCTTTCATGAGGTAAAACTCATAGGTAAAAATTATTTTTCATTTTTCAAGATTTCTTTATATAATTCAAGTCTTTTCCCATCCTTTTTGCTAATGACAAAGGGGGAGAAGATGTTAGTGTTTGTGTTTGTTTTTCTCTAACAAAATGCAGCTAGCAAAGACACTCTAAATCATGAATTTAGGGGGAGCATTGATCAAGGGGGAGCTTTTTGTATTAGAGAAACAACATTAAAGCAAATTTTCAAAATTGGGTTGTCATCATCAAAAAGGGGGAGAATGTGAAGGCAAGCTTCTTAATAGTTTTGATGAAGACAACATTATTCATTCAAGATGTTATGCTTGCTAAAAAAGAATGGATCAAGACATTGAAGTTAGCACAAAGTTTTTAATTTTTACAAGTCTTGAAGAATTCTCAAGTATAATCAAGGTATAACTCTCACTTATCAATATGGTTGCATACAAGTGTTCAAAAGTGTCTCAAGCATGCAATATATATTGATAAAATAGTTCTCAAAATAATCTTCAAAATTCACTTGCATACATGGTTCATGTGGTTGAAAATATATCATTATTTCTAGCTTTAAAAAACAAAATATTTTTATCATACATTTGAAACTTTATTTATTTATTTGTTTTTTTTATTTTGAACCACGTTAAATCACTTTCAAATATAATCTATTGACTTGGGTAAATCAATAGATGTTGTATAAAATTGGTTCAAATACTTAGACAAATTTTTTAATTATTTAATTTATTTAAACATTCAGTTTTTGGTAAATTATGGCAATTTTAACTGTCGTAACAGCACCAGAAACCGCCATAATTCACACCGTTCTGAACCAGTATTTTAAATATTAAATTTCAAAATTATTTGGTAAATTGTGGTGTTTTGAAACGACGTAACAGACCAAACAACCGCCACAATTTACAACGTACTGAAATAGTGTTTTTTATTTAAAATTGAAAAATGTTTTGTTTGAATGCACCTTTTCATTATATCTTTTCATGGCATCTCTTACATCATTTATCTTATTAAATTCAGAATTTTTCTAACCATTGCCATGACTTTTGAATGGTTGCTTTCATCAATATAAATACATGTCATTTTCAGATTAAAACTTACCTCCTAGAAATTTCATAATAAAAAATCCACTCATTCTTTTCATCTTTCAGTTATTCTTCAAGTGTTCATTCAAACATATTTTTGAGAGAAACCTTTGCATAAATTTCACACATTATCATTGTTTCATCTCATTTTATTCAAGAACACTTGTATATTTCATTTAAGTGATATTTATTTCAAGGAGAAGATCGATCATCAAGATTGATAATATCATATTCTCAAGACATCTACTTCTTATCAAGATTTCTTTTTGTATTACCTTGTTGTCCAGGACTGTTGGAAACAAGTGAGTGTTTTGAAGAGGATTGTTCTTCATACACTTAGTTACCTATAGGTTAGATAGTAAGCATCACCATTGGTGTGATTAGGCTGTACAATAATTCTAAACTATAGTGAATTCTCTTTCGTGTTGAAGGAGGAGTGGAGTACTCTTGGGCTGTGAGGGGAACCACTATAATTATCTTGTGTCATTTTTCCTTTCCGCACTTTATTTTCCAGCACTTATCATAAAACGGAAAAATAACCAAGAACCGGTAAAAAAATCGAAGAATTTTTAAGAACCTAATTCACCCCCTCCCTCTTAGGCGCATTTACACTTACAATTGGCATCAGAGCAGGTGATAGGTAACCTGTTCCTATTCGATTCAGATGGCTTCCGCAAACAATGATCTTGTTTTAAAAGACGGTGGTAGTAGCAACAAGCCTCCTTTGTTTTCTGGCCAATACTTCGACTTCTGGAAAATTCGTATGAAGGCACATTTAGAAGCACAAGGAAGTGATATATGGGAGGCTGTTCAAAATGGTCCTTTTATTCCTACAGCGGTTTTCAACGGAGTTGGTACGCCAAAACCACAAGCATCATGGGATGAGGATGATAAGAAAAAGGTTCTCTATGACAAAAAGGCAATAAATATTTTACAAAGTGCACTTGGAATGGATGAATTCTTCCGCGTCTCAACATATACAACGGCCAAACAAATATGGGACACTCTTGTAGAAACTCACGAAGGAACCGCCGAAGTCAAAAGATCCAGATTGAATACTTTAAGTCAAGAGTACTAGTTATTTAGAATGCAACCAGGAGAATCAATCCTCGACTTGCAGAAAAGATTCGTGCATTTGACAAATCACTTGAATGCACTCGGTAAGACACTAACAAATGATGAACTTAATCTTAAAGTGCTTAGGTCTTTAACAAGAGAATGGCAACCCAAAGTGACGGCGATTTCCGAGAAGAAAAGTTTATCAACGATGACATCCGCTACTCTATTCGGAAAGCTTCAAGAATATGAGACGGAACTTGGACTATTGGAGATACGTGAGAACCAAGAAAAGAAATCCAATAGCATTGCCTTAAAAGTTGAATCTAAAGTTGTGAAGAAAGAAGACAATCCCGAAGAGGACGAAAACTTTATGCTCCTTGTAAAAAGACTAGGAAAATACTTCAGTGCAAAAAATAATATTGGAAACTCTAGTTTCACAAGAAGAAAGAAGTCCTCAAAGAACAAAGAAAAAGAAGCATCAACATCCAATGGAGACATTATATGCTATGAATGTGGAAAGCAAGGCCACATAAAACCGGAATGTCCCAAACTCGCAAAGAATCGTGACAACAAAGGAAAGAAGGATTGCAAAAAGAAAGCCTACATTGCTTGGGATGACAATGAAATAAGTTCTTCATCGGACTCCGATAGTGATCAAAGCGCAAATCTAGCATTGATGGCATCACATCATTCCGACGATGAAGACGATGAGGTTAGTAGTAACTTTTCAATTTATGATAATGATGCTCAAGGAGCAATTGATGAACTTTTAAGTGAATGCAAAATTCTATATAAAACCATCTCATCTCAAAAGAAACAAATATCAATCTTGGAAGAAAATATTGAGAAAATGGTAAATAAGTTCAAAGATGAAAAAGAAGAATTAATCAAGAATTTTGCATGCACTAAATGTGAGTCACTTGCTTTTCAAATAGTTCAATTAAAAAGAGTCCTAGAAAGATATGAGAAAGGACAAATTGGATTGGAACGTGTTCTTAGTAGTAAAAAATACTCAAATAATAAAAGTGGTCTAGGTTACTCAAGATTCTCTAAACAAACTTCTAACAAGACCATTTTTGTAAAAGCTAAAGAACAAATTCCTTTAGAGAAAAGTGACAAGTCTAAAATGGTTCAACAATATAACAAAAGGAAAAGAAATAATAAGAAGAAGTCTTATAATAAGAAGAAATCTTATCCCCCTAGATATAAAAGCAACTTTGAGCCTACTTGTTTCTATTGTGGTATTAAAGGTCATACTCCTAATGCATGTTATATTAGAAACTTTAGTGTTGCTCAAGGCCATTATGTGTGGGTTAAGAAAGGAACTAACTATGGTGGACCCAAAGCACATTGGGTACCAAATCAAACTTAATTTGTGTTGTAGGTTTGCTTAAGGACCACTTTAAATCTATGATGTTTTGATAAGTGGTGGTTCTAAGTTTTTGATGGCAGACATAAACTAGCTTTCAAATCTAGCTCCAAAGTCCAAGGGTTATTTCACATATGAGGATTCCCTTAAAGAAAGAATTTTTGGCATTGGCAAAGTTGAAGCACTAACTTTCACATCCATTGAAGATGCACTTTTGACAAACTAGAGCATAATCTTCCTAGTATAAATCAACTTTGTGACAAAGACTTCAAAATCATGTTTCGGCAAGGATAAATGTTTGATGAAGTCTTTCATGAGGTAAAACTCATAGGTAAAAATTATTTTTCATTTTTCAAGATTTCTTTATATATATCAAGTCTTTTCCCATCCTTTTTGCTAATGACAAAGGGGGAGAAGATGTATGTGTTTGTGTTTGTTTTTCTCTAACAAAATGCAGCTAGCAAAGACACTCTAAATCATGAATTTAGGGGGAGCATTGATCAAGGGGGAGCTTTTTGTATTAGAGAAACAAGATTAAAGCAAATTTTCAAAATTAGGTTGTCATCATCAAAAAGGGGGAGAATGTGAAGGCAAGCTTCTCAATGGTTTTGATGAAGACAACATTATTCATTCAAGATGTTATGCTTGCTAAAAAAGAATGGATCAAGACATTGAAGTTAGCACAAAGTTTTTAATTTTTACAAGTCTTGAAGAATTCTCAAGTATAATCAAGGTATAACTCTCACTTATCAATATGGTTGCATACAAGTGTTCAAAAGTGTCTCAAGCATGCAATATATATTGATAAAATAGTTCTCAAAATAATCTTCAAAATTCACTTGCATACATGGTTCATGTGGTTGAAAATATATCATTATTTCTAGCTTTAAAAACGAAAATATTTTTATCATACATTTGAAACTTTATTTACTTTATTTATTTATTTGTTTTTTTTATATTTTGAACCATGTTAAATCACTTTCAAATATAATCTATTGACTTGGGTAAATCAATAGATGTTGTATAAAATTGGTTCAAATACTTAGACAAATTTTTTAATTATTTTATTTATTTAAACATTCAGTTTTTGGTATATTATGACGTTTTTAACTGTCGTAACAGCACCAGAAACCGCCATAATTCAAACCGTTCTGAACCAGTATTTTAAATTTTAAATTTCAAAATTATTTGGTAAATTGTGGTGTTTTGAAACGACGTAACAAACCAAACAACTGCCACAATTTACAACGTACTGAAACAGTGTGTTTTATTTAAAATTGAAAAATGTTTTGTTTGAATGCACCTTTTCATTATATCTTTTCATGGCATCTCTTACATCATTTATCTTATTAAATTCATAATTTTTCTAACCATTGCCATGACTTTTGAATGGTTGCTTTCATCAATATAAATACATGTCATTTTCAGATAAAAACTTACCTCCTAGAAATTTCATAATAAAAAATCCACTCATTCTTTTCATCTTTCAGTTATTCTTCAAGTGTTCATTCAAACATATTTTTGAGAGAAACCTTTGCATAAATTTCACACATTATCATTGTTTCATCTCATTTTATTCAAGAACACTTGTATATTTCATTTGAGTGATATTTATTTCAAGGAGAAGATCGATCATCAAGATTGATAATATCATATTCTCAAGACATCTACTTCTTATCAAGATTACTTTTTGTATTACCTTGTTGTCCAGGACTGTTGGAAACAAGTGAGTGTTTTGAAGAGGATTGTTCTTCATACACTTAGTTACCTATAGGTTAGATAGTAAGCATCACCATTGGTGTGATTAGGCTGTACAATAATTCTAAACTATAGTGAATTCTCTTTCGTGTTGAAGGAGGAGTGGAGTACTCTTGGGCTGTGAGGGGAACCACTATAATTCTCTTGTGTCATTTTTCCTTTCCGCACTTTATTTTCCAGCACTTATCATAAAACGGAAAAATAACCAAGAACCGGTAAAAAGATCGAAGAATTTTTAAGAACCTAATTCACCCCCCCCCCTCTTAGGCGCATTTACACTTACAATTGGCATCAGAGCAGGTTATAGGTAACCTGTTCCTATTCGATTCAGATGGCTTCCGTAAACAACGATCTTGTTTTCAAAGACGGTGGTAGTAGCAACAAGCCTCCTTTATTTTCTGGCCAATACTTCGACTTCTGGAAAATTCGTATGAAGGCACATTTAGAAGCACAAGGAAGTGATATATGGGAGGCTATTCAAAATGGTCCTTTTATTCCTACAACGGTTTTCAACGGAGTTGGTACGCCAAAACCACAAGCATCATGGGATGAGGATGATAAGAAAAAGGTTCTCTATGACAAAAAGCCAATAAATATTTTACAAAGTGCACTTGGAATGGATGAATTCTTCCGCGTCTAAACATGTACAACGGCCAAACAAATATGGGACACTCTTGTAGAAACTCACGAAGGAACCGCCGAAGTCAAAAGATCCAGATTGAATACTTTAAGTCAAGAGTACTAGTTATTTAGAATGCAACCAGGAGAATCAATCCTCGACTTGCAGAAAAGATTCGTGCATTTGACAAATCACTTGAATGCACTCGGTAAGACACTAACAAATGATGAACTTAATCTTAAAGTGCTTAGGTCTTTAACAAGAGAATGGCAACCCAAAGTGACGGCGATTTCCGAGAAGAAAAGTTTATCAACGATGACATCCGCTACTCTATTCGGAAAGCTTCAAGAATATGAGACGGAACTTGGACTATTGGAGATACGTGAGAACCAAGAAAAGAAATCCAATAGCATTGCCTTAAAAGTTGAATCTAAAGTTGTGAAGAAAGAAGACAATCCCGAAGAGGACGAAAACTTTATGCTCCTTGTAAAAAGACTAGGAAAATACTTCAGTGCAAAAAATAATATTGGAAACTCTAGTTTCACAAGAAGAAAGAAGTCCTCAAAGAACAAAGAAAAAGAAGCATCAACATCCAATGGAGACATTATATGCTATGAATGTGGAAAGCAAGGCCACATAAAACCGGAATGTCCCAAACTCGCAAAGAATCGTGACAACAAAGGAAAGAAGGATTGCAAAAAGAAAGCCTACATTGCTTGGGATGACAATGAAATAAGTTCTTCATCGGACTCCGATAGTGATCAAAGCGCAAATCTAGCATTGATGGCATCACATCATTCCGACGATGAAGACGATGAGGTTAGTAGTAACTTTTCAATTTATGATAATGATGCTCAAGGAGCAATTGATGAACTTTTAAGTGAATGCAAAATTCTATATAAAACCATCTCATCTTAAAAGAAACAAATATCAATCTTGGAAGAAAATATTGAGAAAGTGGTAAATAAGTTCAAAGATGAAAAAGAAGAATTAATCAAGAATTTTGCATGCACTAAATGTGAGTCACTTGCTTTTCAAATAGTTCAATTGAAAAGAGTCCTAGAAAGATATGAGAAAGGACAAATTGGATTGGAACGTGTTCTTAGTAGTCAAAAATACTCAAATAATAAAAGTGGTCTAGGTTACTCAAGATTCTCTAAACAAACTTCTAACAAGACCATTTTTGTAAATGATAAAGAACAAATTCCTTTAGAGAAAAGTGACAAGCCTAAAATGGTTCAACAATATAACAAAAGGAAAAGAAATAATAAGAAGAAGTCTTATAATAAGAAGAAATCTTATCCCCCTAGATATAAAAGCAACTTTGAGCCTACTTGTTTCTATTGTGGTATTAAAGGTCATACTCCTAATGCATGTTATATTATAAACTTTAGTGTTGCTCAAGGCCATTATGTGTGGGTTAAGAAAGGAACTAACTATGGTGGACCCAAAGCACATTGGGTACCAAATCAAACTTAATTTGTTTTGTAGGTTTGCTTAAGGACCACTTTAAATCTATGATGTTTTGATAAGTGGTGGTTCTAAGTTTTTGATGGGAGGCATAAACTAGCTTTCAAATCTAGCTCCAAAGTCCAAGGGTTATTTCACATATGAGGATTCCCTTAAAGAAAGAATTCTTGGCATTGGAAATGTTGAAGCACTAACTTTCACATCCATTGAAGATGTACTTTTGACAAACTAAAGCATAATCTTCCTAGTATAAATCAACTTTGTGACAAAGACTTCAAAATCATGTTTCGGCAAGGATAAATGTTTGATGAAGTCTTTCATGAGGTAAAACTCATAGGTAAAAATTATTTTTCATTTTTCAAGATTTCTTTATATATTTCAAGTCTTTTCCCATCCTTTTTGCTAATGACAAAGGGGGAGAAGATGTATGTGTTTGTGTTTGTTTTTCTCTAAAAAAATGCAGCTAGCAAAGACACTCTAAATAATAAATTTAGGGGGAGCATTGATCAAGGGGGAGCTTTTTGTATTAGAGAAACAAGATTAAAGCAAATTTTCAAAATTGGGTTGTCATCATCAAAAAGGGGGAGAATGTGAAGGCAAGCTTCTTAATGGTTTTGATGAAGACAACATTATTCATTCAAGATGTTATGCTTGCTCAAAAAGAATGGATCAAGACATTGAAGTTAGCACAAAGTTTTTAATTTTTACAAGTCTTGAGGAATTCTCAAGTATAATCAAGGTATAACTCTCACTTATCAATATGGTTGCATACAAGTGTTCAAAAGTGTCTCAAGCATGCAATATATATTGATAAAATAGTTCTCAAAATAATCTTCAAAATTCACTTGCATACATGGTTCATGTGGTTGAAAATATATCATTATTTCTAGCTTTAAAAAACAAAATATTTTTATCATACATTTGAAACTTTATTTACTTTATTTATTTATTTGTTTTTTTTTTATTTTGAACCATGTTAAATCACTTTCAAATATAATCTATTGACTTGCGTAAATCAATAGATGTTGTATAAAATTGGTTCAAATACTTAGACAAATTTTTTAATTATTTAATTTATTTAAACATTCAGTTTTTGGTAAATTATGGTGTTTTTAACTGTCGTAACAGCACCAGAAACTGCCATAATTCACACCATTCTGAACCAGTATTTTAAATTTTAAATTTCAAAATTATTTGGTAAATTGTGGTGTTTTGAAACGACGTAACAGACCAAACAACCGCCACAATTTACAACGTACTGAAACAGTGTTTTTTATTTAAAATTGAAAAATGTTTTGTTTGAATGCACCTTTTCATTATATCTTTTCATAGCATCTCTTACATCATTTATCTTATTAAATTCCGAATTTTTCTAACCATTGCCATGACTTTTGAAAGGTTGCTTTCATCAATATAAATACATGCCATTTTCAGATTAAAACTTACCTCCTAGAAATTTCATAATAAAAAATCCACTCATTCTTTTCATCTTTCAGTTATTCTTCAAGTGTTCATTCAAACATATTTTTGAGAGAAACCTTTGCATAAATTTCACACATTATCATTGTTTCATCTCATTTTATTCAAGAACACTTGTATATTTCATTTGAGTGATATTTATTTCAAGGAGAAGATCGATCATCAAGATTGATAATATCATATTCTCAAGACATCTACTTCTTATCAAGATTACTTTTTGTATTACCTTGTTGTCCAGGACTGTTGGAAACAAGTGAGTGTTTTGAAGAGGATTGTTCTTCATACACTTAGTTACCTATAGGTTAGATAGTAAGCATCACCATTGGTGTGATTAGGCTGTACAATAATTCTAAACTATAGTGAATTCTCTTTCGTGTTGAAGGAGGAGTGGAGTACTCTCGGGCTGTGAGGGGAACCACTATAATTCTCTTGTGTCATTTTTCCTTTCCGCGCTTTATTTTCCAGCACTTATCATAAAACAGAAAAATAACCAAGAACCGGTAAAAAGATCGAAGAATTTTTAAGAACCTAATTCACCCCCCTCTTAGGCGCATTTACACATACAATTGGCATCAGAGCAGGTGATAGGTAACCTGTTCCTATTCGATTCAGACGGCTTCCGCAAACAACGATCTTGTTTTCAAATATGGTGGTAGTAGCAACAAGCCTCCTTTGTTTTCTGGCCAATACTTCGACTTCTGGAAAATTCGTATGAAGGCACATTTAGAAGCACAAGGAAGTGATATATGGGAGGCTGTTCAAAATGGTCCTTTTATTCCTACAGCGGTTTTCAACAGAGTTGGTACGCCAAAACCACAAGCATCATGGGATGAGGATGATAAGAAAAAGGTTCTCTATGACAAAAAGCCAATAAATATTTTACAAAGTGCACTTGGAATGGATGAATTCTTCCGCGTCTAAACATGTACAACGGCCAAACAAATATGGGACACTCTTGTAGAAACTCACGAAGGAACCGCCGAAGTCAAAAGATCCAGATTGAATACTTTAAGTCAAGAGTACTAGTTATTTAGAATGCAACCAGGAGAATCAATCCTCGACTTGCAGAAAAGATTCGTGCATGTGACAAATCACTTGAATGCACTCGGTAAGACACTAACAAATGATGAACTTAATCTTAAAGTGCTTAGGTCTTTAACAAGAGAATGGCAACCCAAAGTGACGGCGATTTCCGAGAAGAAAAGTTTATCAACGATGACATCCGCTACTCTATTCGGAAAGCTTCAAGAATATGAGACGGAACTTGGACTATTGGAGAAACGTGAGAACCAAGAAAAGAAATCCAAGAGCATTGCCTCAAAAGTTGAATCTAAAGTTGTGAAGAAAGAAGACAATCCCGAAGAGGACGAAAACTTTATGCTCCTTATAAAAAGACTAGGAAAATACTTCAGTGCAAAAAATAATATTGGAAACTCTAGTTTCACAAGAAGAAAGAAGTCCTCAAAGAACAAAGAAAAAGAAGCATCAACATCCAATGGAGACATTATATGCTATGAATGTGGAAAGCAAGGCCACATCAAACCGAAATGTCCCAAACTCGCAAAGAATCGTGACAACAAAGGAAAGAAGGATTACAAAAAGAAAGCCTACATTGCTTGGGATGACAATGAAATAAGTTCTTCATCGGACTCCGATAGTGATCAAAGCGCAAATCTAGCATTGATGGCATCACATCATTCCGACGATGAAGACGATGAGGTTAGTAGTAACTTTTCAATTTATGATAATGATGCTCAAGGAGCAATTGATGAACTTTTAAGTGAATGCAAAATTCTATATAAAACCATCTCATCTCAAAAGAAACAAATATCAATCTTGGAAGAAAATATTGAGAAAATGGTAAATAAGTTCGAAGATGAAAAAGAAGAATTAATCAAGAATTTTGCATGCACTAAATGTGAGTCACTTGCTTTTCAAATAGTTCAATTGAAAAGAGTCCTTGAAAGATATGAGAAAGGACAAATTGGATTGGAACGTGTTCTTAGTAGTCAAAAATACTCAAATAATAAAAGTGGTCTAGGTTACTCAAGATTCTCTAAACAAACTTCTAACAAGACCATTTTTGTAAAAGCTAAAGAACAAATTCCTTTAGAGAAAAGTGACAAGCCTAAAATGGTTCAACAATATAACAAAAGGAAAAGAAATAATAAGAAGAAGTCTTATAATAAGAAGAAATCTTATCCCCCTAGATATAAAAGCAACTTTGAGCCTACTTGTTTCTATTGTGGTATTAAAGGTCATACTCCTAATGCATGTTATATTAGAAACTTTAGTGTTGCTCAAGGCCTTTATGTGTGGGTTAAGAAAGGAACTAACTATGGTGGACCCAAAGCACATTGGGTACCAAATCAAACTTAATTTGTTTTGTAGGTTTGCTTAAGGACCACTTTAAATCTATGATGTTTTGTTAAGTGGCGGTTCTAAGTTTTTGATGGGAGGCATAAACTAGCTTTCAAATCTAGCTCCAAAGTCCAAGGGTTATTTCACATATGAGGATTCCCTTAAAGAAAGAATTCTTGGCATTGGAAATGTTGAAGCACTAACTTTCACATCCATTGAAGATGTACTTTTGACAAACTAAAGCATAATCTTCCTAGTATAAATCAACTTTGTGACAAAGACTTCAAAATCATGTTTCGGCAAGGATAAATGTTTGATGAAGTCTTTCATGAGGTAAAACTCATAGGTAAAAATTATTTTTCATTTTTCAAGATTTCTTTATATATTTCAAGTCTTTTCCCATCCTTTTTGCTAATGACAAAGGGGGAGAAGATGTATGTGTTTGTGTTTGTTTTTCTCTAAAAAAATGCAGCTAGCAAAGACACTCTAAATAATACATTTAGGGGAAGCATTGATCAAGGGGGAGCTTTTTGTATTAGAGAAACAAGATTAAAGCAAATTTTCAAAATTGGGTTGTCATCATCAAAAAGGGGGAGAATGTGAAGGCAAGCTTCTTAATGGTTTTGATGAAGACAACATTATTCATTCAAGATGTTATGCTTGCTCAAAAAGAATGGATCAAGACATTGAAGTTAGCACAAAGTTTTTAATTTTTACAAGTCTTGAGGAATTCTCAAGTATAATCAAGGTATAACTCTCACTTATCAATATGGTTGCATACAAGTGTTCAAAAGTGTCTCAAGCATGCAATATATATTGATAAAATAGTTCTCAAAATAATCTTCAAAATTCACTTGCATACATGGTTCATGTGGTTGAAAATATATCATTATTTCTAGCTTTAAAAAACAAAATATTTTTATCATACATTTGAAACTTTATTTACTTTATTTATTTATTTGTTTTTTTTTATTTTGAACCATGTTAAATCACTTTCAAATATAATCTATTCACTTGCGTAAATCAATAGATGTTGTATAAAATTGGTTCAAATACTTAGACAAATTTTTTAATTATTTAATTTATTTAAACATTCAGTTTTTGGTAAATTATGGTGTTTTTAACTGTCGTAACAGCACCAGAAACCGCTATAATTCACACCGTTCTGAACCAGTAATTTAAATTTTAAATTTCAAAATTATTTGGTAAATTGTGGTGTTTTGAAACGACGTAACAGACCAAACAACCGCCACAATTTACAACGTACTGAAACAGTGTTTTTTATTTAAAATTGAAAAATGTTTTGTTTGAATGCACCTTTTCATTATATCTTTTCATGGCATCTCTTACATCATTTATCTTATTAAATTCCGAATTTTTCTAACCATTGCCATGACTTTTGAAAGGTTGCTTTCATCAATATAAATACATGCCATTTTCAGATTAAAACTTACCTCCTAGAAATTTCCTAATAAAAAATCCACTCATTCTTTTCATCTTTCAGTTATTCTTCAAGTGTTCATTCAAACATATTTTTGAGAGAAACCTTTGCATAAATTTCACACATTATCATTGTTTCATCTCATTTTATTCAAGAACACTTGTATATTTCATTTGAGTGATATTTATTTCAAGGAGAAGATCGATCATCAAGATTGATAATATCATATTCTCAAGACATCTACTTCTTATCAAGATTACTTTTTGTATTACCTTGTTGTCCAGGACTGTTGGAAACAAGTGAGTGTTTTGAAGAGGATTGTTCTTCATACACTTAGTTACCTATATGTTAGATAGTAAGCATCACCATTGGTGTGATTAGGCTGTACAATAATTCTAAACTATAGTGAATTCTCTTTCGTGTTGAAGGAGGAGTGGAGTACTCTCGGGCTGTGAGGGGAACCACTATAATTCTCTTGTGTCATTTTTCCTTTCCGCGCTTTATTTTCCAGCACTTATCATAAAACGGAAAAATAACCAAGAACCGGTAAAAAGATCGAAGAATTTTTAAGAACCTAATTCACCCCCCCTCTTAGGCGCATTTACACTTACAATTGGCATCAGAGCAGGTGATAGGTAACCTGTTCCTATTCGATTCAGACGGCTTCCGCAAACAACGATCTTGTTTTCAAATACGGTGGTAGTAGCAACAAGCCTCCTTTGTTTTCTGGCCAATACTTCGACTTCTGGAAAATTCGTATGAAGGCACATTTAGAAGCACAAGGAAGTGATATATGGGATGCTGTTCAAAATGGTCCTTTTATTCCTACAACGATTTTCAACGGAGTTGGTACGCCAAAACCACAAGCATCATGGGATGAGGATGATAAGAAAAAGGTTCTCTATGACAAAAAGCCAATAAATATTTTACAAAGTGCACTTGGAATGGATGAATTCTTCCGCGTCTAAACATGTACAACGGCCAAACAAATATGGGACACTCTTGTAGAAACTCACGAAGGAACCGCCGAAGTCAAAAGATCCAGATTGAATACTTTAAGTCAAGAGTACTAGTTATTTGGAATGCAACCAGGAGAATCAATCCTCGACTTGCAGAAAAGATTCGTGCATTTGACAAATCACTTGAATGCACTCGGTAAGACACTAACAAATGATGAACTTAATCTTAAAGTGCTTAGGTCTTTAACAAGAGAATGGCAACCCAAAGTGACGGCGATTTCCGAGAAGAAAAGTTTATCAACGATGACATCCGCTACTCTATTCGGAAAGCTTCAAGAATATGAGACGGAACTTGGACTATTGGAGAAACGTGAGAACCAAGAAAAGAAATCCAAGAGCATTGCCTTAAAAGTTGAATCTAAAGTTGTGAAGAAAGAAGACAATCCCGAAGAGGACGAAAACTTTATGCTCCTTGTAAAAAGACTAGGAAAATACTTCAGTGCAAAAAATAATATTGGAAACTCTAGTTTCACAAGAAGAAAGAAGTCCTCAAAGAACAAAGAAAAAGAAGCATCAACATCCAATGGAGACATTATATGCTATGAATGTGGAAAGCAAGGCCACATCAAACCGGAATGTCCCAAACTCGCAAAGAATCGTGACAACAAAGGAAAGAAGGATTACAAAAAGAAAGCCTACATTGCTTGGGATGACAATGAAATAAGTTCTTCATCGGACTCCGATAGTGATCAAAGCGCAAATCTAGCATTGATGGCATCACATCATTCCGACGATGAAGACGATGAGGTTAGTAGTAACTTTTCAATTTATGATAATGATGCTCAAGGAGCAATTGATGAACTTTTAAGTGAATGCAAAATTCTATATAAAACCATCTCATCTCAAAAGAAACAAATATCAATCTTGGAAGAAAATATTGAGAAAATGGTAAATAAGTTCGAAGATGAAAAAGAAGAATTAATCAAGAATTTTGCATGCACTAAATGTGAGTCACTTGCTTTTCAAATAGTTCAATTGAAAAGAGTCCTTGAAAGATATGAGAAAGGACAAATTGGATTGGAACGTGTTCTTAGTAGTCAAAAATACTCAAATAATAAAAGTGGTCTAGGTTACTCAAGATTCTCTAAACAAACTTCTAACAAGACCATTTTTGTAAAAGCTAAAGAACAAATTCCTTTAGAGAAAAGTGACAAGCCTAAAATGGTTCAACAATATAACAAAAGGAAAAGAAATAATAAGAAGAAGTCTTATAATAAGAAGAAATCTTATCCCCCTAGATATAAAAGCAACTTTGAGCCTACTTGTTTCTATTGTGGTATTAAAGGTCATACTCCTAATGCATGTTATATTAGAAACTTTAGTGTTGCTCAAGGCCTTTATGTGTGGGTTAAGAAAGGAACTAACTATGGTGGACCCAAAGCACATTGGGTACCAAATCAAACTTAATTTGTTTTGTAGGTTTGCTTAAGGACCACTTTAAATCTATGATGTTTTGTTAAGTGGTGGTTCTAAGTTTTTGATGGGAGGCATAAACTAGCTTTCAAATCTAGCTCCAAAGTCCAAGGGTTATTTCACATATGAGGATTCCCTTAAAGAAAGAATTCTTGGCATTGGAAATGTTGAAGCACTAACTTTCACATCCATTGAAGATGTACTTTTGACAAACTAAAGCATAATCTTCCTAGTATAAATCAACTTTGTGACAAAGACTTCAAAATCATGTTTCGGCAAGGATAAATGTTTGATGAAGTCTTTCATGAGGTAAAACTCATAGGTAAAAATTATTTTTCATTTTTCAAGATTTCTTTATATATTTCAAGTCTTTTCCCATCCTTTTTGCTAATGACAAAGGGGGAGAAGATGTATGTGTTTGTGTTTGTTTTTCTCTAAAAAAATGCAGCTAGCAAAGACACTCTAAATAATACATTTAGGGGAAGCATTGATCAAGGGGGAGCTTTTTGTATTAGAGAAACAAGATTAAAGCAAATTTTCAAAATTGGGTTGTCATCATCAAAAAGGGGGAGAATGTGAAGGCAAGCTTCTTAATGGTTTTGATGAAGACAACATTATTCATTCAAGATGTTATGCTTGCTCAAAAAGAATGGATCAAGACATTGAAGTTAGCACAAAGTTTTTAATTTTTACAAGTCTTGAGGAATTCTCAAGTATAATCAAGGTATAACTCTCACTTATCAATATGGTTGCATACAAGTGTTCAAAAGTGTCTCAAGCATGCAATATATATTGATAAAATAGTTCTCAAAATAATCTTCAAAATTCACTTGCATACATGGTTCATGTGGTTGAAAATATATCATTATTTCTAGCTTTAAAAAACAAAATATTTTTATCATACATTTGAAACTTTATTTACTTTATTTATTTATTTGTTTTTTTTTATTTTGAACCATGTTAAATCACTTTCAAATATAATCTATTCACTTGCGTAAATCAATAGATGTTGTATAAAATTGGTTCAAATACTTAGACAAATTTTTTAATTATTTAATTTATTTAAACATTCAGTTTTTGGTAAATTATGGTGTTTTTAACTGTCGTAACAGCACCAGAAACCGCTATAATTCACACCGTTCTGAACCAGTAATTTAAATTTTAAATTTCAAAATTATTTGGTAAATTGTGGTGTTTTGAAACGACGTAACAGACCAAACAACCGCCACAATTTACAACGTACTGAAACATTGTTTTTTATTTAAAATTGAAAAATGTTTTGTTTGAATGCACCTTTTCATTATATCTTTTCATGGCATCTCTTACATCATTTATCTTATTAAATTCCGAATTTTTCTAACCATTGCCATGACTTTTGAAAGGTTGCTTTCATCAATATAAATACATGCCATTTTCAGATTAAAACTTACCTCCTAGAAATTTCCTAATAAAAAATCCACTCATTCTTTTCATCTTTCAGTTATTCTTCAAGTGTTCATTCAAACATATTTTTGAGAGAAACCTTTGCATAAATTTCACACATTATCATTGTTTCATCTCATTTTATTCAAGAACACTTGTATATTTCATTTGAGTGATATTTATTTCAAGGAGAAGATCGATCATCAAGATTGATAATATCATATTCTCAAGACATCTACTTCTTGTCAAGATTACTTTTTGTATTACCTTGTTGTCCAGGACTGTTGGAAACAAGTGAGTGTTTTGAAGAGGATTGTTCTTCATACACTTAGTTACCTATATGTTAGATAGTAAGCATCACCATTGGTGTGATTAGGCTGTACAATAATTCTAAACTATAGTGAATTCTCTTTCGTGTTGAAGGAGGAGTGGAGTACTCTCGGGCTGTGAGGGGAACCACTATAATTCTCTTGTGTCATTTTTCCTTTCCGCGCTTTATTTTCCAGCACTTATCATAAAACAGAAAAATAACCAAGAACCGGTAAAAAGATCGAAGAATTTTTAAGAACCTAATTCACCCCCCCTCTTAGGCGCATTTACACTTACAATTGGCATCAGAGTAGGTGATAGGTAACCTGTTCCTATTCGATTCAGACGGCTTCCGCAAACAACGATCTTGTTTTCAAATACGGTGGTAGTAGCAACAAGCCTCCTTTGTTTTCTGGCCAATACTTCGACTTCTGGAAAATTCGTATGAAGGCACATTTAGAAGCACAAGGAAGTGATATATGGGAGGCTGTTCAAAATGGTCCTTTTATTCCTACAACGGTTTTCAACGGAGTTGGTACGCCAAAACCACAAGCATCATGGGATGAGGATGATAAGAAAAAGGTTCTCTATGACAAAAAGCCAATAAATATTTTACAAAGTGCACTTGGAATGGATGAATTCTTCCGCGTCTAAACATGTACAACGGCCAAACAAATATGGGACACTCTTGTAGAAACTCACGAAGGAACCGCCGAAGTCAAAAGATCCAGATTGAATGCTTTAAGTCAAGAGTACTAGTTATTTAGAATGCAACCAGGAGAATCAATCCTCGACTTGCAGAAAAGATTCGTGCATGTGACAAATCACTTGAATGCACTCGGTAAGACACTAACAAATGATGAACTTAATCTTAAAGTGCTTAGGTCTTTAACAAGAGAATGGCAACCCAAAGTGACGGCGATTTCCGAGAAGAAAAGTTTATCAACGATGACATCCGCTACTCTATTCGGAAAGCTTCAAGAATATGAGACGGAACTTGGACTATTGGAGAAACGTGAGAACCAAGAAAAGAAATCCAAGAGCATTGCCTTAAAAGTTGAATCTAAAGTTGTGAAGAAAGAAGACAATCCCGAAGAGGACGAAAACTTTATGCTCCTTGTAAAAAGACTAGGAAAATACTTCAGTGCAAAAAATAATATTGGAAACTCTAGTTTCACAAGAAGAAAGAAGTCCTCAAAGAACAAAGAAAAAGAAGCATCAACATCCAATGGAGACATTATATGCTATGAATGTGGAAAGCAAGGCCACATCAAACCGGAATGTCCCAAACTCGCAAAGAATCGTGACAACAAAGGAAAAAAGGATTACAAAAAGAAAGCCTACATTGCTTGGGATGACAATGAAATAAGTTCTTCATCGGACTCCGATAGTGATCAAAGCGCAAATCTAGCATTGATGGCATCACATCATTCCGACGATGAAGACGATGAGGTTAGTAGTAACTTTTCAATTTATGATAATGATGCTCAAGGAGCAATTGATGAACTTTTAAGTGAATGCAAAATTCTATATAAAACCATCTCATCTCAAAAGAAACAAATATCAATCTTGGAAGAAAATATTGAGAAAATGGTAAATAAGTTCAAAGATGAAAAAGAAGAATTAATCAAGAATTTTGCATGCACTAAATGTGAGTCACTTGCTTTTCAAATAGTTCAATTGAAAAGAGTCCTAGAAAGATATGAGAAAGGACAAATTGGATTGGAACGTGTTCTTAGTAGTCAAAAATACTCAAATAATAAAAGTGGTCTAGGTTACTCAAGATTCTCTAAACAAACTTCTAACAAGACCATTTTTGTAAAAGCTAAAGAACAAATTCCTTTAGAGAAAAGTGACAAGCCTAAAATGGTTCAACAATATAACAAAAGGAAAAGAAATAATAAGAAGAAGTCTTATAATAAGAAGAAATCTTATCCCCCTAGATATAAAAGCAACTTTGAGCCTACTTGTTTCTATTGTGGTATTAAAGGTCATACTCCTAATGCATGTTATATTAGAAACTTTAGTGTTGCTCAAGGGCATTATGTGTGGGTTAAGAAAGGAACTAACTATGGTGGACCCAAAGCACATTGGGTACCAAATCAAACTTAATTTGTTTTGTAGGTTTGCTTAAGGACCACTTTAAATCTATGATGTTTTGATAAGTGGTGGTTCTAAGTTTTTGATGGGAGGCATAAACTAGCTTTCAAATCTAGCTCCAAAGTCCAAGGGTTATTTCACATATGAGGATTCCCTTAAAGAAATAATTCTTGGCATTGGAAAAGTTGAAGCACTAACTTTCACATCCATTGAAGATGTACTTTTGACAAACTAAAGCATAATCTTCCTAGTATAAATCAACTTTGTGACAAAGACTTCAAAATCATGTTTCGGCAAGGATAAATGTTTGATGAAGTCTTTCATGAGGTAAAACTCATAGGTAAAAATTATTTTTCATTTTTCAAGATTTCTTTATATATTTCAAGTCTTTTCCCATCCTTTTTGCTAATGACAAAGGGGGAGAAGATGTATGTGTTTGTGTTTGTTTTTCTCTAAAAAAATGCAGCTAGCAAAGACACTCTAAATAATAAATTTAGGGGGAGCATTGATCAAGGGGGAGCTTTTTGTATTAGAGAAACAAGATTAAAGCAAATTTTCAAAATTGGGTTGTCATCATCAAAAAGGGGGAGAATGTGAAGGCAAGCTTCTTAATGGTTTTGATGAAGACAACATTATTCATTCAAGATGTTATGCTTGCTCAAAAAGAATGGATCAAGACATTGAAGTTAGCACAAAGTTTTTAATTTTTACAAGTCTTGAGGAATTCTCAAGTATAATCAAGGTATAACTCTCACTTATCAATATGGTTGCATACAAGTGTTCAAAAGTGTCTCAAGCATGCAATATATATTGATAAAATAGTTCTCAAAATAATCTTCAAAATTCACTTGCATACATGGTTCATGTGGTTGAAAATATATCATTATTTCTAGCTTTAAAAAACAAAATATTTTTATCATACATTTGAAACTTTATTTACTTTATTTATTTATTTGTTTTTTTTTATTTTGAACCATGTTAAATCACTTTCAAATATAATCTATTCACTTGCGTAAATCAATAGATGTTGTATAAAATTGGTTCAAATAATTAGACAAATTTTTTAATTATTTAATTTATTTAAACATTCAGTTTTTGGTAAATTATGGTGTTTTTAACTGTCGTAACAGCACCAGAAACCGCCATAATTCACACCGTTCTGAACCAGTATTTTAAATTTTAAATTTCAAAATTATTTGGTAAATTGTGGTGTTTTGAAACGACGTAACAGACCAAACAACCGCCACAATTTACAACGTACTGAAACAGTGTTTTTTATTTAAAATTGAAAAATGTTTTGTTTGAATGCACCTTTTCATTATATCTTTTCATGGCATCTCTTACATCATTTATCTTATTAAATTCCGAATTTTTCTAACCATTGCCATGACTTTTGAAAGGTTGCTCTCATCAATATAAATACATGCCATTTTCAGATTAAAACTTACCTCCTAGAAATTTCATAATAAAAAATCCACTCATTCTTTTCATCTTTCAGTTATTCTTCAAGTGTTCATTCAAACATATTTTTGAGAGAAACCTTTGCATAAATTTCACACATTATCATTGTTTCATCTCATTTTATTCAAGAACACTTGTATATTTCATTTGAGTGATATTTATTTCAAGGAGAAGATCGATCATCAAGATTGATAATATCATATTCTCAAGACATCTACTTCTTATCAAGATTACTTTTTGTATTACCTTGTTGTCCAGGACTGTTGGAAACAAGTGAGTGTTTTGAAGAGGATTGTTCTTCATACACTTAGTTACCTATAGGTTAGATAGTAAGCATCACCATTGGTGTGATTAGGCTGTACAATAATTCTAAACTATAGTGAATTCTCTTTCGTGTTGAAGGAGGAGTGGAGTACTCTCGGGCTGTGAGGGGAACCACTATAATTCTCTTGTGTCATTTTTCCTTTCCGCGCTTTATTTTCCAGCACTTATCATAAAACGGAAAAATAACCAAGAACCGGTAAAAAGATCGAAGAATTTTTAAGAACCTAATTCACCCCCCCTCTTAGGCGCATTTACACTTACAATTGGCATCAGAGCAAGTGATAGGTAACCTGTTCCTATTCGATTCAGATGGCTTCTGCAAACAACGATCTTGTTTTCAAAGACGGTGGTAGTAGCAACAAGCCTCCTTTATTTTCTGGCCAATACTTTGACTTCTGGAAAATTCGTATGAAGGCACATTTAGAAGCACAAGGAAGTGATATATGGGAGGCTGTTCAAAATGGTCCTTTTATTCCTACAACGGTTTTCAACGGAGTTGGTACGCCAAAACCACAAGCATCATGGGATGAGGATGATAAGAAAAAGGTTCTCTATGACAAAAAGCCAATAAATATTTTACAAAGTGCACTTGGAATGGATGAATTCTTCCGCGTCTAAACATGTACAACGGCCAAACAAATATGGGACACTCTTGTAGAAACTCACGAAGGAACCGCCGAAGTCAAAAGATCCAGATTGAATACTTTAAGTCAAGAGTACTAGTTATTTAGAATGCAACCAGGAGAATCAATCCTCGACTTGCAGAAAAGATTCGTGCATTTGACAAATCACTTGAATGCACTCGGTAAGACACTAACAAATGATGAACTTAATCTTAAAGTGCTTAGGTCTTTAACAAGAGAATGGCAACCCAAAGTGACGGCGATTTCCGAGAAGAAAAGTTTATCAACGATGACATCCGCTACTCTATTCGGAAAGCTTCAAGAATATGAGACGGAACTTGGACTATTGGAGAAACGTGAGAACCAAGAAAAGAAATCCAAGAGCATTGCCTTAAAAGTTGAATCTAAAGTTGTGAAGAAAGAAGACAATCCCGAAGAGGACGAAAACTTTATGCTCCTTGTAAAAAGACTAGGAAAATACTTCAGTGCAAAAAATAATATTGGAAACTCTAGTTTCACAAGAAGAAAGAAGTCCTCAAAGAACAAAGAAAAAGAAGCATCAACATCCAATGGAGACATTATATGCTATGAATGTGGAAAGCAAGGCCACATCAAACCGGAATGTCCCAAACTCGCAAAGAATCGTGACAACAAAGGAAAGAAGGATTACAAAAAGAAAGCCTACATTGCTTGGGATGACAATGAAATAAGTTCTTCATCGGACTCCGATAGTGATCAAAGCGCAAATCTAGCATTGATGGCATCACATCATTCCGACGATGAAGACGATGAGGTTAGTAGTAACTTTTCAATTTATGATAATGATGCTCAAGGAGCAATTGATGAACTTTTAAGTGAATGCAAAATTCTATATAAAACCATCTCATCTCAAAAGAAACAAATATCAATCTTGGAAGAAAATATTGAGAAAATGGTAAATAAGTTCAAAGATGAAAAAGAAGAATTAATCAAGAATTTTGCATGCACTAAATGTGAGTCACTTGCTTTTCAAATAGTTCAATTGAAAAGAGTCCTAGAAAGATATGAGAAAGGACAAATTGGATTGGAACGTGTTCTTAGTAGTCAAAAATACTCAAATAATAAAAGTGGTCTAGGTTACTCAAGATTCTCTAAACAAACTTCTAACAAGACCATTTTTGTAAAAGCTAAAGAACAAATTCCTTTAGAGAAAAGTGACAAGCCTAAAATGGTTCAACAATATAACAAAAGGAAAAGAAATAATAAGAAGAAGTCTTATAATAAGAAGAAATCTTATCCCCCTAGATATAAAAGCAACTTTGAGCCTACTTGTTTCTATTGTGGTATTAAAGGTCATACTCCTAATGCATGTTATATTAGAAACTTTAGTGTTGCTCAAGGCCATTATGTGTGGGTTAAGAAAGGAACTAACTATGGTGGACCCAAATCACATTGGGTACCAAATCAAACTTAATTTGTTTTGTAGGTTTGCTTAAGGACCACTTTAAATCTATGATGTTTTGATAAGTGGTGGTTCTAAGTTTTTGATGGGAGGCATAAACTAGCTTTCAAATCTAGCTCCAAAGTCCAAGGGTTATTTCACATATGAGGATTCCCTTAAAGAAAGAATTCTTGGCATTGGAAAAGTTGAAGCACTAACTTTCACATCCATTGAAGATGTACTTTTGACAAACTAAAGCATAATCTTCCTAGTATAAATCAATTTTGTGACAAAGACTTCAAAATCATGTGTCGGCAAGGATAAGTGTTTGATGAAGTCTTTCATGAGGTAAAACTCATAGGTAAAAATTATTTTTCATTTTTCAAGATTTCTTTATATATTTCAAGTCTTTTCCCATCCTTTTTGCTAATGACAAAGGGGGAGAAGATGTATGTGTTTGTGTTTGTTTTTCTCTAAAAAAATGCAGCTAGCAAAGACACTAAATAATAAATTTAGGGGGAGCATTGATCAAGGGGGAGCTTTTTGTATTAGAGAAACAAGATTAAAGCAAATTTTCAAAATTGGGTTGTCATCATCAAAAAGGGGGAGAATGTGAAGGCAAGCTTCTTAATGGTTTTGATGAAGACAACATTATTCATTCAAGATGTTATGCTTGCTCAAAAAGAATGGATCAAGACATTGAAGTTGGCACAAAGTTTTTAATTTTTACAAGTCTTGAGGAATTCTCAAGTATAATCAAGGTATAACTCTCACTTATCAATATGGTTGCATACAAGTGTTCAAAAGTGTCTCAAGCATGCAATATATATTGATAAAATAGTTCTCAAAATAATCTTCAAAATTCACTTGCATACATGGTTCATGTGGTTGAAAATATATCATTATTTCTAGCTTTAAAAAACAAAATATTTTTATCATACATTTGAAACTTTATTTACTTTATTTATTTATTTTTTTATTTTATTTTGAACCATGTTAAATCACTTTCAAATATAATCTATTGACTTGCGTAAATCAATAGATGTTGTATAAAATTGGTTCAAATACTTAGAAATTTTTTTTAATTATTTAATTTATTTAAACATTCAGTTTTTGGTATATTATGGTGTTTTTAACTGTCGTAACAGCACCAGAAACTGCCATAATTCACACCGTTCTGAACCAGTATTTTAAATTTTAAATTTCAAAATTATTTGGTAAATTGTGGTGTTTTGAAACGACGTAACAGACCAAACAACCGCCACAATTTACAACGTACTGAAACAGTGTTTTTTATTTAAAATTGAAAAATGTTTTGTTTGAATGCACCTTTTCATTATATCTTTTCATGGCATCTCTTACATCATTTATCTTATTAAATTCAGAATTTTTCTAACCATTGCCATGACTTATGAAAGGTTGCTTTCATCAATATAAATACATGCCATTTTACAGATTAAAACTTACCTCCTAGAAATTTCATAATAAAAAATCCACTCATTCTTTTCATCTTTCAATTATTCTTCAAGTGTTCATTCAAACATATTTTTGAGAGAAACCTTTGCATAAATTTCACACATTATCATTGTTTCATCTCATTTTATTCAAGAACACTTGTATATTTCATTTGAGTGATATTTATTTCAAGGAGAAGATCGATCATCAAGATTGATAATATCATATTCTCAAGACATCTACTTCTTATCAAGATTACTTTTTGTATTACCTTGTTGTCCAGGACTATTGGAAACAAGTGAGTGTTTTGAAGAGGATTGTTCTTCATACACTTAGTTACCTATAGGTTAGATAGTAAGCATCACCATTGGTGTGATTAGGCTGTACAATAATTCTAAACTATAGTGAATTCTCTTTCGTGTTGAAGGAGGAGTGGAGTACTCTCGGGCTGTGAGGGGAACCACTATAATTCTCTTGTGTCATTTTTCCTTTCCGCGCTTTATTTTCCAGCACTTATCATAAAACGGAAAAATAACCAAGAACCGGTAAAAAGATCGAAGAATTTTTAAGAACCTAATTCACCCCCCCTCTTAGGCGCATTTACACTTACAATTGGCATCAGAGCAGGTGATAGGTAACCTGTTCCTATTCGATTCAGATGGCTTCCGCAAACAACGATCTTGTTTTCAACGACGGTGGTAGTAGCAACAAGCCTCCTTTATTTTCTGGCCAATACTTCGACTTCTGGAAAATTCGTATGAAGGCACATTTAGAAGCACAAGGAAGTGATATATGGGAGGCTGTTCAAAATGGTCCTTTTATTCCTACAACGGTTTTCAACGGAGTTGGTACGCCAAAACCACAAGCATCATGGGATGAGGATGATAAGAAAAAGGTTCTCTATGACAAAAAGCCAATAAATATTTTACAAAGTGCACTTGGAATGGATGAATTCTTCCGCGTCTAAACATGTACAACGACCAAACAAATATGGGACACTCTTGTAGAAACTCACGAAGGAACCTCCGAAGTCAAAAGATCCAGATTGAATACTTTAAGTCAAGAGTACTAGTTATTTAGAATGCAACCAGGAGAATCAATCCTCGACTTGCAGAAAAGATTCGTGCATTTGACAAATCACTTGAATGCACTCGGTAAGACACTAACAAATGATGAACTTAATCTTAAAGTGCTTAGGTCTTTAACAAGAGAATGGCAACCCAAAGTGACGGCGATTTCCGAGAAGAAAAGTTTATCAACGATGACATCCGCTACTCTATTCGGAAAGCTTCAAGAATATGAGACGGAACTTGGACTATTGGAGAAACGTGAGAACCAAGAAAAGAAATCCAAGAGCATTGCCTTAAAAGTTGAATCTAAAGTTGTGAAGAAAGAAGACAATCCCGAAGAGGACGAAAACTTTATGCTCCTTGTAAAAAGACTAGGAAAATACTTCAGTGCAAAAAATAATATTGGAAACTCTAGTTTCACAAGAAGAAAGAAGTCCTCAAAGAACAAAGAAAAAGAAGCATCAACATCCAATGGAGACATTATATGCTATGAATGTGGAAAGCAAGGCCACATCAAACCGGAATGTCCCAAACTCGCAAAGAATCGTGACAACAAAGGAAAGAAGGATTACAAAAAGAAAGCCTACATTGCTTGGGATGACAATGAAATAAGTTCTTCATCGGACTCCGATAGTGATCAAAGCGCAAATCTAGCATTGATGGCATCACATCATTCCGACGATGAAGACGATGAGGTTAGTAGTAACTTTTCAATTTATGATAATGATGCTCAAGGAGCAATTGATGAACTTTTAAGTGAATGCAAAATTCTATATAAAACCATCTCATCTCAAAAGAAACAAATATCAATCTTGGAAGAAAATATTGAGAAAATGGTAAATAAGTTCAAAGATGAAAAAGAAGAATTAATCAAGAATTTTGCATGCACTAAATGTGAGTCACTTGCTTTTCAAATAGTTCAATTGAAAAGAGTCCTAGAAAGATATGAGAAAGGACAAATTGGATTGGAACGTGTTCTTAGTAGTCAAAAATACTCAAATAATAAAAGTGGTCTAGGTTACTCAAGATTCTCTAAACAAACTTCTAACAAGACCATTTTTGTAAAAGCTAAAGAACAAATTCCTTTAGAGAAAAGTGACAAGCCTAAAATGGTTCAACAAGATAACAAAAGGAAAAGAAATAATAAGAAGAAGTCTTATAATAAGAAGAAATCTTATCCCCCTAGATATAAAAGCAACTTTGAGCCTACTTGTTTCTATTGTGGTATTAAAGGTCATACTCCTAATGCATGTTATATTAGAAACTTTAGTGTTGCTCAAGGCCATTATGTGTGGGTTAAGAAAGGAACTAACTATGGTGGACCCAAAGCACATTGGGTACCAAATCAAACTTAATTTGTTTTGTAGGTTTGCTTAAGGACCACTTTAAATCTATGATGTTTTGATAAGTGGTGGTTCTAAGTTTTTGATGGGAGGCATAAACTAGCTTTCAAATCTAGCTCCAAAGTCCAAGGGTTATTTCACATATGAGGATTCCCTTAAAGAAAGAATTCTTGGCATTGGAAAAGTTGAAGCACTAACTTTCACATCCATTGAAGATGTACTTTTGACAAACTAAAGCATAATCTTCCTAGTATAAATCAACTTTGTGACAAAGACTTCAAAATCATGTTTCGGCAAGGATAAATGTTTGATGAAGTCTTTCATGAGGTAAAACTCATAGGTAAAAATTATTTTTCATTTTTCAAGATTTCTTTATATATTTCAAGTCTTTTCCCATCCTTTTTGCTAATGACAAAGGGGGAGAAGATGTATGTGTTTGTGTTTGTTTTTCTCTAACAAAATGCAGCTAGCAAAGACACTCTGAATAATAAATTTAGGGGGAGCATTGATCAAGGGGGAGCTTTTTGTATTAGAGAAACAAGATTAAAGCAAATTTTCAAAATTGGGTTGTCATCATCAAAAAGGGGGAGAATGTGAAGGCAAGCTTCTTAATGGTTTTGATGAAGACAACATTATTCATTCAAGATGTTATGCTTGCTCAAAAAGAATGGATCAAGACATTGAAGTTAGCACAAAGTTTTTAAGTTTTACAAGTCTTGAGGAATTCTCAAGTATAATCAAGGTATAACTCTCACTTATCAATATGGTTGCATACAAGTGTTCAAAAGTGTCTCAAGCATGCAATATATATTGATAAAATAGTTCTCAAAATAATCTTCAAAATTCACTTGCATACATGGTTCATGTGGTTGAAAATATATCATTATTTCTAGCTTTAAAAAACAAAATATTTTTATCATACATTTGAAACTTTATTTACTTTATTTATTTATTTATTTATTTTTTATTTTGAACCATGTTAAATCACTTTCAAATATAATCTATTGACTTGCGTAAATCAATAGATGTTGTATAAAATTGGTTCAAATACTTAGACAAATTTTTTAATTATTTAATTTATTTAAACATTCAGTTTTTGGTATATTATGGTGTTTTTAACTGTCGTAACAGCACCAGAAACCGCCATAATTCACACCGTTCTGAACCAGTATTTTAAATTTTAAATTTCAAAATTATTTGGTAAATTGTGGTGTTTTGAAACGACGTAACAGACCAAACAACCGCCACAATTTACAACGTACTGAAACAGTGTTTTTTATTTAAAATTGAAAAATGTTTTGTTTGAATGCACCTTTTCATTATATCTTTTCATGGCATCTCTTACATCATTTATCTTATTAAATTCAGAATTTTTCTAACCATTGCCATGACTTATGAAAGGTTGCTTTCATCAATATAAATACATGCCATTTTACAGATTAAAACTTACCTCCTAGAAATTTCATAATAAAAAATCCACTCATTCTTTTCATCTTTCAATTATTCTTCAAGTGTTCATTCAAACATATTTTTGAGAGAAACCTTTGCATAAATTTCACACATTATCATTGTTTCATCTCATTTTATTCAAGAACACTTGTATATTTCATTTGAGTGATATTTATTTCAAGGAGAAGATCGATCATCAAGATTGATAATATCATATTCTCAAGACATCTACTTCTTATCAAGATTACTTTTTGTATTACCTTGTTGTCCAGGACTGTTGGAAACAAGTGAGTGTTTTGAAGAGGATTGTTCTTCATACACTTAGTTACCTATAGGTTAGATAGTAAGCATCACCATTGGTGTGATTAGGCTGTACAATAATTCTAAACTATAGTGAATTCTCTTTCGTGTTGAAGGAGGAGTGGAGTACTCTCGGGCTGTGAGGGGAACCACTATAATTCTCTTGTGTCATTTTTCCTTTCCGCGCTTTATTTTCCAGCACTTATCATAAAACGGAAAAATAACCAAGAACCGGTAAAAAGATCGAAGAATTTTTAAGAACCTAATTCACCCCCCCTCTTAGGCGCATTTACACTTACAATTGGCATCAGAGCAGGTGATAGGTAACCTGTTCCTATTCGATTCAGATGGCTTCCGCAAACAACGATCTTGTTTTCAACGACGGTGGTAGTAGCAACAAGCCTCCTTTATTTTCTGGCCAATACTTCGACTTCTGGAAAATTCGTATGAAGGCACATTTAGAAGCACAAGGAAGTGATATATGGGAGGCTGTTCAAAATGGTCCTTTTATTCCTACAACGGTTTTCAACGGAGTTGGTACGCCAAAACCACAAGCATCATGGGATGAGGATGATAAGAAAAAGGTTCTCTATGACAAAAAGCCAATAAATATTTTACAAAGTGCACTTGGAATGGATGAATTCTTCCGCGTCTAAACATGTACAACGGCCAAACAAATATGGGACACTCTTGTAGAAACTCACGAAGGAACCTCCGAAGTCAAAAGATCCAGATTGAATACTTTAAGTCAAGAGTACTAGTTATTTAGAATGCAACCAGGAGAATCAATCCTCGACTTGCAGAAAAGATTCGTGCATTTGACAAATCACTTGAATGCACTCGGTAAGACACTAACAAATGATGAACTTAATCTTAAAGTGCTTAGGTCTTTAACAAGAGAATGGCAACCCAAAGTGACGGCGATTTCCGAGAAGAAAAGTTTATCAACGATGACATCCGCTACTCTATTCGGAAAGCTTCAAGAATATGAGACGGAACTTGGACTATTGGAGAAACGTGAGAACCAAGAAAAGAAATCCAAGAGCATTGCCTTAAAAGTTGAATCTAAAGTTGTGAAGAAAGAAGACAATCCCGAAGAGGACGAAAACTTTATGCTCCTTGTAAAAAGACTAGGAAAATACTTCAGTGCAAAAAATAATATTGGAAACTCTAGTTTCACAAGAAGAAAGAAGTCCTCAAAGAACAAAGAAAAAGAAGCATCAACATCCAATGGAGACATTATATGCTATGAATGTGGAAAGCAAGGCCACATCAAACCGGAATGTCCCAAACTCGCAAAGAATCGTGACAACAAAGGAAAGAAGGATTACAAAAAGAAAGCCTACATTGCTTGGGATGACAATGAAATAAGTTCTTCATCGGACTCCGATAGTGATCAAAGCGCAAATCTAGCATTGATGGCATCACATCATTCCGACGATGAAGACGATGAGGTTAGTAGTAACTTTTCAATTTATGATAATGATGCTCAAGGAGCAATTGATGAACTTTTAAGTGAATGCAAAATTCTATATAAAACCATCTCATCTCAAAAGAAACAAATATCAATCTTGGAAGAAAATATTGAGAAAATGGTAAATAAGTTCAAAGATGAAAAAGAAGAATTAATCAAGAATTTTGCATGCACTAAATGTGAGTCACTTGCTTTTCAAATAGTTCAATTGAAAAGAGTCCTAGAAAGATATGAGAAAGGACAAATTGGATTGGAACGTGTTCTTAGTAGTCAAAAATACTCAAATAATAAAAGTGGTCTAGGTTACTCAAGATTCTCTAAACAAACTTCTAACAAGACCATTTTTGTAAAAGCTAAAGAACAAATTCCTTTAGAGAAAAGTGACAAGCCTAAAATGGTTCAACAATATAACAAAAGGAAAAGAAATAATAAGAAGAAGTCTTATAATAAGAAGAAATCTTATCCCCCTAGATATAAAAGCAACTTTGAGCCTACTTGTTTCTATTGTGGTATTAAAGGTCATACTCCTAATGCATGTTATATTAGAAACTTTAGTGTTGCTCAAGGCCATTATGTGTGGGTTAAGAAAGGAACTAACTATGGTGGACCCAAAGCACATTGGGTACCAAATCAAACTTAATTTGTTTTGTAGGTTTGCTTAAGGACCACTTTAAATCTATGATGTTTTGATAAGTGGTGGTTCTAAGTTTTTGATGGGAGGCATAAACTAGCTTTCAAATCTAGCTCCAAAGTCCAAGGGTTATTTCACATATGAGGATTCCCTTAAAGAAAGAATTCTTGGCATTGGAAAAGTTGAAGCACTAACTTTCACATCCATTGAAGATGTACTTTTGACAAACTAAAGCATAATCTTCCTAGTATAAATCAACTTTGTGACAAAGACTTCAAAATCATGTTTCGGCAAGGATAAATGTTTGATGAAGTCTTTCATGAGGTAAAACTCATAGGTAAAAATTATTTTTCATTTTTCAAGATTTCTTTATATATTTCAAGTCTTTTCCCATCCTTTTTGCTAATGACAAAGGGGGAGAAGATGTATGTGTTTGTGTTTGTTTTTCTCTAACAAAATGCAGCTAGCAAAGACACTCTGAATAATAAATTTAGGGGGAGCATTGATCAAGGGGGAGCTTTTTGTATTAGAGAAACAAGATTAAAGCAAATTTTCAAAATTGGGTTGTCATCATCAAAAAGGGGGAGAATGTGAAGGCAAGCTTCTTAATGGTTTTGATGAAGACAACATTATTCATTCAAGATGTTATGCTTGCTCAAAAAGAATGGATCAAGACATTGAAGTTAGCACAAAGTTTTTAAGTTTTACAAGTCTTGAGGAATTCTCAAGTATAATCAAGGTATAACTCTCACTTATCAATATGGTTGCATACAAGTGTTCAAAAGTGTCTCAAGCATGCAATATATATTGATAAAATAGTTCTCAAAATAATCTTCAAAATTCACTTGCATACATGGTTCATGTGGTTGAAAATATATCATTATTTCTAGCTTTAAAAAACAAAATATTTTTATCATACATTTGAAACTTTATTTACTTTATTTATTTATTTATTTATTTTTTATTTTGAACCATGTTAAATCACTTTCAAATATAATCTATTGACTTGCGTAAATCAATAGATGTTGTATAAAATTGGTTCAAATACTTAGACAAATTTTTTAATTATTTAATTTATTTAAACATTCAGTTTTTGGTATATTATGGTGTTTTTAACTGTCGTAACAGCACCAGAAACCGCCATAATTCACACCGTTCTGAACCAGTATTTTAAATTTTAAATTTCAAAATTATTTGGTAAATTGTGGTGTTTTGAAACGACGTAACAGACCAAACAACCGCCACAATTTACAACGTACTGAAACAGTGTTTTTTATTTAAAATTGAAAAATGTTTTGTTTGAATGCACCTTTTCATTATATCTTTTCATGGCATCTCTTACATCATATATATTATTAAATTCAGAATTTTTCTAACCATTGCCATGACTTTTGAATGGTTACTTTCATCAATATAAATACATGCCATTTTCAGATTAAAACTTACCTCCTAGAAATTTCATAATAAAAAATCCACTCATTCTTTTCATCTTTCAGTTATTCTTCAACTGTTCATTCAAACATATTTTTGAGAGAAACCTTTGCATAAATTTCACACATTATCATTGTTTCATCTCATTTTATTCAAGAACACTTGTATATTTCATTTGAGTGATATTTATTTCAAGGAGAAGATCGATCATCAAGATTGATAATATCATATTCTCAAGACATCTACTTCTTATCAAGATTACTTTTTGTATTACCTTGTTGTCCAGGACTGTTGGAAACAAGTGAGTGTTTTGAAGAGGATTGTTCTTCATACACTTAGTTACCTATAGGTTAGATAGTAAGCATCACCATTGGTGTGATTAGGCTGTACAATAATTCTAAACTATAGTGAATTCTCTTTCGTGTTGAAGGAGGAGTGGAGTACTCTCGGGCTGTGAGGGGAACCACTATAATTCTCTTGTGTCATTTTTCCTTTCCGCGCTTTATTTTCCAGCACTAATCATAAAACGGAAAAATAACCAAGAACCGGTAAAAAGATCGAAGAATTTTTAAGAACCTAATTCACCCCCCTCTTTGGCGCATTTACACTTACAATTGGCATCAGAGCAGGTGATAGGTAACCTGTTCCTATTCGATTCAGACGGCTTCCGCAAACAACGATCTTGTTTTCAAATACGGTGGTAGTAGCAACAAGCCTCCTTTGTTTTCTGGCCAATACTTCGACTTCTGGAAAATTCGTATGAAGGCACATTTAGAAGCACAAGGAAGTGATATATGGGAGGCTGTTCAAAATGGTCCTTTTATTCCTACAACGGTTTTCAACGGAGTTGGTACGCCAAAACCACAAGCATCATGGGATGAGGATGATAAGAAAAAGGTTCTCTATGACAAAAAGCCAATAAATATTTTACAAAGTGCACTTGGAATGGATGAATTCTTCCGCGTCTAAACATGTACAACGGCCAAACAAATATGGGACACTCTTGTAGAAACTCACGAAGGAACCGCCGAAGTCAAAAGATCCAGATTGAATACTTTAAGTCAAGAGTACTAGTTATTTAGAATGCAACCAGGAGAATCAATCCTCGACTTGCAGAAAAGATTCGTGCATTTGACAAATCACTTGAATGCACTCGGTAAGACACTAACAAATGATGAACTTAATCTTAAAGTGCTTAGGTCTTTAACAAGAGAATGGCAACCCAAAGTGACGGCGATTTCCGAGAAGAAAAGTTTATCAACGATGACATCCGCTACTCTATTCGGAAAGCTTGAAGAATATGAGACGGAACTTGGACTATTGGAGAAACGTGAGAACCAAGAAAAGAAATCCAAGAGCACTGCCTTAAAAGTTGAATCTAAAGTTGTGAAGAAAGAAGACAATCCCGAAGAGGACGAAAACTTTATGCTCCTTGTAAAAAGACTAGGAAAATACTTCAGTGCAAAAAATAATATTGGAAACTCTAGTTTCACAAGAAGAAAGAAGTCCTCAAAGAACAAAGAAAAAGAAGCATCAACATCCAATGGAGACATTATATGCTATGAATGTGGAAAGCAAGGCCACATCAAACCGGAATGTCCCAAACTCGCAAAGAATCGTGACAACAAAGGAAAGAAGGATTACAAAAAGAAAGCCTACATTGCTTGGGATGACAATGAAATAAGTTCTTCATCGGACTCCGATAGTGATCAAAGCGCAAATCTAGCATTGATGGCATCACATCATTCCGACGATGAAGACGATGAGGTTAGTAGTAACTTTTCAATTTATGATAATGATGCTCAAGGAGCAATTGATGAACTTTTAAGTGAATGCAAAATTCTATATAAAACCATCTCATCTCAAAAGAAACAAATATCAATCTTGGAAGAAAATATTGAGAAAATGGTAAATAAGTTCAAAGATGAAAAAGAAGAATTAATCAAGAATTTTGCATGCACTAAATGTGAGTCACTTGCTTTTCAAATAGTTCAATTGAAAAGAGTCCTAGAAAGATATGAGAAAGGACAAATTGGATTGGAACGTGTTCTTAGTAGTCAAAAATACTCAAATAATAAAAGTGGTCTAGGTTACTCAAGATTCTCTAAACAAACTTCTAACAAGACCATTTTTGTAAAAGCTAAAGAACAAATTCCTTTAGAGAAAAGTGACAAGCCTAAAATGGTTCAACAATATAACAAAAGGAAAAGAAATAATAAGAAGAAGTCTTATAATAAGAAGAAATCTTATCCCCCTAGATATAAAAGCAACTTTGAGCCTACTTGTTTCTATTGTGGTATTAAAGGTCATACTCCTAATGCATGTTATATTAGAAACTTTAGTGTTGCTCAAGGCCATTATGTGTGGGTTAAGAAAGGAACTAACTATGGTGGACCCAAAGCACATTGGGTACCAAATCAAACTTATTTTGTTTTGTAGGTTTGCTTAAGGACCACTTTAAATCTATGATGTTTTGATGAGTGGTGGTTCTAAGTTTTTGATGGGAGGCATAAACTAGCTTTCAAATCTAGCTCCAAAGTCCAAGGGTTATTTCACATATGAGGATTCCCTTAAAGAAAGAATTCTTGGCATTGGAAAAGTTGAAGCACTAACTTTCACATCCATTGAAGATGTACTTTTGACAAACTAAAGCATAATCTTCCTAGTATAAATCAACTTTGTGACAAAGACTTCAAAATCATGTTTCGGCAAGGATAAAGGTTTGATGAAGTCTTTCATGAGGTAAAACTCATAGGTAAAAACTATTTTTCATTTTTCAAGATTTCTTTATATATTTCAAGTCTTTTCCCATCCTTTTTGCTAATGACAAAGGGGGAGAAGATGTATGTGTTTGTGTTTGTTTTTCTCTAACAAAATGCAGCTAGCAAAGACACTCTAAATAATAAATTTAGGGGGAGCATTGATCAAGGGGGAGCTTTTTGTATTAGAGAAACAAGATTAAAGCAAATTTTCAAAATTGGGTTGTCATCATCAAAAAGGGGGAGAATGTGAAGGCAAGCTTCTTAATGGTTTTGATGAAGACAACATTATTCATTCAAGATGTTATGCTTGCTCAAAAAGAATGGATCAAGACATTGAAGTTAGCACAAAGTTTTTAAGTTTTACAAGTCTTGAGGAATTCTCAAGTATAATCAAGGTATAACTCTCACATATCAATATGGTTGCATACAAGTGTTCAAAAGTGTCTCAAGCATGCAATATATATTGATAAAATAGTTCTCAAAATAATCTTCAAAATTCACTTGCATACATGGTTCATGTGGTTGAAAATATATCATTATTTCTAGCTTTAAAAAACAAAATATTTTTATCATACATTTGAAACTTTATTTACTTTATTTATTTATTTATTTATTTTTTATTTTGAACCATGTTAAATCACTTTCAAATATAATCTATTGACTTGCGTAAATCAATAGATGTTGTATAAAATTGGTTCAAATACTTAGACAAATTTTTTAATTATTTAATTTATTTAAACATTCAGTTTTTGGTATATTATGGTGTTTTTAACTGTCGTAACAGCACCAGAAACCGCCATAATTCACACCGTTCTGAACCAGTATTTTAAATTTTAAATTTCAAAATTATTTGGTAAATTGTGGTGTTTTGAAACGACGTAACAGACCAAACAACCGCCACAATTTACAACGTACTGAAACAGTGTTTTTTATTTAAAATTGAAAAATGTTTTGTTTGAATGCACCTTTTCATTATATCTTTTCATGGCATCTCTTACATCATTTATCTTATTAAATTCAGAATTTTTCTAACCATTGCCATGACTTTTGAATGGTTGCTTTCATCAATATAAATACATGCCATTTTCAGATTAAAACTTACCTCCTAGAAATTTCATAATAAAAAATCCACTCATTCTTTTCATCTTTCAGTTATTCTTCAAATGTTCATTCAAACATATTTTTGAGAGAAACCTTTGCATAAATTTCACACATTATCATTGTTTCATCTCATTTTATTCAAGAACACTTGTATATTTCATTTGAGTGATATTTATTTCAAGGAGAAGATCGATCATCAAGATTGATAATATCATATTCTCAAGACATCTACTTCTTATCAAGATTACTTTTTGTATTACCTTGTTGTCCAGGACTGTTGGAAACAAGTGAGTGTTTTGAAGAGGATTGTTCTTCATACACTTAGTTACCTATAGGTTAGATAGTAAGCATCACCATTGGTGTGATTAGGCTGTACAATAATTCTAAACTATAGTGAATTCTCTTTCGTGTTGAAGGAGGAGTGGAGTACTCTCGGGCTGTGAGGGGAACCACTATAATTCTCTTGTGTCATTTTTCCTTTCCGCGCTTTATTTTCCAGCACTAATCATAAAACGGAAAAATAACCAAGACTGGTAAAAAGATCGAAGAATTTTTAAGAACCTAATTCACCCCCCTCTTTGGCGCATTTACACTTACAATTGGCATCAGAGCAGGTGATAGGTAACCTGTTCCTATTCGATTCAGACGGCTTCCGCAAACAACGATCTTGTTTTCAAATACGGTGGTAGTAGCAACAAGCCTCCTTTGTTTTCTGGCCAATACTTCGACTTCTGGAAAATTCGTATGAAGGCACATTTAGAAGCACAAGGAAGTGATATATGGGAGGCTGTTCAAAATGGTCCTTTTATTCCTACAACGGTTTTCAACGGAGTTGGTACGCCAAAACCACAAGCATCATGGGATGAGGATGATAAGAAAAAGGTTCTCTATGACAAAAAGCCAATAAATATTTTACAAAGTGCACTTGGAATGGATGAATTCTTCCGCGTCTAAACATGTACAACGGCCAAACAAATATGGGACACTCTTGTAGAAACTCACGAAGGAACCGCCGAAGTCAAAAGATCCAGATTGAATACTTTAAGTCAAGAGTACTAGTTATTTAGAATGCAACCAGGAGAATCAATCCTCGACTTGCAGAAAAGATTCGTGCATTTGACAAATCACTTAAATGCACTCGGTAAGACACTAACAAATGATGAACTTAATCTTAAAGTGCTTAGGTCTTTAACAAGAGAATGGCAACCCAAAGTGACGGCGATTTCCGAGAAGAAAAGTTTATCAACGATGACATCCGCTACTCTATTCGGAAAGCTTCAAGAATATGAGACGGAACTTGGACTATTGGAGAAACGTGAGAACCAAGAAAAGAAATCCAAGAGCACTGCCTTAAAAGTTGAATCTAAAGTTGTGAAGAAAGAAGACAATCCCGAAGAGGACGAAAACTTTATGCTCCTTGTAAAAAGACTAGGAAAATACTTCAGTGCAAAAAATAATATTGGAAACTCTAGTTTCACAAGAAGAAAGAAGTCCTCAAAGAACAAAGAAAAAGAAGCATCAACATCCAATGGAGACATTATATGCTATGAATGTGGAAAGCAAGGCCACATCAAACCGGAATGTCCCAAACTCGCAAAGAATCGTGACAACAAAGGAAAGAAGGATTACAAAAAGAAAGCCTACATTGCTTGGGATGACAATGAAATAAGTTCTTCATCGGACTCCGATAGTGATCAAAGCGCAAATCTAGCATTGATGGCATCACATCATTCCGACGATGAAGACGATGAGGTTAGTAGTAACTTTTCAATTTATGATAATGATGCTCAAGGAGCAATTGATGAACTTTTAAGTGAATGCAAAATTCTATATAAAACCATCTCATCTCAAAAGAAACAAATATCAATCTTGGAAGAAAATATTGAGAAAATGGTAAATAAGTTCAAAGATGAAAAAGAAGAATTAATCAAGAATTTTGCATGCACTAAATGTGAGTCACTTGCTTTTCAAATAGTTCAATTGAAAAGAGTCCTAGAAAGATATGAGAAAGGACAAATTGGATTGGAACGTGTTCTTAGTAGTCAAAAATACTCAAATAATAAAAGTGGTCTAGGTTACTCAAGATTCTCTAAACAAACTTCTAACAAGACCATTTTTGTAAAAGCTAAAGAACAAATTCCTTTAGAGAAAAGTGACATGCCTAAAATGGTTCAACAATATAACAAAAGGAAAAGAAATAATAAGAAGAAGTCTTATAATAAGAAGAAATCTTATCCCCCTAGATATAAAAGCAACTTTGAGCCTACTTGTTTCTATTGTGGTATTAAAGGTCATACTCCTAATGCATGTTATATTAGAAACTTTAGTGTTGCTCAAGGCCATTATGTGTGTGTTAAGAAAGGAACTAACTATGGTGGACCCAAAACACATTGGGTACCAAATCAAACTTAATTTGTTTTGTAGGTTTGCTTAAGGACCACTTTAAATCTATGATGTTTTGATAAGTGGTGGTTCTAAGTTTTTGATGGGAGGCATAAACTAGCTTTCAAATCTAGCTCCAAAGTCCAAGGGTTATTTCACATATGAGGATTCCCTTAAAGAAAGAATTCTTGGCATTGGAAAAGTTGAAGCACTAACTTTCACATCCATTGAAGATGTACTTTTGACAAACTAAAGCATAATCTTCCTAGTATAAATCAACTTTGTGACAAAGACTTCAAAATCATGTTTCGGCAAGGATAAATGTTTGATGAAGTCTTTCATGAGGTAAAACTCATAGGTAAAAATTATTTTTCATTTTTCAAGATTTCTTTATATATTTCAAGTCTTTTCCCATCCTTTTTGCTAATGACAAAGGGGGAGAAGATGTATGTGTTTGTGTTTGTTTTTCTCTAACAAAATGCAGCTAGCAAAGACACTCTAAATAATAAATTTAGGGGGAGCATTGATCAAGGGGGAGCTTTTTGTATTAGAGAAACAAGATTAAAGCAAATTTTCAAAATTGGGTTGTCATCATCAAAAAGGGGGAGAATGTGAAGGCAAGCTTCTTAATGGTTTTGATGAAGACAACATTATTCATTCAAGATGTTATGCTTGCTCAAAAAGAATGGATCAAGACATTGAAGTTAGCACAAAGTTTTTAAGTTTTACAAGTCTTGAGGAATTCTCAAGTATAATCAAGGTATAACTCTCACATATCAATATGGTTGCATACAAGTGTTCAAAAGTGTCTCAAGCATGCAATATATATTGATAAAATAGTTCTCAAAATAATCTTCAAAATTCACTTGCATACATGGTTCATGTGGTTGAAAATATATCATTATTTCTAGCTTTAAAAAACAAAATATTTTTATCATACATTTGAAACTTTATTTACTTTATTTATTTATTTATTTTTTATTTATTTTGAACCATGTTAAATCACTTTCAAATATAATCTATTGACTTGCGTAAATCAATAGATGTTGTATAAAATTGGTTCAAATACTTAGACAAATTTTTTAATTATTTAATTTATTTAAACATTCAGTTTTTGGTAAATTATGGTGTTTTTAACTGTCGTAACAGCACCAGAAACCGCCATAATTCACATCGTTCTGAACCAGTATTTTAAATTTTAAATTTCAAAATTATTTGGTAAATTGTGGTGTTTTGAAACGACGTAACAGACCAAACAACCGCCACAATTTACAACGTACTGAAACAGTGTTTTTTATTTAAAATTGAAAAATGTTTTGTTTGAATGCACCTTTTCATTATATCTTTTCATGGCATCTCTTACATCATTTATCTTATTAAATTCAGAATTTTTCTAACCATTGCCATGACTTTTGAATGGTTGCTTTCATCAATATAAATACATGCCATTTTCAGATTAAAACTTACCTCCTAGAAATTTCATAATAAAAAATCCACTCATTCTTTTCATCTTTCAGTTATTCTTCAAATGTTCATTCAAACATATTTTTGAGAGAAACATTTGCATAAATTTCACACATTATCATTGTTTCATCTCATTTTATTCAAGAACACTTGTATATTTCATTTGAGTGATATTTATTTCAAGGAGAAGATCGATCATCAAGATTGATAATATCATATTCTCAAGACACACTAGCGCAAAAACAGTTTTAGACAGCGCTTTTTTAGCCTTTAGACAGCGCTTTAAAGCGCTGTATAAACCAGCGACGCTATAGGTTTAGACAGCGCTTTTGGTATTACCAAAAGCGCTGTCTAAAGGGGCGTGTATTTAATGAAAAGCGCTGTCTATGGTACCTTTAGACAGCGCTTTTTCACATTATATGGATTACTTTAGACAGCGCTTTCGTCAAAAGCGCTGTCTAAGCCCTACCTTTTTTTGACTTTTTTGGTACACCTTAGACAGCGCTTTCTCCAAAAGCGCTGTCTAAGACCTTCCTTTTTTGACTTTTTTAGTACACCTTAGACAGCGCTTTCACCATAAGAGCTGTCTAAGACCTTCCATTTTTGACTTTTTTAGTACACCTTAGACAGCGCTTTCACCATAAGCGCTGTCTAAAGTGGACCTGAGACAGCGCTTTCACCAAAAGCGCTGTCTAAGGTGTACGAAAAATTTTATATAATTTTTTTTTAACCACAATTTTACCAGGTTTTTTCAACCAGAATTTGACCTGTAATTTTCAACCAGCAATTTTTTTCAGAATTGGCAATTCAAACCATTGGCCTTTCTACACCAAAATTATATATCCAAAATTGGCATTTCATACCAATATATATATTTAAAATTACAAACCAAAATTGTATATACACCTATTTATAATTACAAATCATTACATTTTTCTACAAATGCACATTTTACTTATTCACCAAAATTGCATCCAACCAAAGCATTGCTTCCAACCAAAGTTATTGCTTCCAACCAAAGCATTTTTTCTACAATGCACATATTACTTATACACCAAAATTGTATATACACCAAAATTGCATCCAACCAAAACATTGCTTCAATCTACATTATAGGTCCTGAAAACACAAAGATTGTAATTCAAAGTATTAAAATTCAAAGTATATACACCAAAAATTGTAATTCAAAGTATATACACCAAAATTGTAATTCAAAGTTTGTAATTCAAAGTATATACACCAAAATTGCAATTCAAAGTATATACACCAAAATTGTAATTCAAAGTATATACACCAAAATTGCATCCAAAATTGTAATTCAAAGTTTGTAATTCAAAGTATATACACCAAAATTGCAATTCAAAGTATATACACCAAAATTGCATCCAACCAAAGCATTACTCCAACCAAAGTTACACATATTAAAATTCTCATCAATTAAAATAAGAGTATAATATTATACCTTAAGTTTGTAAAATTCCGAGCTCCATAATGTATTGACACCACTCCTCTTTGATTTCATCCAATAGAGCCTTTGTGTAAGTAGCACTCCTGAATTCTTCAAAATACTACATAATAATATAACATATAGTTTGATTTAGTTTTAACTATTTCATTAGACAATATGAGAGATATGTGTTAAAATAACTCATAAGTTAGAAATACATACATCGGGTGGAATCTCCATTCGATCCAACGAAATAGTGTCTCTCATAAATCTCAACATGAAATAGCCGCAATCTATTTGATTGCGTTGCCGAGGACACTACAAATGAAAATAAAATATGGATAAATTCTAAGTTTTATCAAGTAAGCATCACTAATATAATAAAACATGTGATAATTAATATACCTTCACATAATTCCATGTAATGGTGTGGTCGATTCCCCGATGTTCTAGGAATGCTTGTATAGTGCTAATAAAATATAAATGAATATTTAGAACAATTCACATAAATAAATAAATATACACATTTCTATTTAGAACAATTTCACTTACGTGTCAATACAGTCCTTCATATCCGGGTATGTGGTCCAATCATTTCCTACGGAATCCAGATAATACACTACTCCGGGTATGAGATACTTTGAAGACCATGCGGGTTCATTCCATCAGTAGATAATGCCAGACGAAGGTTTCTTGCTTCTTCCCCAAAGTCAGGATAATCATTATCAATTTTCGACCACTGTGGTGAATCAGCCGGATGTCGCAACTTTCCATCAATAATTCTTTCATCTGCATGCCAAGTCAGGTGTCTTGCATCGGTTTCACTACGAAACATGCGCCTAAATCTCGGTATTATAGGAAAATACCATAAGACCTTGGCTGGAGACAATTTTTTCTTATATCGAGACAAACCGCATTTAGGGCACTCAGTTAACGATGCATATTCCTTTCGAAACAAAACGCAATCGTTTGGACAAGCATGTATTTTATCATAGCTCATGCCAATAGAGCACAACATTTTTTTGGCCTCATAGGTTCGATTGGGAAGAACATTATCTTCCTGTAGCATTTCTCTCAAAAGGGCCAACAACTCTGTGAAACTTTTATCCGACCATCCATTGCCCGCCTTTAAGTTGTACAACTTCAATACCGCAGACAGTCTTGTGAATTTAGTGCAACCTTGATAGAGCGGTTTCTCTGCATCGCTTACCAACCTCTCAAACATTTCGGGACAATCATGAAGATCTTCTACAACTGCTTCTGCAATCTCTTCGACTCGATCACAATCGTATGTTTCCGTGTCTTTGTCATCTGAAGCATAGGTTGTATTACTTTTCCTCGTCGGTTCAACATTCTCGTTAATTTTCTCACCATGATGTATCCAACACTTATAACTTCGATCAATTCCATTCATCAGTAAATGCGATTTCAACCCATCTGCGTCAACCCTACCAACATAACAACAACCCAAGCAAGGACATTTTATTCGATTGAGCTCTTCAGTGTCAGCGTGTTGAACAACAAACTTAACGAAATCCAATACCCCATTCTCGTACTCTTTGGACAATCGATCGGCATCCATCCATTTTTTATCCATGGTTTTCCTACTTATTAATCCTAACAGTTAGAAAGAATTTAACATTAGCATAACAAGTCCAAACTAAGAAATTCAAAGCAATTAACTTCATTAACAAAATTGCTTTGAATTTCGGTTCTTTAGAACAACAACCTCAAGAATTTACATTATTAACATTAACACTAACACTAACACTAACACTAACACTAACACTAACCTAAACTAACACTAACACTAACCTAAACTAAACTAAACTAAACAAACACATTATATAGCAATAGTTAACAATGTAGAAAAATGTTAACAAGAACAAACTATAATAGATGTTCTAAACTAACACTAACACTAACACTAACACTAACCTAACACTAACACTAACACTAACCTAAACTAAACTAAACAAACACATTATATAGCAATAGTTAACAATGTAGAAAAATGTTAACAAGAACAAACTAAACTAACACATTATATTGATTCTATTCCTATATCACCAAAAATGAAGTTAGCACATATTTTATTCTTATATCCAACAACAGTCCAACATTAGCAACAACATTAACAACATTAGCAACATTATCAACATTAGCAACAGTCCAACATTAGCAACAACATAAACAACATTATTATCAACATCAACAACAACATTATTATCAACATCAACAACAACATTATCAACATTATCAGCAACATTATCAACTGAAACTCTGAAACTCTGAAACTTCCAAACTGAAACTCTGAAACGTGTAAAATGTGTAATACTCTGAAACGTGTAAAATGTGTAATACATCAACAACAACATTATTATCAACATCAACAACAACATTATCAACAGCAACATTATCAGCATACCTTATAAAATGTGTAATAATCTGAAACTCTTAAACTTCCAAACTGAGTGACGAAAACGCGAAATGAGAGAGGAACAGACGGTCACGGTGGAGTAAAGGTCGTCGGAGTCGCGAAATGAGGGAGGAACGGTGGACGACGGCAAGGGTTTAGCTCAGGTTCGCAAGTATCCGTTCGCAACAGGGGAGGGAGAAGAAAGAGCGCAAAACTGAAAATGAAAACTGAGTATATTCATATATTTTAATTTTATTAGACCTTAGTCAGCGCTTTTCAACAAAGCGCTTTCTAAGGTGGCCCTTAGACAGCGCTTTAAAAGCGCTTTCTAAGATTGGCCTTAGACAGCGCTTTTGTTTTTATTTTTTTAAATATTTAAGACCTTAGACAGCGCTTTCCTTAAAAGCGCTGTCTAAGGTCTTATATTTTTTTTAAATTTAAAAGGCCTTAGACAGCGCTTTTAAGGAAAGCGCTGTCTAATATTTTCCATTAAATTTTTTTAAAAATTTAAAAGGCCTTAGACAGCGCTTTTCACTAAAGCGTTGTCTAAGGTCTTATATTTTTTTGCGCTTTTCCTTTATTAAATTAATAGATTCCGTGTTTTTGACCTATAGCAGCGCTTTTGTAATAAAGCGCTGTCTAAGGTGAGATGTTATAAGTCCTTTTTGTTGTAGTGACATCTACTTCTTATCAAGATTACTTTTTGTATTACCTTGTTGTCCAGGACTGTTGGAAACAAGTGAGTGTTTTGAAGAGGATTGTTCTTCATACACTTAGTTACCTATAGGTTAGATAGTAAGCATCACCATTGGTGTGATTAGGCTGTACAATAATTCTAAACTATAGTGAATTCTCTTTCGTGTTGAAGGAGGAGTGGAGTACTCTCGGGCTGTGAGGGGAACCACTATAATTCTCTTGTGTCATTTTTCCTTTCCGCGCTTTATTTTCCAACACTAATCATAAAACGGAAAAATAACCAAGAACCGGTAAAAAGATCGAAGAATTTTTAAGAACCTAATTCACCCCCCCTCTTTGGCGCATTTACACTTACAATTGGCATCAGAGCAGGTGATAGGTAACCTGTTCCTATTCGATTCAGACGGCTTCCGCAAACAACGATCTTGTTTTCAAATACGGTGGTAGTAGCAACAAGCCTCCTTTGTTTTCTGGCCAATACTTCGACTTCTGGAAAATTCGTATGAAGGCACATTTAGAAGCACAAGGAAGTGATATATGGGAGGCTGTTCAAAATCGTCCTTTTATTCCTACAACGGTTTTCAACGGAGTTGGTACGCCAAAACCACAAGCATCATGGGATGAGGATGATAAGAAAAAGGTTCTCTATGACAAAAAGCCAATAAATATTTTACAAAGTGCACTTGGAATGGATGAATTCTTTCGCGTCTAAACATACAACGGCCAAACAAATATGGGACACTCTTGTAGAAACTCACGAAGGAACCGCCGAAGTCAAAAGATCCAGATTGAATACTTTAAGTCAAGAGTACTAGTTATTTAGAATGCAACCAGGAGAATCAATCCTCGAATTGCAGAAAAGATTCGTGCATTTGACAAATCACTTGAATGCACTCGGTAAGACACTAACAAATGATGAACTTAATCTTAAAGTGCTTAGGTCTTTAACAAGAGAATGGCAACCCAAAGTGACGGCGATTTCCGAGAAGAAAAGTTTATCAACGATGACATCCGCTACTCTATTCGGAAAGCTTCAAGAATATGAGACGGAACTTGGACTATTGGAGAAACGTGAGAACCAAGAAAAGAAATCCAAGAGCACTGCCTTAAAAGTTGAATCTAAAGTTGTGAAGAAAGAAGACAATCCCGAAGAGGACGAAAACTTTATGCTCCTTGTAAAAAGACTAGGAAAATACTTCAGTGCAAAAAATAATATTGGAAACTCTAGTTTCACAAGAAGAAAGAAGTCCTCAAAGAACAAAGAAAAAGAAGCATCAACATCCAATGGAGACATTATATGCTATGAATGTGGAAAGCAAGGCCACATCAAACCGGAATGTCCCAAACTCGCAAAGAATCGTGACAACAAAGGAAAGAAGGATTACAAAAAGAAAGCCTACATTGCTTGGGATGACAATGAAATAAGTTCTTCATCGGACTCCGATAGTGATCAAAGCGCAAATCTAGCATTGATGGCATCACATCATTCCGACGATGAAGACGATGAGGTTAGTAGTAACTTTTCAATTTATGATAATGATGCTCAAGGAGCAATTGATGAACTTTTAAGTGAATGCAAAATTCTATATAAAACCATCTCATCTCAAAAGAAACAAATATCAATCTTGGAAGAAAATATTGAGAAAATGGTAAATAAGTTCAAAGATGAAAAAGAAGAATTAATCAAGAATTTTGCATGCACTAAATGTGAGTCACTTGCTTTTCAAATAGTTCAATTGAAAAGAGTCCTAGAAAGATATGAGAAAGGACAAATTGGATTGGAACGTGTTCTTAGTAGTCAAAAATACTCAAATAATAAAAGCGGTCTAGGTTACTCAAGATTCTCTAAACAAACTTCTAACAAGACCATTTTTGTAAAAGCTAAAGAACAAATTCCTTTAGAGAAAAGTGACAAGCCTAAAATGGTTCAACAATATAACAAAAGGAAAAGAAATAATAAGAAGAAGTCTTATAATAAGAAGAAATCTTATCCCCCTAGATATAAAAGCAACTTTGAGCCTACTTGTTTCTATTGTGGTATTAAAGGTCATACTCCTAATGCATGTTATATTAGAAACTTTAGTGTTGCTCAAGGCCATTATGTGTGGGTTAAGAAAGGAACTAACTATGGTGGACCCAAAGCACATTGGGTACCAAATCAAACTTAATTTGTTTTGTAGGTTTGCTTAAGGACCACTTTAAATCTATGATGTTTTGATAAGTGGTGGTTCTAAGTTTTTGATGGGAGGCATAAACTAGCTTTCAAATCTAGCTCCAAAGTCCAAGGGTTATTTCACATATGAGGATTCCCTTAAAGAAAGAATTTTTGGCATTGGAAAAGTTGAAGCACTAACTTTCACATCCATTGAAGATGTACTTTTGACAAACTAAAGCATAATCTTCCTAGTATAAATCAACTTTGTGACAAAGACTTCAAAATCATGTTTCGGCAAGGATAAATGTTTGATGAAGTCTTTCATGAGGTAAAACTCATAGGTAAAAATTATTTTTCATTTTTCAAGATTTCTTTATATATTTCAAGTCTTTTCCCATCCTTTTTGCTAATGACAAAGGGGGAGAAGATGTATGTGTTTGTGTTTGTTTTTCTCTAAAAAAATGCAGCTAGCAAAGACACTCTAAATAATAAATTTAGGGGGAGCATTGATCAAGGGGGAGCTTTTTGTATTAGAGAAACAAGATTAAAGCAAATTTTCAAAATTGGGTTGTCATCATCAAAAAGGGGGAGAATGTGAAGGCAAGCTTCTTAATGGTTTTGATGAAGACAACATTATTCATTCAAGATGTTATGCTTGCTCAAAAAGAATGGATCAAGACATTGAAGTTAGCACAAAGTTTTTAAGTTTTACAAGTCTTGAGGAATTCTCAAGTATAATCAAGGTATAACTCTCACATATCAATATGGTTGCATACAAGTGTTCAAAAGTGTCTCAAGCATGCAATATATATTGATAAAATAGTTCTCAAAATAATCTTCAAAATTCACTTGCATACATGGTTCATGTGGTTGAAAATATATCATTATTTCTAGCTTTAAAAAACAAAATATTTTTATCATACATTTGAAACTTTATTTACTTTATTTATTTATTTGTTTTTTTATTTATTTTGAACCATGTTAAATCACTTTCAAATATAATCTATTGACTTGCGTAAATCAATAGATGTTGTATAAAATTGGTTCAAATACTTAGACAAATTTTTTAATTATTTAATTTATTTAAACATTCAGTTTTTGGTAAATTATGGTGTTTTTAACTGTCGTAACAGCACCAGAAACCGCCATAATTCACACCGTTCTGAACCAGTATTTTAAGTTTTAAATTTCAAAATTATTTGGTAAATTGTGGTGTTTTGAAACGACGTAACAGACCAAACAACCGCCACAATTTACAACGTACTGAAACAGTGTTTTTTATTTAAAATTGAAAAATGTTTTGTTTGAATGCACCTTTTCATTATATCTTTTCATGGCATCTCTTACATCATTTATCTTATTAAATTTAGAATTTTTCTAACCATTGCCATGACTTTTGAATGGTTGCTTTCATCAATATAAATACATGCCATTTTCAGATTAAAACTTACCTCCTAGAAATTTCATAATAAAAAATCCACTCATTCTTTTCATCTTTCAGTTATTCTTCAAATGTTCATTCAAACATATTTTTGAGAGAAACCTTTGCATAAATTTCACACATTATCATTGTTTCATCTCATTTTATTCAAGAACACTTGTATATTTCATTTGAGTGATATTTATTTCAAGGAGAAGATCGATCATCAAGATTGATAATATCATATTCTCAAGACATCTACTTCTTATCAAGATTACTTTTTGTATTACCTTGTTGTCCAGGACTGTTGGAAACAAGTGAGTGTTTTGAAGAGGATTGTTCTTCATACACTTAGTTACCTATAGGTTAGATAGTAAGCATCACCATTGGTGTGATTAGGCTGTACAATAATTCTAAATTATAGTGAATTCTCTTTCGTGTTGAAGGAGGAGTGGAGTACTCTCGGGCTGTGAGGGGAACCACTATAATTCTCTTGTGTCATTTTTCCTTTCCACGCTTTATTTTCCAGCACTAATCATAAAACGGAAAAATAACCAAGAACCGGTAAAAAGATCGAAGAATTTTTAAGAACCTAATTCACCCCCCCTCTTAGGCGCATTTACACTTACAATTGGCATCAGAGCAGGTGATAGGTAACCTGTTCCTATTCGATTCAGACGGCTTCCGCAAACAACGATATTGCTTTCAAATATGGTGGTAGTAGCAACAAGCCTCCTTTGTTTTCTGGCCAATACTTCGACTTCTGGAAAATTCGTATGAAGGCACATTTAGAAGCACAAGGAAGTGATATATGGGAGGCTGCTCAAAATGGTCCTTTTATTCCTACAACGGTTTTCAACGGAGTTGGTACACCAAAACCACAAGCATCATGGGATGAGGATGATAAGAAAAAGGTTCTCTATGACAAAAAGCCAATAAATATTTTACAAAGTGCACTTGGAATGGATGAATTCTTCCGCGTCTAAACATGTACAACGGCCAAACAAATATGGGACACTCTTGTAGAAACTCACGAAGGAACCGCCGAAGTCAAAAGATCCAGATTGAATACTTTAAGTCAAGAGTACTAGTTATTTAGAATGCAACCAGGAGAATCAATCCTCGACTTGCAGAAAAGATTCGTGCATTTGACAAATCACTTGAATGCACTCGGTAAGACACTAACAAATGATGAACTTAATCTTAAAGTGCTTAGGTCTTTAACAAGAGAATGGCAACCCAAAGTGACGGCGATTTCCGAGAAGAAAAGTTTATCAACGATGACATCCGCTACTCTATTCGGAAAGCTTCAAGAATATGAGACGGAACTTGGACTATTGGAGAAACGTGAGAACCAAGAAAAGAAATCCAAGAGCATTGCCTTAAAAGTTGAATCTAAAGTTGTGAAGAAAGAAGACAATCCCGAAGAGGACGAAAACTTTATGCTCCTTGTAAAAAGACTAGGAAAATACTTCAGTGCAAAAAATAATATTGGAAACTCTAGTTTCACAAGAAGAAAGAAGTCCTCAAAGAACAAAGAAAAAGAAGCATCAACATCCAATGGAGACATTATATGCTATGAATGTGGAAAGCAAGGCCACATCAAACCAGAATGTCCCAAACTCGCAAAGAATCGTGACAACAAAGGAAAGAAGGATTACAAAAAGAAAGCCTACATTGCTTGGGATGACAATGAAATAAGTTCTTCATCGGACTCCGATAGTGATCAAAGCGCAAATCTAGCATTGATGGCATCACATCATTCCGACGATGAAGACGATGAGGTTAGTAGTAACTTTTCAATTTATGATAATGATGCTCAAGGAGCAATTGATGAACTTTTAAGTGAATGCAAAATTCTATATAAAACCATCTCATCTCAAAAGAAACAAATATCAATCTTGGAAGAAAATATTGAGAAAATGGTAAATAAGTTCAAAGATGAAAAAGAAGAATTAATCAAGAATTTTGCATGCACTAAATGTGAGTCACTTGCTTTTCAAATAGTTCAATTGAAAAGAGTCCTAGAAAGATATGAGAAAGGACAAATTGGATTGGAACGTGTTCTTAGTAGTAAAAAATACTCAAATAATAAAAGTGGTCTAGGTTACTCAAGATTCTCTAAACAAACTTCTAACAAGACCATTTTTGTAAAAGCTAAAGAACAAATTCCTTTAGAGAAAAGTGACAAGCCTAAAATGGTTCAACAATATAACAAAAGGAAAAGAAATAATAAGAAGAAGTCTTATAATAAGAAGAAATCTTATCCCCCTAGATATAAAAGCAACTTTGAGCCTACTTGTTTCTATTGTGGTATTAAAGGTCATACTCCTAATGCATGTTATATTAGAAACTTTAGTGTTGCTCAAGGCCATTATGTGTGGGTTAAGAAAGGAACTAACTATGGTGGACCCAAAGCACATTGGGTACCAAATCAAACTTAATTTGTTTTGTAGGTTTGCTTAAGGACCACTTTAAATCTATGATGTTTTGATAAGTGGTGGTTCTAAGTTTTTGATGGGAGGCATAAACTAGCTTTCAAATCTAGCTCCAAAGTCCAAGGGTTATTTCACATATGAGGATTCCCTTAAAGAAAGAATTCTTGGCATTGGAAAAGTTGAAGCACTAACTTTCACATCCATTGAAGATGTACTTTTGACAAACTAAAGCATAATCTTCCTAGTATAAATCAACTTTGTGACAAAGACTTCAAAATCATGTTTCGGCAAGGATAAATGTTTGATGAAGTCTTTCATGAGGTAAAACTCATAGGTAAAAATTATTTTTCATTTTTCAAGATTTCTTTATATATTTCAAGTCTTTTCCCATCCTTTTTGCTAATGACAAAGGGGGAGAAGATGTATGTGTTTGTGTTTGTTTTTCTCTAACAAAATGCAGCTAGCAAAGACACTCTAAATAATAAATTTAGGGGGAGCATTGATCAAGGGGGAGCTTTTTGTATTAGAGAAACAAGATTAAAGCAAATTTTCAAAATTGGGTTGTCATCATCAAAAAGGGGGAGAATGTGAAGGCAAGCTTCTTAATGGTTTTGATGAAGACAACATTATTCATTCAAGATGTTATGCTTGCTCAAAAAGAATGGATCAAGACATTGAAGTTAGCACAAAGTTTTTAAGTTTTACAAGTCTTGAGGAATTCTCAAGTATAATCAAGGTATAACTCTCACATATCAATATGGTTGCATACAAGTGTTCAAAAGTGTCTCAAGCATGCAATATATATTGATAAAATAGTTCTCAAAATAATCTTCAAAATTCACTTGCATACATGGTTCATGTGGTTGAAAATATATCATTATTTCTAGCTTTAAAAAACAAAATATTTTTATCATACATTTGAAACTTTATTTACTTTATTTATTTATTTTTTATTTATTTATTTTGAACCATGTTAAATCACTTTCAAATATAATCTATTGACTTGCGTAAATCAATAGATGTTGTATAAAATTGGTTCAAATACTTAGACAAATTTTTTAATTATTTAATTTATTTAAACATTCAGTTTTTGGTAAATTATGGTGTTTTTAACTGTCGTAACAGCACCAGAAACCGCCATAATTCACACCGTTCTGAACCAGTATTTTAAGTTTTAAATTTCAAAATTATTTGGTAAATTGTGGTGTTTTGAAACGACGTAACAGACCAAACAACCGCCACAATTTACAACGTACTGAAACAGTGTTTTTTATTTAAAATTGAAAAATGTTTTGTTTGAATGCACCTTTTCATTATATCTTTTCATGGCATCTCTTACATCATTTATCTTATTAAATTTAGAATTTTTCTAACCATTGCCATGACTTTTGAATGGTTGCTTTCATCAATATAAATACATGCCATTTTCAGATTAAAACTTACCTCCTAGAAATTTCATAATAAAAAATCCACTCATTCTTTTCATCTTTCAGTTATTCTTCAAATGTTCATTCAAACATATTTTTGAGAGAAACCTTTGCATAAATTTCACACATTATCATTGTTTCATCTCATTTTATTCAAGAACACTTGTATATTTCATTTGAGTGATATTTATTTCAAGGAGAAGATCGATCATCAAGATTGATAATATCATATTCTCAAGACATCTACTTCTTATCAAGATTACTTTTTGTATTACCTTGTTGTCCAGGACTGTTGGAAACAAGTGAGTGTTTTGAAGAGGAATGTTCTTCATACACTTAGTTACCTATAGGTTAGATAGTAAGCATCACCATTGGTGTGATTAGGCTGTACAATAATTCTAAACTATAGTGAATTCTCTTTCGTGTTGAAGGAGGAGTGGAGTACTCTCGGGCTGTGAGGGGAACCACTATAATTCTCTTGTGTCATTTTTCCTTTCCGCGCTTTATTTTCCAGCACTAATCATAAAACGGAAAAATAACCAAGAACCGGTAAAAAGATCGAAGAATTTTTAAGAACCTAATTCACCCCCCCTCTTAGGCGCATTTACACTTACAATTGGCATCAGAGCAGGTGATAGGTAACCTGTTCCTATTCGATTCAGACGGCTTCCGCAAACAACGATATTGTTTTCAAATATGGTGGTAGTAGCAACAAGCCACCTTTGTTTTCTGGCCAATACTTCGACTTCTGGAAAATTCGTATGAAGGCACATTTAGAAGCACAAGGAAGTGATATATGGGAGGCTGCTCAAAATGGTCCTTTTATTCCTACAACGGTTTTCAACGGAGTTGGTACGCCAAAACCACAAGCATCATGGGATGAGGATGATAAGAAAAAGGTTCTCTATGACAAAAAGCCAATAAATATTTTACAAAGTGCACTTGGAATGGATGAATTCTTCCGCGTCTAAACATGTACAACGGCCAAACAAATATGGGACACTCTTGTAGAAACTCACGAAGGAACCGCCGAAGTCAAAAGATCCAGATTGAATACTTTAAGTCAAGAGTACTAGTTATTTAGAATGCAACCAGGAGAATCAATCCTCGACTTGCAGAAAAGATTCGTGCATTTGACAAATCACTTGAATGCACTCGGTAAGACACTAACAAATGATGAACTTAATCTTAAAGTGCTTAGGTCTTTAACAAGAGAATGGCAACCCAAAGTGACGGTGATTTCCGAGAAGAAAAGTTTATCAACGATGACATCTGCTACTCTATTCGGAAAGCTTCAAGAATATGAGACGGAACTTGGACTATTGGAGAAACGTGAGAACCAAGAAAAGAAATCCAAGAGCATTGCCTTAAAAGTTGAATCTAAAGTTGTGAAGAAAGAAGACAATCCCGAAGAGGACGAAAACTTTATGCTCCTTGTAAAAAGACTAGGAAAATACTTCAGTGCAAAAAATAATATTGGAAACTCTAGTTTCACAAGAAGAAAGAAGTCCTCAAAGAACAAAGAAAAAGAAGCATCAACATCCAATGGAGACATTATATGCTATGAATGTGGAAAGCAAGGCTACATCAAACCAGAATGTCCCAAACTCGCAAAGAATCGTGACAACAAAGGAAAGAAGGATTACAAAAAGAAAGCCTACATTGCTTGGGATGACAATGAAATAAGTTCTTCATCGGACTCCGATAGTGATCAAAGCGCAAATCTAGCATTGATGGCATCACATCATTCCGACGATGAAGACGATGAGGTTAGTAGTAACTTTTCAATTTATGATAATGATGCTCAAGGAGCAATTGATGAACTTTTAAGTGAATGCAAAATTCTATATAAAACCATCTCATCTCAAAAGAAACAAATATCAATCTTGGAAGAAAATATTGAGAAAATGGTAAATAAGTTCAAAGATGAAAAAGAAGAATTAATCAAGAATTTTGCATGCACTAAATGTGAGTCACTTGCTTTTCAAATAGTTCAATTGAAAAGAGTCCTAGAAAGATATGAGAAAGGACAAATTGGATTGGAACGTGTTCTTAGTAGTAAAAAATACTCAAATAATAAAAGTGGTCTAGGTTACTTAAGATTCTCTAAACAAACTTCTAACAAGACCATTTTTGTAAAAGCTAAAGAACAAATTCCTTTAGAGAAAAGTGACAAGCCTAAAATGGTTCAACAATATAACAAAAGGAAAAGAAATAATAAGAAGAAGTCTTATAATAAGAAGAAATCTTATCCCCCTAGATATAAAAGCAACTTTGAGCCTACTTGTTTCTATTGTGGTATTAAAGGTCATACTCCTAATGCATGTTATATTAGAAACTTTAGTGTTGCTCAAGGCCATTATGTGTGGGTTAAGAAAGGAACTAACTATGGTGGACCCAAAGCACATTGGGTAACAAATCAAACTTAATTTGTTTTGTAGGTTTGCTTAAGGACCACTTTAAATCTATGATGTTTTGATAAGTGGTGGTTCTATGTTTTTGATGGGAGACATAAACTAGCTTTCAAATCTAGCTCCAAAGTCTAAGGGTTATTTCACATATGAGGATTCCCTTAAAGAAAGAATTCTTGGCATTGGAAAAGTTGAAGCACTAACTTTCACATCCATTGAAGATGTACTTTTGACAAACTAAAGCATAATCTTCCTAGTATAAATCAACTTTGTGACAAAGACTTCAAAATCATGTTTCGGCAAGGATAAATGTTTGATGAAGTCTTTCATGAGGTAAAACTCATAGGTAAAAATTATTTTTCATTTTTCAAGATTTCTTTATATATTTCAAGTCTTTTCCCATCCTTTTTGCTAATGACAAAGGGGGAGAAGATGTATGTGTTTGTGTTTGTTTTTCTCTAACAAAATGCAGCTAGCAAAGACACTCTAAATAATAAATTTAGGGGGAGCATTGATCAAGGGGGAGCTTTTTGTATTAGAGAAACAAGATTAAAGCAAATTTTCAAAATTGGGTTGTCATCATCAAAAAGGGGGAGAATGTGAAGGCAAGCTTCTTAATGGTTTTGATGAAGACAACATTATTCATTCAAGATGTTATGCTTGCTCAAAAAGAATGGATCAAGACATTGAAGTTAGAACAAAGTTTTTAAGTTTTACAAGTCTTGAGGAATTCTCATGTATAATCAAGGTATAACTCTCACATATCAATATGGTTGCATACAAGTGTTCAAAAGTGTCTCAAGCATGCAATATATATTGATAAAATAGTTCTCAAAATAATCTTCAAAATTCACTTGCATACATGGTTCATGTGGTTGAAAATATATCATTATTTCTAGCTTTAAAAAACAAAATATTTTTATCATACATTTGAAACTTTATTTACTTTATTTATTTATTTTTTTTTTTATTTATTTTGAACCATGTTAAATCACTTTCAAATATAATCTATTGAATTGCGTAAATCAATAGATGTTGTATAAAATTGGTTCAAATACTTAGACAAATTTTTTAATTATTTAATTTATTTAAACATTCAGTTTTTGGTAAATTATGGTGTTTTTAACTGTCGTAACAGCACCAGAAACCGCCATAATTCACACCGTTCTGAACCAGTATTTTAAGTTTTAAATTTCAAAATTATTTGGTAAATTGTGGTGTTTTGAAACGACGTAACAGACCAAACAACCGCCACAATTTACAACGTACTGAAACAGTGTTTTTTATTTAAAATTGAAAAATGTTTTGTTTGAATGCACCTTTTCATTATATCTTTTCATGGCATCTCTTACATCATTTATCTTATTAAATTCAGAATTTTTCTAACCATTGCCATGACTTTTGAATGGTTGCTTTCATCAATATAAATACATGCCATTTTCTGATTAAAACTTACCTCCTAGAAATTTCATAATAAAAAATCCACTCATTCTTTTCATCTTTCAGTTATTCTTCAAATGTTCATTCAAACATATTTTTGAGAGAAACCTTTGCATAAATTTCACACATTATCATTGTTTCATCTCATTTTATTCAAGAACACTTGTATATTTCATTTGAGTGATATTTATTTCAAGGAGAAGATCGATCATCAAGATTGATAATATCATATTCTCAAGACATCTACTTCTTATCAAGATTACTTTTTGTATTACCTTGTTGTCCAGGACTGTTGGAAACAAGTGAGTGTTTTGAAGAGGATTTTTCTTCATACACTTAGTTACCTATAGGTTAGATAGTAAGCATCACCATTGGTGTGATTAGGCTGTACAATAATTCTAAACTATAGTGAATTCTCTTTCGTGTTGAAGGAGGAGTGGAGTACTCTCGGGCTGTGAGGGGAACCACTATAATTCTCTTGTGTCATTTTTCCTTTCCGCGCTTTATTTTCCAGCACTAATCATAAAACGGAAAAATAACCAAGAACCGGTAAAAAGATTGAAGAATTTTTAAGAACCTAATTCACCCCCCCTCTTAGGCGCATTTACACTTACAATTGGCATCAGAGCAGGTGATAGGTAACCTGTTCCTATTCGATTCAGACGGCTTCCGCAAACAACGATCTTGTTTTCAAATACGGTGGTAGTAGCAACAAGCCTCCTTTGTTTTCTGGCCAATACTTCGACTTCTGGAAAATTCGTATGAAGGCACATTTAGAAGCACAAGGAAGTGATATATGGGAGGCTGTTCAAAATGGTCCTTTTATTCCTACAACGGTTTTCAACGGAGTTGGTACGCCAAAACCACAAGCATCATGGGATGAGGATGATAAGAAAAAGGTTCTCTATGACAAAAAGCCAATAAATATTTTACAAAGTGCACTTGGAATGGATGAATTCTTCCGCGTCTAAACATGTACAACGGCCAAACAAATATGGGACACTCTTGTAGAAACTCACGAAGGAACCGCCGAAGTCAAAAGATCCAGATTGAATACTTTAAGTCAAGAGTACTAGTTATTTAGAATACAACCAGGAGAATCAATCCTCGACTTGCAGAAAAGATTCGTGCATTTGACAAATCACTTGAATGCACTCGGTAAGACACTAACAAATGATGAACTTAATCTTAAAGTGCTTAGGTGTTTAACAAGAGATTGGCAACCCAAAGTGACGGCGATTTCCGAGAAGAAAAGTTTATCAACGATGACATCCGCTACTCTATTCGGAAAGCTTCAAGAATATGAGACGGAACTTGGACTATTGGAGAAACGTGAGAACCAAGAAAAGAAACCCAAGAGCATTGCCTTAAAAGTTGAATCTAAAGTTGTGAAGAAAGAAGACAATCCCGAAGAGGACGAAAACTTTATGCTCCTTGTAAAAAGACTAGGAAAATACTTCAGTGCAAAAAATAATATTGGAAACTCTAGTTTCACAAGAAGAAAGAAGTCCTCAAAGAACAAAGAAAAAGAAGCATCAACATCCAATGGAGACATTATATGCTATGAATGTGGAAAGCAAGGCCACATCAAACCGGAATGTCCCAAACTCGCAAAGAATCGTGACAACAAAGGAAAGAAGGATTACAAAAAGAAAGCCTACATTGCTTGGGATGACAATGAAATAAGTTCTTCATTGGACTCCGATAGTGATCAAAGCGCAAATCTAGCATTGATGGCATCACATCATTCCGACGATGAAGACGATGAGGTTAGTAGTAACTTTTCAATTTATGATAATGATGCTCAAGGAGCAATTGATGAACTTTTAAGTGAATGCAAAATTCTATATAAAACCATCTCATCTCAAAAGAAACAAATATCAATCTTGGAAGAAAATATTGAGAAAATGGTAAATAAGTTCAAAGATGAAAAAGAAGAATTAATCAAGAATTTTGCATGCACTAAATGTGAGTCACTTGCTTTTCAAATAGTTCAATTGAAAAGAGTCCTAGAAAGATATGAGAAAGGACAAATTGGATTGGAACGTGTTCTTAGTAGTCAAAAATACTCAAATAATAAAAGTGGTCTAGGTTACTCAAGATTCTCTAAACAAACTTCTAACAAGACCATTTTTGTAAAAGCTAAAGAACAAATTCCTTTAGAGAAAAGTGACAAGCCTAAAATGGTTCAACAATATAACAAAAGGAAAAGAAATAATAAGAAGAAGTCTTATAATAAGAAGAAATCTTATCCCCCTAGATATAAAAGCAACTTTGAGCCTACTTGTTTCCATTGTGGTATTAAAGGTCATACTCCTAATGCATGTTATATTAGAAACTTTAGTGTTGCTCAAGGCCATTATGTGTGGGTTAAGAAAGGAACTAACTATGGTGGACCCAAAGCACATTGGGTACCAAATCAAACTTAATTTGTTTTGTAGGTTTGCTTAAGGACCACTTTAAATCTATGATGTTTTGATAAGTGGTGGTTCTAAGTTTTTGATGGGAGGCATAAACTAGCTTTCAAATCTAGCTCCAAAGTCCAAGGGTTATTTCACATATGAGGATTCCCTTAAAGAAAGAATTTTTGGCATTGGAAAAGTTGAAGCACTAACTTTCACATCCATTGAAGATGTACTTTTGACAAACTAAAGCATAATCTTCCTAGTATAAATCAACTTTGTGACAAAGACTTCAAAATCATGTTTCGGCAAGGATAAATGTTTGATGAAGTCTTTCATGAGGTAAAACTCATAGGTAAAAATTATTTTTCATTTTTCAAGATTTCTTTATATATTTCAAGTCTTTTCCCATCCTTTTTGCTAATGACAAAGGGGGAGAAGATGTATGTGTTTCTGTTTGTTTTTCTCTAACAAAATGCAGCTAGCAAAGACACTCTAAATCATGAATTTAGGGGGAGCACTGATCAAGGAGGAGCTTTTTGTATTAGAGAAACAAGATTAAAGCAAATTTTCAAAATTGGGTTGTCATCATCAAAAAGGGGGAGAATGTGAAGGCAAGCTTCTCAATGGTTTTGATGAAGACAACATTATTCATTCAAGATGTTATGCTTGCTCAAAAAGAATGGATCAAGACATTGAAGTTAGCACAAAGTTTTTAATTTTTACAAGTCTTGAAGAATTCTCTAGTATAATCAAGGTATAACTCTCACTTATCAATATGGTTGTATACAAGTGTTCAAAAGTGTCTCAAGCATGCAATATATATTGATAAAATAGTTCTCAAAATAATCTTCAAAATTCACTTGCATACATGGTTCAGGTGGTTGAAAATATATCATTATTTCTAGCTTTAAAAAACAAAATATTTTTATCATACATTTGAAACTTTATTTACTTTATTTATTTATTTGTTTTTTTTATTTTGAACCATGTTAAATCACTTTCAAATATAATCTATTGACTTGCGTAAATCAATAGATGTTGTATAAAATTGGTTCAAATACTTAGACAAATTTTTTAATTATTTAATTTATTTAAACATTCAGTTTTTGGTAAATTATGGCGTTTTTGACAGTCGTAACAGCACCAGAAACCGCCATAATTCACACCGTTCTGAACCAGTCTTTTAAATTTTAAATTTCAAAATTATTTGGTAAATTGTGGTGTTTTGAAACGACGTAACAGACCAAACAACCGCCACAATTTACAACGTACTGAAACAGTGTTTTTTATTTAAAATTGAAAAATGTTTTGTTTGAATGCACTTTTTCATTATATCTTTTCATGGCATCTCTTACATCATTTATCTTATTAAATTTAGAATTTTTCTAACCATTGCCATGACTTTTGAATGGTTGCTTTCATCAATATAAATACATGCCATTTTCAGATTAAAACTTACCTCCTAGAAATTTCATAATAAAAAATCCACTCATTCTTTTCATCTTTCAGTTATTCTTCAAGTGTTCATTCAAACATATTTTTGAGAGAAACCTTTGCATAAATTTCACACATTATCATTGTTTCATCTCATTTTATTCAAGAACACTTGTATATTTCATTTGAGTGATATTTATTTCAAGGAGAAGATCGATCATCAAGATTGATAATATCATATTCTCAAGACATCTACTTCTTATCAGGAATACTTTTTGTATTACCTTGTTGTCCAGGACTGTTGGAAACAAGTGAGTGTTTTGAAGAGGATTGTTCTTCATACACTGAGTTACCTATAGGTTAGATAGTAAGCATCACCATTGGTGTGATTAGGCTGTACAATAATTCTAAACTATAGTGAATTCTCTTTCGTGTTGAAGGAGGAGTGGAGTACTCTCGGGCTGTGAGGGGAACCACTATAATTCTCTTGTGTCATTTTTCCTTTCCGCGCTTTATTTTCCAGCACTTATCATAAAACCGAAAAATAACCAAGAACCGGTAAAAAGATCGAAGAATTTTTAAGAACCTAATTCACCCCCCCTCTTAGGCGCATTTACACTTACAATTGGCATCAGAGCAGGTGATAGGTAACCTGTTCCTATTCGATTCAGATGGCTTCCGCAAACAATGATCTTGTTTTCAAAGACGGTGGTAGTAGCAACAAGCCTCCTTTGTTTTCTGGCCAATACTTCGACTTCTGGAAAATTCGTATGAAGGCACATTTAGAAGCACAAGGAAGTGATATATGGGAGGCTGTTCAAAATGGTCATTTTATTCCTACAACAGTTTTCAACGGAGTTGGTACGCCAAAACCACAAGCATCATGGGATGAGGATGATAAGAAAAAGGTTCTCTATGACAAAAAGCCAACAAATATTTTACAAACTGCACTTGGAATGGATGAATTCTTCCGCGTCTAAACATGTACAATGGCCAAACAAATATGGGACACTCTTGTAGAAACTCACGAAGGAACCGCCGAAGTCAAAAGATCCAGATTGAATACTTTAAGTCAAGAGTACTAGTTATTTAGAATGCAACCAGGAGAATCAATCCTCGACTTGCAGAAAAGATTCGTGCATTTGACAAATCACTTGAATGCACTCGGTAAGACACTAACAAATGATGAACTTAATCTTAAAGTGCTTAGGTGTTTAACAAGAGATTGGCAACCCAAAGTGACGGCGATTTCCGAGAAGAAAAGTTTATCAACGATGACATCCGCTACTCTATTCGAAAAGCTTCAAGAATATGAGACGGAACTTGGACTATATGAGAAACGTGAGAACCAAGAAAAGAAACCCAAGAGCATTGCCTTAAAAGTTGAATCTAAAGTTGTGAAGAAAGAAGACAATCCCGAAGAGGACGAAAACTTTATGCTCCTTGTAAAAAGACTAGGAAAATACTTCAGTGCAAAAAATAATATTGGAAACTCTAGTTTCACAAGAAGAAAGAAGTCCTCAAAGAACAAAGAAAAAGAAGCATCAACATCCAATGGAGACATTATATGCTATGAATGTGGAAAGCAAGGCCACATCAAACCGGAATGTCCCAAACTCGCAAAGAATCGTGACAACAAAGGAAAGATGGATTACAAAAAGAAAGCCTACATTGCTTGGGATGACAATGAAATAAGTTCTTCATTGGACTCCGATAGTGATCAAAGCGCAAATCTAGCATTGATGGCATCACATCATTCCGACGATGAAGACGATGAGGTTAGTAGTAACTTTTCAATTTATGATAATGATGCTCAAGGAGCAATTGATGAACTTTTAAGTGAATGTAAAATTCTATATAAAACCATCTCATCTCAAAAGAAACAAATATCAATCTTGGAAGAAAATATTGAGAAAATGGTAAATAAGTTCAAAGATGAAAAAGAAGAATTAATCAAGAATTTTGCATGCACTAAATGTGAGTCACTTGCTTTTCAAATAGTTCAATTGAAAAGAGTCCTAGAAAGATATGAGAAAGGACAAATTGGATTGGAGCGTGTTCTTAGTAGTCAAAAATACTCAAATAATAAAAGTGGTCTAGGTTACTCAAGATTCTCTAAACAAACTTCTAACAAGACCATTTTTGTAAAAGCTAAAGAACAAATTCCTTTAGAGAAAAGTGACAAGCCTAAAATGGTTCAACAATATAACAAAAGGAAAAGAAATAATAAGAAGAAGTCTTATAATAAGAAGAAATCTTATCCCCCTAGATATAAAAGCAACTTTGAGCCTACTTGTTTCTATTGTGGTATTAAAGGTCATACTCCTAATGCATGTTATATTAGAAACTTTAGTGTTGCTCAAGGCCATTATGTGTGGGTTAAGAAAGGAACTAACTATGGTGGACCCAAAGCACATTGGGTACCAAATCAAACTTAATTTGTTTTGTAGGTTTGCTTAAGGACCACTTTAAATCTATGATGTTTTGATAAGTGGTGGTTCTAAGTTTTTGATGGGAGGCATAAACTAGCTTTCAAATCTAGCTCCAAAGTCCAAGGGTTATTTCACATATGAGGATTCCCTTAAAGAAAGAATTTTTGGCATTGGAAAAGTTGAAGCACTAACTTTCACATCCATTGAAGATGTACTTTTGACAAACTAAAGCATAATCTTCCTAGTATAAATCAACTTTGTGACAAAGACTTCAAAATCATGTTTCGGCAAGGATAAATGTTTGATGAAGTCTTTCATGAGGTAAAACTCATAGGTAAAAATTATTTTTCATTTTTCAAGATTTCTTTATATATTTCAAGTCTTTTCCCATCCTTTTTGCTAATGACAAAGGGGGAGAAGATGTATGTGTTTCTGTTTGTTTTTCTATAACAAAATGCAGCTAGCAAAGACACTCTAAATCATGAATTTAGGGGGAGCACTGATCAAGGGGGAGCTTTTTGTATTAGAGAAACAAGATTAAAGCAAATTTTCAAAATTGGGTTGTCATCATCAAAAAGGGGGAGAATGTGAAGGCAAGCTTCTCAATGGTTTTGATGAAGACAACATTATTCATTCAAGATGTTATGCTTGCTCAAAAAGAATGGATCAAGACATTGAAGTTAGCACAAAGTTTTTAATTTTTACAAGTCTTGAAGAATTCTCTAGTATAATCAAGGTATAACTCTCACTTATCAATATGGTTGTATACAAGTGTTCAAAAGTGTCTCAAGCATGCAATATATATTGATAAAATAGTTCTCAAAATAATCTTCAAAATTCACTTGCATACATGGTACAGGTGGTTGAAAATATATCATTATTTCTAGCTTTAAAAAACAAAATATTTTTATCATACATTTGAAACTTTATTTACTTTATTTATTTATTTGTTTTTTTTATTTTGAACCATGTTAAATCACTTTCAAATATAATCTATTGACTTGCGTAAATCAATAGATGTTGTATAAAATTGGTTCAAATACTTAGACAAATTTTTTAATTATTTAATTTATTTAAACATTCAGTTTTTGGTAAATTATGGCGTTTTTGACAGTCGTAACAGCACCATAAACCGCCATAATTCACACCGTTCTGAACCAGTATTTTAAATTTTAAATTTCAAAATTATTTGGTTAATTGTGGTGTTTTGAAACGACGTAACAGACCAAACAACCGCCACAATTTACAACGTACTGAAACAGTGTTTTTTATTTAAAATTGAAAAATGTTTTGTTTGAATGCACTTTTTCATTATATCTTTTCATGGCATCTCTTACATCATTTATCTTATTAAATTCAGAATTTTTCTAACCATTGCCATGACTTTTGAATGGTTGCTTTCATCAATATAAATACATGCCATTTTCAGATTAAAACTTACCTCCTAGAAATTTCATAATAAAAAATCCACTCATTCTTTTCATCTTTCAGTTATTCTTCAAGTGTTCATTCAAACATATTTTTGAGAGAAACCTTTGCATAAATTTCACACATTATCATTGTTTCATCTCATTTTATTCAAGAACACTTGTATATTTCATTTGAGTGATATTTATTTCAAGGAGAAGATCGATCATCAAGATTGATAATATCATATTCTCAAGACATCTACTTCTTATCAAGATTACTTTTTGTATTACCTTGTTGTCCAGGACTGTTGGAAACAAGTGAGTGTTTTGAAGAGGATTGTTCTTCATACACTTAGTTACCTATAGGTTAGATAGTAAGCATCACCATTGGTGTGATTAGGCTGTACAATAATTCTAAACTATAGTGAATTCTCTTTCGTGTTGAAGGAGGAGTGGAGTACTCTCGGGCTGTGAGGGGAACCACTATAATTCTCTTGTGTCATTTTTCCTTTCCGCGCTTTATTTTCCAGCACTTATCATAAAACCGAAAAATAACCAAGAACCGGTAAAAAGATCGAAGAATTTTTAAGAACCTAATTCACCCCCCCTCTTAGGCGCATTTACACTTACAATTGGCATCAGAGCAGGTGATAGGTAACCTGTTCCTATTCGATTCAGATGGCTTCCGCAAACAATGATCTTGTTTTCAAAGACGGTGGTAGTAGCAACAAGCCTCCTTTGTTTTCTGGCCAATACTTCGACTTCTGGAAAATTCGTATGAAGGCACATTTAGAAGCACAAGGAAGTGATATATGGGAGGCTGTTCAAAATGGTCATTTTATTCCTACAACGGTTTTCAACGGAGTTGGTACGCCAAAACCACAAGCATCATGGGATGAGGATGATAAGAAAAAGGTTCTCTATGACAAAAAGCCAACAAATATTTTACAAAGTGCACTTGGAATGGTTGAATTCTTCCGCGTCTAAACATGTACAACGGCCAAACAAATATGGGACACTCTTGTAGAAACTCACGAAGGAACCGCCGAAGTCAAAAGATCCAGATTGAATACTTTAAGTCAAGAGTACTAGTTATTTAGAATGCAACCAGGAGAATCAATCCTCGACTTGCAGAAAAGATTCGTGCATTTGACAAATCACTTGAATGCACTCGGTAAGACACTAACAAATGATGAACTTAATCTTAAAGTGCTTAGGTCTTTAACAAGAGAATGGCAACCCAAAGTGACGGCGATTTCCGAGAAGAAAAGTTTATCAACGATGACATCCGCTACTCTATTCGGAAAGCTTCAAGAATATGAGACGGAACTTGGACTATTGGAGAAACGTGAGAACCAAGAAAAGAAATCCAAGAGCATTGCCTTAAAAGTTGAATCTAAAGTTGTGAAGAAAGAAGACAATCCCGAAGAGGACGAAAACTTTATGCTCCTTGTAAAAAGACTAGGAAAATACTTCAGTGCAAAAAATAATATTGGAAACTCTAGTTTCACAAGAAGAAAGAAGTCCTCAAAGAACAAAGAAAAAGAAGCATCAACATCCAATGGAGACATTATATGCTATGAATGTGGAAAGCAAGGCCACATCAAACCGGAATGTCCCAAACTCGCAAAGAATCGTGACAACAAAGGAAAGAAGGATTACAAAAAGAAAGCCTACATTGCTTGGGATGACAATGAAATAAGTTCTTCATTGGACTCCGATAGTGATCAAAGCGCAAATCTAGCATTGATGGCATCACGTCATTCCGACGATGAAGACGATGAGGTTAGTAGTAACTTTTCAATTTATGATAATGATGCTCAAGGAGCAATTGATGAACTTTTAAGTGAATGCAAAATTCTATATAAAACCATCTCATCTCAAAAGAAACAAATATCAATCTTGGAAGAAAATATTGAGAAAATGGTAAATAAGTTCAAAGATGAAAAAGAAGAATTAATCAAGAATTTTGCATGCACTAAATGTGAGTCACTTGCTTTTCAAATAGTTCAATTGAAAAGAGTCCTAGAAAGATATGAGAAAGGACAAATTGGATTGGAACGTGTTCTTAGTAGTAAAAAATACTCAAATAATAAAAGTGGTCTAGGTTACTCAAGATTCTCTAAACAAACTTCTAACAAGACCATTTTTGTAAAAGCTAAAGAACAAATTCCTTTAGAGAAAAGTGACAAGCCTAAAATGGTTCAACAATATAACAAAAGGAAAAGAAATAATAAGAAGAAGTCTTATAATAAGAAGAAATCTTATCCCCCTAGATATAAAAGCAACTTTGAGCCTACTTGTTTCTATTGTGGTATTAAAGGTCATACTCCTAATGCATGTTATATTAGAAACTTTAGTGTTGCTCAAGGCCATTATGTGTGGGTTAAGAAAGGAACTAACTATGGTGGACCCAAAGCACATTGGGTACCAAATCAAACTTAATTTGTTTTGTAGGTTTGCTTAAGGACCACTTTAAATCTATGATGTTTTGATAAGTGGTGGTTCTAAGTTTTTGATGGGAGGCATAAACTAGCTTTCAAATCTAGCTCCAAAGTCCAAGGGTTATTTCACATATGAGGATTCCCTTAAAGAAAGAATTTTTGGCATTGGAAAAGTTGAAGCACTAACTTTCACATCCATTGAAGATGTACTTTTGACAAACTAAAGCATAATCTTCCTAGTATAAATCAACTTTGTGACAAAGACTTCAAAATCATGTTTCGGCAAGGATAAATGTTTGATGAAGTCTTTCATGAGGTAAAACTCATAGGTAAAAATTATTTTTCATTTTTCAAGATTTCTTTATATATTTCAAGTCTTTTCCCATCCTTTTTGCTAATGACAAAGGGGGAGAAGATGTATGTGTTTCTGTTTGTTTTTCTATAACAAAATGCAGCTAGCAAAGACACTCTAAATCATGAATTTAGGGGGAGCACTGATCAAGGGGGAGCTTTTTGTATTAGAGAAACAAGATTAAAGCAAATTTTCAAAATTGGGTTGTCATCATCAAAAAGGGGGAGAATGTGAAGGCAAGCTTCTCAATGGTTTTGATGAAGACAACATTATTCATTCAAGATGTTATGCTTGCTCAAAAAGAATGGATCAAGACATTGAAGTTAGCACAAAGTTTTTAATTTTTACAAGTCTTGAAGAATTCTCTAGTATAATCAAGGTATAACTCTCACTTATCAATATGGTTGTATACAAGTGTTCAAAAGTGTCTCAAGCATGCAATATATATTGATAAAATAGTTCTCAAAATAATCTTCAAAATTCACTTGCATACATGGTTCAGGTGGTTGAAAATATATCATTATTTCTAGCTTTAAAAAACAAAATATTTTTATCATACATTTGAAACTTTATTTACTTTATTTATTTATTTGTTTTTTTTATTTTGAACCATGTTAAATCACTTTCAAATATAATCTATTGACTTGCGTAAATCAATAGATGTTGTATAAAATTGGTTCAAATACTTAGACAAATTTTTTAATTATTTAATTTATTTAAACATTCAGTTTTTGGTAAATTATGGCGTTTTTGACAGTCGTAACAGCACCATAAACCGCCATAATTCACACCGTTCTGAACCAGTATTTTAAATTTTAAATTTCAAAATTATTTGGTTAATTGTGGTGTTTTGAAACGACGTAACAGACCAAACAACCGCCACAATTTACAACGTACTGAAACAGTGTTTTTTATTTAAAATTGAAAAATGTTTTGTTTGAATGCACTTTTTCATTATATCTTTTCATGGCATCTCTTACATCATTTATCTTATTAAATTCAGAATTTTTCTAACCATTGCCATGACTTTTGAATGGTTGCTTTCATCAATATAAATACATGCCATTTTCAGATTAAAACTTACCTCCTAGAAATTTCATAATAAAAAATCCACTCATTCTTTTCATCTTTCAGTTATTCTTCAAGTGTTCATTCAAACATATTTTTGAGAGAAACCTTTGCATAAATTTCACACATTATCATTGTTTCATCTCATTTTATTCAAGAACACTTGTATATTTCATTTGAGTGATATTTATTTCAAGGAGAAGATCGATCATCAAGATTGATAATATCATATTCTCAAGACATCTACTTCTTATCAAGATTACTTTTTGTATTACCTTGTTGTCCAGGACTGTTGGAAACAAGTGAGTGTTTTGAAGAGGATTGTTCTTCATACACTTAGTTACCTATAGGTTAGATAGTAAGCATCACCATTGGTGTGATTAGGCTGTACAATAATTCTAAACTATAGTGAATTCTCTTTCGTGTTGAAGGAGGAGTGGAGTACTCTCGGGCTGTGAGGGGAACCACTATAATTCTCTTGTGTCATTTTTCCTTTCCGCGCTTTATTTTCCAGCACTTATCATAAAACCGAAAAATAACCAAGAACCGGTAAAAAGATCGAAGAATTTTTAAGAACCTAATTCACCCCCCCTCTTAGGCGCATTTACACTTACAATTGGCATCAGAGCAGGTGATAGGTAACCTGTTCCTATTCGATTCAGATGGCTTCCGCAAACAATGATCTTGTTTTCAAAGACGGTGGTAGTAGCAACAAGCCTCCTTTGTTTTCTGGCCAATACTTCGACTTCTGGAAAATTCGTATGAAGGCACATTTAGAAGCACAAGGAAGTGATATATGGGAGGCTGTTCAAAATGGTCATTTTATTCCTACAACGGTTTTCAACGGAGTTGGTACGCCAAAACCACAAGCATCATGGGATGAGGATGATAAGAAAAAGGTTCTCTATGACAAAAAGCCAACAAATATTTTACAAAGTGCACTTGGAATGGTTGAATTCTTCCGCGTCTAAACATGTACAACGGCCAAACAAATATGGGACACTCTTGTAGAAACTCACGAAGGAACCGCCGAAGTCAAAAGATCCAGATTGAATACTTTAAGTCAAGAGTACTAGTTATTTAGAATGCAACCAGGAGAATCAATCCTCGACTTGCAGAAAAGATTCGTGCATTTGACAAATCACTTGAATGCACTCGGTAAGACACTAACAAATGATGAACTTAATCTTAAAGTGCTTAGGTCTTTAACAAGAGAATGGCAACCCAAAGTGACGGCGATTTCCGAGAAGAAAAGTTTATCAACGATGACATCCGCTACTCTATTCGGAAAGCTTCAAGAATATGAGACGGAACTTGGACTATTGGAGAAACGTGAGAACCAAGAAAAGAAATCCAAGAGCATTGCCTTAAAAGTTGAATCTAAAGTTGTGAAGAAAGAAGACAATCCCGAAGAGGACGAAAACTTTATGCTCCTTGTAAAAAGACTAGGAAAATACTTCAGTGCAAAAAATAATATTGGAAACTCTAGTTTCACAAGAAGAAAGAAGTCCTCAAAGAACAAAGAAAAAGAAGCATCAACATCCAATGGAGACATTATATGCTATGAATGTGGAAAGCAAGGCCACATCAAACCGGAATGTCCCAAACTCGCAAAGAATCGTGACAACAAAGGAAAGAAGGATTACAAAAAGAAAGCCTACATTGCTTGGGATGACAATGAAATAAGTTCTTCATTGGACTCCGATAGTGATCAAAGCGCAAATCTAGCATTGATGGCATCACGTCATTCCGACGATGAAGACGATGAGGTTAGTAGTAACTTTTCAATTTATGATAATGATGCTCAAGGAGCAATTGATGAACTTTTAAGTGAATGCAAAATTCTATATAAAACCATCTCATCTCAAAAGAAACAAATATCAATCTTGGAAGAAAATATTGAGAAAATGGTAAATAAGTTCAAAGATGAAAAAGAAGAATTAATCAAGAATTTTGCATGCACTAAATGTGAGTCACTTGCTTTTCAAATAGTTCAATTGAAAAGAGTCCTAGAAAGATATGAGAAAGGACAAATTGGATTGGAACGTGTTCTTAGTAGTAAAAAATACTCAAATAATAAAAGTGGTCTAGGTTACTCAAGATTCTCTAAACAAACTTCTAACAAGACCATTTTTGTAAAAGCTAAAGAACAAATTCCTTTAGAGAAAAGTGACAAGCCTAAAATGGTTCAACAATATAACAAAAGGAAAAGAAATAATAAGAAGAAGTCTTATAATAAGAAGAAATCTTATCCCCCTAGATATAAAAGCAACTTTGAGCCTACTTGTTTCTATTGTGGTATTAAAGGTCATACTCCTAATGCATGTTATATTAGAAACTTTAGTGTTGCTCAAGGCCATTATGTGTGGGTTAAGAAAGGAACTAACTATGGTGGACCCAAAGCACATTGGGTACCAAATCAAACTTAATTTGTTTTGTAGGTTTGCTTAAGGACCACTTTAAATCTATGATGTTTTGATAAGTGGTGGTTCTAAGTTTTTGATGGGAGGCATAAACTAGCTTTCAAATCTAGCTCCAAAGTCCAAGGGTTATTTCACATATGAGGATTCCCTTAAAGAAAGAATTTTTGGCATTGGAAAAGTTGAAGCACTAACTTTCACATCCATTGAAGATGTACTTTTGACAAACTAAAGCATAATCTTCCTAGTATAAATCAACTTTGTGACAAAGACTTCAAAATCATGTTTCGGCAAGGATAAATGTTTGATGAAGTCTTTCATGAGGTAAAACTCATAGGTAAAAATTATTTTTCATTTTTCAAGATTTCTTTATATATTTCAAGTCTTTTCCCATCCTTTTTGCTAATGACAAAGGGGGAGAAGATGTATGTGTTTCTGTTTGTTTTTCTATAACAAAATGCAGCTAGCAAAGACACTCTAAATCATGAATTTAGGGGGAGCACTGATCAAGGGGGAGCTTTTTGTATTAGAGAAACAAGATTAAAGCAAATTTTCAAAATTGGGTTGTCATCATCAAAAAGGGGGAGAATGTGAAGGCAAGCTTCTCAATGGTTTTGATGAAGACAACATTATTCATTCAAGATGTTATGCTTGCTCAAAAAGAATGGATCAAGACATTGAAGTTAGCACAAAGTTTTTAATTTTTACAAGTCTTGAAGAATTCTCTAGTATAATCAAGGTATAACTCTCACTTATCAATATGGTTGTATACAAGTGTTCAAAAGTGTCTCAAGCATGCAATATATATTGATAAAATAGTTCTCAAAATAATCTTCAAAATTCACTTGCATACATGGTTCAGGTGGTTGAAAATATATCATTATTTCTAGCTTTAAAAAACAAAATATTTTTATCATACATTTGAAACTTTATTTACTTTATTTATTTATTTGTTTTTTTTATTTTGAACCATGTTAAATCACTTTCAAATATAATCTATTGACTTGCGTAAATCAATAGATGTTGTATAAAATTGGTTCAAATACTTAGACAAATTTTTTAATTATTTAATTTATTTAAACATTCAGTTTTTGGTAAATTATGGCGTTTTTGACAGTCGTAACAGCACCAGAAACCGCCATAATTCACACCGTTCTGAACCAGTATTTTAAATTTTAAATTTCAAAATTATTTGGTAAATTGTGGTGTTTTGACACGACGTAACAGACCAAACAACCGCCACAATTTACAACGTACTGAAACAGTGTTTTTTATTTAAAATTGAAAAATGTTTTGTTTCAATGCACTTTTTCATTATATCTTTTCATGGCATCTCTTACATCATTTATCTTATTAAATTTAGAATTTTTCTAACCATTGCCATGACTTTTGAATGGTTGCTTTCATCAATATAAATACATGCCATTTTCAGATTAAAACTTACCTCCTAGAAATTTCATAATAAAAAATCCACTCATTCTTTTCATCTTTCAGTTATTCTTCAAGTGTTCATTCAAACATATTTTTGAGAGATACCTTTGCATAAATTTCACACATTATCATTGTTTCATCTCATTTTATTCAAGAACACTTGTATATTTCATTTGAGTGATATTAATTTCAAGGAGAAGATCGATCATCAAGATTGATAATATCATATTCTCAAGACATCTACTTCTTATCAAGAATACTTTTTGTATTACCTTGTTGTCCAGGACTGTTGGAAACAAGTGAGTGTTTTGAAGAGGATTGTTCTTCATACACTGAGTTACCTATAGGTTAGATAGTAAGCATCACCATTGGTGTGATTAGGCTGTACAATAATTCTAAACTATAGTGAATTCTCTTTCGTGTTGAAGGAGGAGTGGAGTACTCTCGGGCTGTGAGGGGAACCACTATAATTCTCTTGTGTCATTTTTCCTTTCCGCGCTTTATTTTCCAGCACTTATCATAAAACCGAAAAATAACCAAGAACCGGTAAAAAGATCGAAGAATTTTTAAGAACCTAATTCACCCCCCCTCTTAGGCGCATTTACACTTACAATTGGCATCAGAGCAGGTGATAGGTAACCTGTTCCTATTCGATTCAGATGGCTTCCGCAAACAATGATCTTGTTTTCAAAGACGGTGGTAGTAGCAACAAGCCTCCTTTGTTTTCTGGCCAATACTTCGACTTCTGGAAAATTCGTATGAAGGCACATTTAGAAGCACAAGGAAGTGATATATGGGAGGCTGTTCAAAATGGTCATTTTATTCCTACAACGGTTTTCAACGGAGTTGGTACGCCAAAACCACAAGCATCATGGGATGAGGATGATAAGAAAAAGGTTCTCTATGACAAAAAGCCAACAAATATTTTACAAAGTGCACTTGGAATGGTTGAATTCTTCCGCGTCTAAACATGTACAACGGCCAAACAAATATGGGACACTCTTGTAGAAACTCACGAAGGAACCGCCGAAGTCAAAAGATCCAGATTGAATACTTTAAGTCAAGAGTACTAGTTATTTAGAATGCAACCAGGAGAATCAATCCTCGACTTGCAGAAAAGATTCGTGCATTTGACAAATCACTTGAATGCACTCGGTAAGACACTAACAAATGATGAACTTAATCTTAAAGTGCTTAGGTCTTTAACAAGAGAATGGCAACCCAAAGTGACGGCGATTTCCGAGAAGAAAAGTTTATCAACGATGACATCCGCTACTCTATTCGGAAAGCTTCAAGAATATGAGACGGAACTTGGACTATTGGAGAAACGTGAGAACCAAGAAAAGAAATCCAAGAGCATTGCCTTAAAAGTTGAATCTAAAGTTGTGAAGAAAGAAGACAATCCCGAAGAGGACGAAAACTTTATGCTCCTTGTAAAAAGACTAGGAAAATACTTCAGTGCAAAAAATAATATTGGAAACTCTAGTTTCACAAGAAGAAAGAAGTCCTCAAAGAACAAAGAAAAAGAAGCATCAACATCCAATGGAGACATTATATGCTATGAATGTGGAAAGCAAGGCCACATCAAACCGGAATGTCCCAAACTCGCAAAGAATCGTGACAACAAAGGAAAGAAGGATTACAAAAAGAAAGCCTACATTACTTGGGATGACAATGAAATAAGTTCTTCATTGGACTCCGATAGTGATCAAAGCGCAAATCTAGCATTGATGGCATCACGTCATTCCGACGATGAAGACGATGAGGTTAGTAGTAACTTTTCAATTTATGATAATGATGCTCAAGGAGCAATTGATGAACTTTTAAGTGAATGCAAAATTCTATATAAAACCATCTCATCTCAAAAGAAACAAATATCAATCTTGGAAGAAAATATTGAGAAAATGGTAAATAAGTTCAAAGATGAAAAAGAAGAATTAATCAAGAATTTTGCATGCACTAAATGTGAGTCACTTGCTTTTCAAATAGTTCAATTGAAAAGAGTCCTAGAAAGATATGAGAAAGGACAAATTGGATTGGAACGTGTTCTTAGTAGTAAAAAATACTCAAATAATAAAAGTGGTCTAGGTTACTCAAGATTCTCTAAACAAACTTCTAACAAGACCATTTTTGTAAAAGCTAAAGAACAAATTCCTTTAGAGAAAAGTGACAAGCCTAAAATGGTTCAACAATATAACAAAAGGAAAAGAAATAATAAGAAGAAGTCTTATAATAAGAAGAAATCTTATCCCCCTAGATATAAAAGCAACTTTGAGCCTACTTGTTTCTATTGTGGTATTAAAGGTCATACTCCTAATGCATGTTATATTAGAAACTTTAGTGTTGCTCAAGGCCATTATGTGTGGGTTAAGAAAGGAACTAACTATGGTGGACCCAAAGCACATTGGGTACCAAATCAAACTTAATTTGTTTTGTAGGTTTGCTTAAGGACCACTTTAAATCTATGATGTTTTGATAAGTGGTGGTTCTAAGTTTTTGATGGGAGGCATAAACTATCTTTCAAATCTAGCTCCAAAGTCCAAGGGTTATTTCACATATGAGGATTCCCTTAAAGAAAGAATTTTTGGCATTGGAAAAGTTGAAGCACTAACTTTCACATCCATTGAAGATGTACTTTTGACAAACTAAAGCATAATCTTCCTAGTATAAATCAACTTTGTGACAAAGACTTCAAAATCATGTTTCGGCAAGGATAAATGTTTGATGAAGTCTTTCATGAGGTAAAACTCATAGGTAAAAATTATTTTTCATTTTTCAAGATTTCTTTATATATTTCAAGTCTTTTCCCATCCTTTTTGCTAATGACAAAGGGGGAGAAGATGTATGTGTTTCTGTTTGTTTTTCTATAACAAAATGCAGCTAGCAAAGACACTCTAAATCATGAATTTAGGGGGAGCACTGATCAAGGGGGAGCTTTTTGTATTAGAGAAACAAGATTAAAGCAAATTTTCAAAATTGGGTTGTCATCATCAAAAAGGGGGAGAATGTGAAGGCAAGCTTCTCAATGGTTTTGATGAAGACAACATTATTCATTCAAGATGTTATGCTTGCTCAAAAAGAATGGATCAAGACATTGAAGTTAGCACAAAGTTTTTAATTTTTACAAGTCTTGAAGAATTCTCTAGTATAATCAAGGTATAACTCTCACTTATCAATATGGTTGTATACAAGTGTTCAAAAGTGTCTCAAGCATGCAATATATATTGATAAAATAGTTCTCAAAATAATCTTCAAAATTCACTTGCATACATGGTTCAGGTGGTTGAAAATATATCATTATTTCTAGCTTTAAAAAACAAAATATTTTTATCATACATTTGAAACTTTATTTACTTTATTTATTTATTTGTTTTTTTTATTTTGAACCATGTTAAATCACTTTCAAATATAATCTATTGACTTGCGTAAATCAATAGATGTTGTATAAAATTGGTTCAAATACTTAGACAAATTTTTTAATTATTTAATTTATTTAAACATTCAGTTTTTGGTAAATTATGGTGTTTTTGACAGTCGTAACAGCACCAGAAACCGCCATAATTCACACCGTTCTGAACCAGTATTTTAAATTTTAAATTTCAAAATTATTTGGTAAATTGTGGTGTTTTGAAACGACGTAACAGACCAAACAACCGCCACAATTTACAACGTACTGAAACAGTGTTTTTTATTTAAAATTGAAAAATGTTTTGTTTGAATGCACTTTTTCATTATATCTTTTCATGGCATCTCTTACATCATTTATCTTATTAAATTCAGAATTTTTCTAACCATTGCCATGACTTTTGAATGGTTGCTTTCATCAATATAAATACATGCCATTTTCAGATTAAAACTTACCTCCTAGAAATTTCATAATAAAAAATCCACTCATTCTTTTCATCTTTCAGTTATTCTTCAAGTGTTCATTCAAACATATTTTTGAGAGATACCTTTGCATAAATTTCACACATTATCAATGTTTAATCTCATTTTATTCAAGAACACTTGTATATTTCATTTGAGTGATATTAATTTCAAGGAGAAGATCGATCATCAAGATTGATAATATCATATTCTCAAGACATCTACTTCTTATCAAGAATACTTTTTGTATTACCTTGTTGTCCAGGACTGTTGGAAACAAGTGAGTGTTTTGAAGAGGATTGTTCTTCATACACTTAGTTACCTATAGGTTAGATAGTAAGCATCACCATTGGTGTGATTAGGCTGTACAATAATTCTAAACTATAGTGAATTCTCTTTCGTGTTGAAGGAGGAGTGGAGTACTCTCGGGCTGTGAGGGGAACCACTATAATTCTCTTGTGTCATTTTTCCTTTCCGCGCTTTATTTTCCAGCACTTATCATAAAACCGAAAAATAACCAAGAACCGGTAAAAAGATCGAAGAATTTTTAAGAACCTAATTCACCCCCCCTCTTAGGCGCATTTACACTTACAATTGGCATCAGAGCAGGTGATAGGTAACCTGTTCCTATTCGATTCAGATGGCTTCCGCAAACAATGATCTTGTTTTCAAAGACGGTGGTAGTAGCAACAAGCCTCCTTTGTTTTCTGGCCAATACTTCGACTTCTGGAAAATTCGTATGAAGGCACATTTAGAAGCACAAGGAAGTGATATATGGGAGGCTGTTCAAAATGGTCATTTTATTCCTACAACGGTTTTCAACGGAGTTGGTACGCCAAAACCACAAGCATCATGGGATGAGGATGATAAGAAAAAGGTTCTCTATGACAAAAAGCCAACAAATATTTTACAAAGTGCACTTGGAATGGTTGAATTCTTCCGCGTCTAAACATGTACAACGGCCAAACAAATATGGGACACTCTTGTAGAAACTCACGAAGGAACCGCCGAAGTCAAAAGATCCAGATTGAATACTTTAAGTCAAGAGTACTAGTTATTTAGAATGCAACCAGGAGAATCAATCCTCGACTTGCAGAAAAGATTCGTGCATTTGACAAATCACTTGAATGCACTCGGTAAGACACTAACAAATGATGAACTTAATCTTAAAGTGCTTAGGTCTTTAACAAGAGAATGGCAACCCAAAGTGACGGCGATTTCCGAGAAGAAAAGTTTATCAATGATGACATCCGCTACTCTATTCGGAAAGCTTCAAGAATATGAGACGGAACTTGGACTATTGGAGAAACGTGAGAACCAAGAAAAGAAATCCAAGAGCATTGCCTTAAAAGTTGAATCTAAAGTTGTGAAGAAAGAAGACAATCCCGAAGAGGACGAAAACTTTATGCTCCTTGTAAAAAGACTAGGAAAATCATTCAGTGCAAAAAATAATATTGAAAACTCTAGTTTCACAAGAAGAAAGAAGTCCTCAAAGAACAAAGAAAAAGAAGCATCAACATCCAATGGAGACATTATATGCTATGAATGTGGAAAGCAAGGCCACATCAAACCGGAATGTCCCAAACTCGCAAAGAATCGTGACAACAAAGGAAAGAAGGATTACAAAAAGAAAGCCTACATTGCTTGGGATGACAATGAAATAAGTTCTTCATTGGACTCCGATAGTGATCAAAGCGCAAATCTAGCATTGATGGCATCACGTCATTCCGACGATGAAGACGATGAGGTTAGTAGTAACTTTTCAATTTATGATAATGATGCTCAAGGAGCAATTGATGAACTTTTAAGTGAATGCAAAATTCTATATAAAACCATCTCATCTCAAAAGAAACAAATATCAATCTTGGAAGAAAATATTGAGAAAATGGTAAATAAGTTCAAAGATGAAAAAGAAGAATTAATCAAGAATTTTGCATGCACTAAATGTGAGTCACTTGCTTTTCAAATAGTTCAATTGAAAATAGTCCTAGAAAGATATGAGAAAGGACAAATTGGATTGGAACGTGTTCTTAGTAGTCAAAAATACTCAAATAATAAAAGTGGTCTAGGTTACTCAAGATTCTCTAAACAAACTTCTAACAAGACCATTTTTGTAAAAGCTAAAGAACAAATTCCTTTAGAGAAAAGTGACAAGCCTAAAATGGTTCAACAATATAACAAAAGGAAAAGAAATAATAAGAAGAAGTCTTATAATAAGAAGAAATCTTATCCCCCTAGATATAAAAGCAACTTTGAGCCTACTTGTTTCTATTGTGGTATTAAAGGTCATACTCCTAATGCATGTTATATTAGAAACTTTAGTGTTGCTCAAGGCCATTATGTGTGGGTTAAGAAAGGAACTAACTATGGTGGACCCAAAGCACATTGGGTACCAAATCAAACTTAATTTGTTTTGTAGGTTTGCTTAAGGACCACTTTAAATCTATGATGTTTTGATAAGTGGTGGTTCTAAGTTTTTGATGGGAGGCATAAACTAGCTTTCAAATCTAGCTCCAAAGTCCAAGGGTTATTTCACATATGAGGATTCCCTTAAAGAAAGAATTTTTGGCATTGGAAAAGTTGAAGCACTAACTTTCACATCCATTGAAGATGTACTTTTGACAAACTAAAGCATAATCTTCCTAGTATAAATCAACTTTGTGACAAAGACTTCAAAATCATGTTTCGGCAAGGATAAATGTTTGATGAAGTCTTTCATGAGGTAAAACTCATAGGTAAAAATTATTTTTCATTTTTCAAGATTTCTTTATATATTTCAAGTCTTTTCCCATCCTTTTTGCTAATGACAAAGGGGGAGAAGATGTATGTGTTTCTGTTTGTTTTTCTCTAACAAAATGCAGCTAGCAAAGACACTCTAAATCATGAATTTAGGGGGAGCACTGATCAAGGGGGAGCTTTTTGTATTAGAGAAACAAGATTAAAGCAAATTTTCAAAATTGGGTTGTCATCATCAAAAAGGGGGAGAATGTGAAGGCAAGCTTCTCAATGGTTTTGATGAAGACAACATTATTCATTCAAGATGTTATGCTTGCTCAAAAAGAATGGATCAAGACATTGAAGTTAGCACAAAGTTTTTAATTTTTACAAGTCTTGAAGAATTCTCTAGTATAATCAAGGTATAACTCTCACTTATCAATATGGTTGTATACAAGTGTTCAAAAGTGTCTCAAGCATGCAATATATATTGATAAAATAGTTCTCAAAATAATCTTCAAAATTCACTTGCATACATGGTTCAGGTGGTTGAAAATATATCATTATTTCTAGCTTTAAAAAACAAAATATTTTTATCATACATTTGAAACTTTATTTACTTTATTTATTTATTTGTTTTTTTTATTTTGAACCATGTTAAATCACTTTCAAATATAATCTATTGACTTGCGTAAATCAATAGATGTTGTATAAAATTGGTTCAAATACTTAGACAAATTTTTTAATTATTTAATTTATTTAAACATTCAGTTTTTGGTAAATTATGGTGTTTTTGACAGTCGTAACAGCACCAGAAACCGCCATAATTCACACCGTTCTGAACCAGTATTTTAAATTTTAAATTTCAAAATTATTTGGTAAATTGTGGTGTTTTGAAACGACGTAACAGACCAAACAACCGCCACAATTTACAACGTACTGAAACAGTGTTTTTTATTTAAAATTGAAAAATGTTTTGTTTGAATGCACTTTTTCATTATATCTTTTCATGGCATCTCTTACATCATTTATCTTATTAAATTCAGAATTTTTCTAACCATTGCCATGACTTTTGAATGGTTGCTTTCATCAATATAAATACATGCCATTTTCAGATTAAAACTTACCTCCTAGAAATTTCATAATAAAAAATCCACTCATTCTTTTCATCTTTCAGTTATTCTTCAAGTGTTCATTCAAACATATTTTTGAGAGATACCTTTGCATAAATTTCACACATTATCATTGTTTCATCTCATTTTATTCAAGAACACTTGTATATTTCATTTGAGTGATATTTATTTCAAGGAGAAGATCGATCATCAAGATTGATAATATCATATTCTCAAGACATCTACTTCTTATCAAGATTACTTTTTGTATTACCTTGTTGTCCAGGACTGTTGGAAACAAGTGAGTGTTTTGAAGAGGATTGTTCTTCATACACTTAGTTACCTATAGGTTAGATAGTAAGCATCACCATTGGTGTGATTAGGCTGTACAATAATTCTAAACTATAGTGAATTCTCTTTCGTGTTGAAGGAGGAGTGGAGTACTCTCGGGCTGTGAGGGGAACCACTATAATTCTCTTGTGTCATTTTTCCTTTCCGCGCTTTATTTTCCAGCACTTATCATAAAACCGAAAAATAACCAAGAACCGGTAAAAAGATCGAAGAATTTTTAAGAACCTAATTCACCCCCCCTCTTAGGCGCATTTACACTTACAATTGGCATCAGAGCAGGTGATAGGTAACCTGTTCCTATTCGATTCAGATGGCTTCCGTAAACAATGATCTTGTTTTCAAAGACGGTGGTAGTAGCAACAAGCCTCCTTTGTTTTCTGGCCAATACTTCGACTTCTGGAAAATTCGTATGAAGGCACATTTAGAAGCACAAGGAAGTGATATATGGGAGGCTGTTCAAAATTGTCATTTTATTCCTACAACGGTTTTCAACGGAGTTGGTACGCCAAAACCACAAGCATCATGGGATGAGGATGATAAGAAAAAGGTTCTCTATGACAAAAAGCCAACAAATATTTTACAAAGTGCACTTGGAATGGATGAATTCTTCCGCGTCTAAACATGTACAACGGCCAAACAAATATGGGACACTCTTGTAGAAACTCACGAAGGAACCGCCGAAGTCAAAAGATCCAGATTGAATACTTTAAGTCAAGAGTACTAGTTATTTAGAATGCAACCAGGAGAATCAATCCTCGACTTGCAGAAAAGATTTGTGCATTTGACAAATCACTTGAATGCACTCGGTAAGACACTAACAAATGATGAACTTAATCTTAAAGTGCTTAGGTCTTTAACAAGAGAATGGCAACCCAAAGTGACGGCGATTTCCGAGAAGAAAAGTTTATCAACGATGACATCCGCTACTCTATTCGGAAAGCTTCAAGAATATGAGACGGAACTTGGACTATTGGAGAAACGTGAGAACCAAGAAAAGAAATCCAAGAGCATTGCCTTAAAAGTTGAATCTAAAGTTGTGAAGAAAGAAGACAATCCCGAAGAGGACGAAAACTTTATGCTCCTTGTAAAAAGACTAGGAAAATACTTCAGTGCAAAAAATAATATTGGAAACTCTAGTTTCACAAGAAGAAAGAAGTCCTCAAAGAACAAAGAAAAAGAAGCATCAACATCCAATGGAGACATTATATGCTATGAATGTGGAAAGCAAGGCCACATCAAACCGGAATGTCCCAAACTCGCAAAGAATCGTGACAACAAAGGAAAGAAGGATTACAAAAAGAAAGCCTACATTGCTTGGGATGACAATGAAATAAGTTCTTCATTGGACTCCGATAGTGATCAAAGCGCAAATCTAGCATTGATGGCATCACATCATTCCGACGATGAAGACGATGAGGTTAGTAGTAACTTTTCAATTTATGATAATGATGCTCAAGGAGCAATTGATGAACTTTTAAGTGAATGCAATATTCTATATAAAACCATCTCATCTCAAAAGAAACAAATATCAATCTTGGAAGAAAATATTGAGAAAATGGTAAATAAGTTCAAAGATGAAAAAGAAGAATTAATCAAGAATTTTGCATGCACTAAATGTGAGTCACTTGCTTTTCAAATAGTTCAATTGAAAAGAGTCCTAGAAAGATATGAGAAAGGACAAATTGGATTGGAATGTGTTCGTAGTAGTCAAAAATACTCAAATAATAAAAGTGGTATAGGTTACTCAAGATTCTCTAAACAAACTTCTAACAAGACCATTTTTGTAAAAGCTAAAGAACAAATTCCTTTAGAGAAAAGTGACAAGCCTAAAATGGTTCAACAATATAACAAAAGGAAAAGAAATAATAAGAAGAAGTCTTATAATAAGAAGAAATCTTATCCCCCTAGATATAAAAGCAACTTTGAGCCTACTTGTTTCTATTGTGGTATTAAAGGTCATACTCCTAATGCATGTTATATTAGAAACTTTAGTGTTGCTCAAGGCCATTATGTGTGGGTTAAGAAAGGAACTAACTATGGTGGACCCAAAGCACATTGGGTACCAAATCAAACTTAATTTGTTTTGTAGGTTTGCTTAAGGACCACTTTAAATCTATGATGTTTTGATAAGTGGTGGTTCTAAGTTTTTGATGGGAGGCATAAACTAGCTTTCAAATCTAGCTCCAAAGTCCAAGGGTTATTTCACATATGAGGATTCCCTTAAAGAAAGAATTTTTGGCATTGGCAAAGTTGAAGCACTAACCTTCACATCCATTGAAGATGTACTTTTGACAAACTAAAGCATAATCTTCCTAGTATAAATCAACTTTGTGACAAAGACTTCAAAATCATGTTTCGGCAAGGATAAATGTTTGATGAAGTCTTTCATGAGGTAAAACTCATAGGTAAAAATTATTTTTCATTTTTCAAGATTTCTTTATATATTTCAAGTCTTTTCCCATCCTTTTTGCTAATGACAAAGGGGGAGAAGATGTATGTGTTTCTGTTTGTTTTTCTCTAACAAAATGCAGCTAGCAAAGACACTCTAAATCATGAATTTAGGGGGAGCATTGATCAAGGGGGATCTTTTTGTATTAGAGAAACAAGATTAAAGCAAATTTTCAAAATTGGGTTGTCATCATCAAAAAGGGGGAGAATGTGAAGGCAAGCTTCTCAATGGTTTTGATGAAGACAACATTATTCATTCAAGATGTTATGCTTGCTCAAAAAGAATGGATCAAGACATTGAAGTTAGCACAAAGTTTTTAATTTTTACAAGTCTTGAAGAATTCTCAAGTATAATCAAGGTATAACTCTCACTTATCAATATGGTTCCATACAAGTGTTCAAAAGTGTCTCAAGCATGCAATATATATTGATAAAATAGTTCTCAAAATAATCTTCAAAATTCACTTGCATACATGCTTCATGTGGTTGAAAATATATCATTATTTCTAGCTTTAAAAAACAAAATATTTTTATCATACATTTGAAACTTTATTTACTTTATTTATTTATTTGTTTTTTTTATTTTGAACCATGTTAAATCACTTTCAAATATAATCTATTGACTTGCGTAAATCAATAGATGTTGTATAAAATTGGTTCAAATACTTAGACAAATTTTTTAATTATTTAATTTATTTAAACATTCAGTTTTTGGTAAATTATGGCGTTTTTAACAGTCGTAACAGCACCAGAAACCGCCATAATTGACACCGTTCTGAACCAGTATTTTAAATTTTAAATTTCAAAATTATTTGGTAAATTGTGGTGTTTTGAAACGACGTAACAGACCAAACAACCGCCACAATTTACAACGTACTGAAACAGTGTTTTTTATTTAAAATTGAAAAATGTTTTGTTTGAATGCACCTTTTCATTATATCTTTTCATGGCATCTCTTACATCATTTATCTTATTAAATTCAAAATTTTTCTAACCATTGCCATGACTTTTGAAAGGTTGCTTTCATCAATATAAATACATGCCATTTTCAGATTAAAACTTACCTCCTAGAAATTTCATAATAAAAAATCCACTCATTCTTTTCATCTTTCAGTTATTCTTCAAGTGTTCATTCAAACATATTTTTGAGAGAAACCTTTGCATAAATTTCACACATTATCATTGTTTCATCTCATTTTATTCAAGAACACTTGTATATTTCATTTGAGTGATATTTATTTCAAGGAGAAGATCGATCATCAAGATTGATAATATCGTATTCTCAAGACATCTACTTCTTATCAAGATTACTTTTTGTATTACCTTGTTGTCCAGGACTGTTGGAAACAAGTGAGTGTTTTGAAGAGGATTGTTCTTCATACACTTAGTTACCTATAGGTTAGATAGTAAGCATCACCATTGGTGTGATTAGGCTGTACAATAATTCTAAACTATAGTGAATTCTCTTTCGTGTTGAAGGAGGAGTGGAGTACTCTCGGGCTGTGAGGGGAACCACTATAATTCTCTTGTGTCATTTTTCGTTTCCGCGCTTTATTTTCCAGCACTTATCATAAAACGGAAAAATAACCAAGAACCGGTAAAAAGATCGAAGAATTTTTAAGAACCTAATTCACCCCCCCTCTTAGGCGCATTTACACTTACAATTGGCATCAGAGCAGGTGATAGGTAACCTGTTCCTATTCGATTCAGACGGCTTCCGCAAACAACGATCTTGTTTTCAAATACGGTGGTAGTAGCAACAAGCCTCCTTTGTTTTCTGGCCAATACTTCGACTTCTGGAAAATTCGTATGAAGGCACATTTAGAAGCACAAGGAAGTGATATATGGGAGGCTGTTCAAAATGGTCATTTTATTCCTACAACGGTTTTCAACGGAGTTGGTACGCCAAAACCACAAGCATCATGGGATGAGGATGATAAGAAAAAGGTTCTCTATGACAAAAAGCCAACAAATATTTTACAAAGTGCACTTGGAATGGATGAATTCTTCCGCGTCTAAACATGTACAACGGCCAAACAAATATGGGACACTCTTGTAGAAACTCACGAAGGAACCGCCGAAGTCAAAAGATCCAGATTGAATACTTTAAGTCAAGAGTACTAGTTATTTAGAATGCAACCAGGAGAATCAATCCTCGACTTGTAGAAAAGATTCGTGCATTTGACAAATCACTTGAATGCACTCGGTAAGACACTAACAAATGATGAACTTAATCTTAAAGTGCTTAGGTCTTTAACAAGAGAATGGGAACCCAAAGTGACGGCGATTTCCGAGAAGAAAAGTTTATCAACGATGACATCCGCTACTCTATTCGGAAAGCTTCAAGAATATGAGACGGAACTTGGACTATTGGAGAAATGTGAGAACCAAGAAAAGAAATCCAAGAGCATTGCCTTAAAAGTTGAATCTAAAGTTGTGAAGAAAGAAGACAATCCCGAAGAGGACGAAAACTTTATGCTCCTTGTAAAAATACTAGGAAAATACTTCAGTGCAAAAAATAATATTGGAAACTCTAGTTTCACAAGAAGAAAGAAGTCCTCAAAGAACAAAGAAAAAGAAGCATCAACATCCAATGGAGACATTATATGCTATGAATGTGGAAAGCAAGGCCACATCAAACCGGAATGTCCCAAACTCGGAAAGAATCGTGACAACAAAGGAAAGAAGGATTACAAAAAGAAAGCCTACATTGCTTGGGATGACAATGAAATAAGTTCTACATTGTACTCCGATAGTGATCAAAGCGCAAATCTAGCATTGATGGCATCACATCATTCCGACGATGAAGACGATGAGGTTAGTAGTAACTTTTCAATTTATGATAATGATGCTCAAGGAGCAATTGATGAACTTTTAAGTGAATGCAAAATTCTATATAAAACCATCTCATCTCAAAAGAAACAAATATCAATCTTGGAAGAAAATATTGAGAAAATGGTAAATAAGTTCAAAGATGAAAAAGAAGAATTAATCAAAAATTTTGCATGCACTAAATGTGAGTCACTTGCTTTTCAAATAGTTCAATTGAAAAGAGTCCTAGAAAGATATGAGAAAGGACAAATTGGATTGGAACGTGTTCGTAGTAGTCAAAAATACTCAAATAATAAAAGTGGTCTAGGTTACTCAAGATTCTCTAAACAAACTTCTAACAAGACCATTTTTGTAAAAGCTAAAGAACAAATTCCTTTAGAGAAAAGTGACAAGCCTAAAATGGTTCAACAATATAACAAAAGGAAAAGAAATAATAAGAAGAAGTCTTATAATAAGAAGAAATCTTATCCCCCTAGATATAAAAGCAACTTTGAGCCTACTTGTTTCTATTGTGGTATTAAAGGTCATACTCCTAATGCATGTTATATTAGAAACTTTAGTGTTGCTAAAGGCCTTTATGGGTGGGTTAAGAAAGGAACTAACTATGGTGGACCCAAAGCACATTGGGTACCAAATCAAACTTAATTTGTTTTGTAGGTTTGCTTAAGGACCACTTTAAATCTATGATGTTTTGATAAGTGGTGGTTCTAAGTTTTTGATGGGAGGCATAAACTAGCTTTCAAATCTAGCTCCAAAGTCCAAGGGTTATTTCACATATGAGGATTCCCTTAAAGAAAGAATTTTTGGCATTGGCAAAGTTGAAGCACTAACTTTCACATCCATTGAAGATGTACTTTTGGCAAACTAAAGCATAATCTTCCTAGTATAAATCAACTTTGTGACAAAGACTTCAAAATCATGTTTCGGCAAGGATAAATGTTTGATGAAGTCTTTCATGAGGTAAAACTCATAGGTAAAAATTATTTTTCATTTTTCAAGATTTCTTTATATATTTCACGTCTTTTCCCATCCTTTTTGCTAATGACAAAGGGGGAGAAGATGTATGTGTTTGTGTTTGTTTTTCTCTAACAAAATGCAGCAAGCAAAGACACTCTAAATCATGAATTTAGGGGGAGCATTGATCAAGGGGGAGCTTTTTGTATTAGAGAAACAAGATTAAAGCAAATTTTCAAAATTGGGTTGTCATCATCAAAAAGGGGGAGAATGTGAAGGCAAACTTCTCAATGGTTTTGATGAAGACAACATTATTCATTCAAGATGTTATGCTTGCTCAAAAAGAATGGATCAAGACATTGAAGTTAGCACAAAGTTTTTAATTTTTACAAGTCTTGAAGAATTCTCAAGTATAATCAAGGTATAACTCTCACTTATCAATATGGTTGCATACAAGTGTTCAAAAGTGTCTCAAGCATGCAATATATATTGATAAAATAGTTCTCAAAATAATCTTCAAAATTCCCTTGCATACATGGTTCATGTGGTTGAAAATATATCATTATTTCTAGCTTTAAAAAACAAAATATTTTTATCATACATTTGAAACTTTATTTACTTTATTTATTTATTTGTTTTTTTTATTTTGAACCATGTTAAATCACTTTCAAATATAATCTATTGACTTGCGTAAATCAATAGATGTTGTATAAAATTGGTTCAAATACTTAGACAAATTTGTTAATTATTTAATTTATTTAAACATTCAGTTTTTGGTAAATTATGGCGTTTTTAACTGTCGTAACAGCACCAGAAACCGCCATAATTCACACCGTTCTGAACCAGTATTTTAAATTTTAAATTTCAAAATTATTTGGTAAATTGTGGTGTTTTGAAACGACGTAACAGACCAAACAACCGCCACAATTTACAACGTACTGAAACAGTGTTTTTTATTTAAAATTGAAAAATGTTTTGTTTGAATGCACCTTTTCATTATATCTTTTCATGGCATCTCTTACATCATTTATCTTATTAAATTCAGAATTTTTCTAACCATTGCCATGACTTTTGAATGGTTGCTTTCATCAATATAAATACATGCCATTTTCAGATTAAAACTTACCTCCTTGAAATTTCATAATAAAAAATCCACTCATTCTTTTCATCTTTCAGTTATTCTTCAAGTGTTCATTCAAACATATTTTTGAGAGAAACCTTTGCATAAATTTCACACATTATCATTGTTTCATCTCATTTTATTCAAGAACACTTGTATATTTCATTTGAGTGATATTTATTTCAAGGAGAAGATCGATCATCAAGATTGATAATATCATATTCTCAAGACATCTACTTCTTATCAAGATTACTTTTTGTATTACCTTGTTGTCCAGGACTGTTGGAAACAAGTGAGTGTTTTGAAGAGGATTGTTCTTCATACACTTAGTTACCTATAGGATAGATAGTAAGCATCACCATTTGTGTGATTAGGCTGTACAATAATTCTAAACTATAGTGAATTCTCTTTCGTGTTGAAGGAGGAGTGGAGTACTCTCGGGCTGTGAGGGGAACCACTATAATTCTCTTGTGTCATTTTTCCTTTCCGCGCTTTATTTTCCAGCACTTATCATAAAACGGAAAAATAACCAAGAACCGGTAAAAAGATCGAAGAATTTTTAAGAACCTAATTCACCCCCCCTCTTAGGCACATTTACACTTACAATTGGCATCAGAGCAGGTGATAGGTAACCTGTTCCTATTCGATTCAGATGGCTTCCGTAAACAAGGATCTTGTTTTCAAAGACGGTGGTAGTGGCAACAAGCCTCCTTTGTTTTCTGGCCAATACTTCGACTTCTGGAAAATTCGTATGAAGGCACATTTAGAAGCACAAGGAAGTGATATATGGGAGGCTGTTCAAAATGGTCATTTTATTCCTACAACGGTTTTCAACGGAGTTGGTACGCCAAAACCACAAGCATCATGGGATGAGGATGATAAGAAAAAGGTTCTCTATGACAAAAAGCCAATAAATATTTTACAAAGTGCACTTGGAATGGATGAATTCTTCCGCGTCTAAACATGTACAACGGCCAAACAAATATGGGACACTCTTGTAGAAACTCATGAAGGAACCGCCGAAGTCAAAAGATCCAGATTGAATACTTTAAGTCAAGAGTACTAGTTATTTAGAATGCAACCAGGAGAATCAATCCTCGACTTGCAGAAAAGATTCGTGCATTTGACAAATCACTTGAATGCACTCGGTAAGACACTAACAAATGATGAACTTAATCTTAAAGTGCTTAGGTCTTTAACAAGAGAATGGGAACCCAAAGTGACGGCGATTTCCGAGAAGAAAAGTTTATCAACGATGACATCCGCTACTCTATTCGGAAAGCTTCAAGAATATGAGACGGAACTTGGACTATTGGAGAAATGTGAGAACCAAGAAAAGAAATCCAAGAGCATTGCCTTAAAAGTTGAATCTAAAGTTGTGAAGAAAGAAGACAATCCCGAAGAGGACGAAAACTTTATGCTCCTTGTAAAAATACTAGGAAAATACTTCAGTGCAAAAAATAATATTGGAAACTCTAGTTTCACAAGAAGAAAGAAGTCCTCAAAGAACAAAGAAAAAGAAGCATCAACATCCAATGGAGACATTATATGCTATGAATGTGGAAAGCAAGGCCACATCAAACCGGAATGTCCCAAACTCGGAAAGAATCATGACAACAAAGGAAAGAAGGATTACAAAAAGAAAGCCTACATTGCTTGGGATGACAATGAAATAAGTTCTACATTGGACTCCGATAGTGATCAAAGCGCAAATCTAGCATTGATGGCATCACATCATTCCGACGATGAAGACGATGAGGTTAGTAGTAACTTTTCAATTTATGATAATGATGCTCAAGGAGCAATTGATGAACTTTTAAGTGAATGCAAAATTCTATATAAAACCATCTCATCTCAAAAGAAACAAATATCAATCTTGGAAGAAAATATTGAGAAAATGGTAAATAAGTTCAAAGATGAAAAAGAAGAATTAATCAAAAATTTTGCATGCACTAAATGTGAGTCACTTGCTTTTCAAATAGTTCAATTGAAAAGAGTCCTAGAAAGATATGAGAAAGGACAAATTGGATTGGAACGTGTTCGTAGTAGTAAAAAATACTCAAATAATAAAAGTGGTCTAGGTTACTCAAGATTCTCTAAACAAACTTCTAACAAGACCATTTTTGTAAAAGCTAAAGAACAAATTCCTTTAGAGAAAAGTGACAAGCCTAAAATGGTTCAACAATATAACAAAAGGAAAAGAAATAATAAGAAGAAGTCTTATAATAAGAAGAAATCTTATCCCCCTAGATATAAAAGCAACTTTGAGCCTACTTGTTTCTATTGTGGTATTAAAGGTCATACTCCTAATGCATGTTATATTAGAAACTTTAGTGTTGCTAAAGGCCTTTATGGGTGGGTTAAGAAAGGAACTAACTATGGTGGACCCAAAGCACATTGGGTACCAAATCAAACTTAATTTGTTTTGTAGGTTTGCTTAAGGACCACTTTAAATCTATGATGTTTTGATAAGTGGTGGTTCTAAGTTTTTGATGGGAGGCATAAACTAGCTTTCAAATCTAGCTCCAAAGTCCAAGGGTTATTTCACATATGAGGATTCCCTTAAAGAAAGAATTTTTGGCATTGGCAAAGTTGAAGCACTAACTTTCACATCCATTGAAGATGTACTTTTGGCAAACTAAAGCATAATCTTCCTAGTATAAATTAACTTTGTGACAAAGACTTCAAAATCATGTTTCGGCAAGGATAAATGTTTGATGAAGTCTTTCATGAGGTAAAACTCATAGGTAAAAATTATTTTTCATTTTTCAAGATTTCTTTATATATTTCACGTCTTTTCCCATCCTTTTTGCTAATGACAAAGGGGGAGAAGATGTATGTGTTTGTGTTTGTTTTTCTCTAACAAAATGCAGCAAGCAAAGACACTCTAAATCATGAATTTAGGGGGAGCATTGATCAAGGGGGAGCTTTTTGTATTAGAGAAACAAGATTAAAGCAAATTTTCAAAATTGGGTTGTCATCATCAAAAAGGGGGAGAATGTGAAGGCAAGCTTCTCAATGGTTTTGATGAAGACAACATTATTCATTCAAGATGTTATGCTTGCTCAAAAAGAATGGATCAAGACATTGAAGTTAGCACAAAGTTTTTAATTTTTACAAGTCTTGAAGAATTCTCAAGTATAATCAAGGTATAACTCTCACTTATCAATATGGTTGCATACAAGTGTTCAAAAGTGTCTCAAGCATGCAATATATATTGATAAAATAGTTCTCAAAATAATCTTCAAAATTCCCTTGCATACATGGTTCATGTGGTTGAAAATATATCATTATTTCTAGCTTTAAAAAACAAAATATTTTTATCATACATTTGAAACTTTATTTACTTTATTTATTTATTTGTTTTTTTTATTTTGAACCATGTTAAATCACTTTCAAATATAATCTATTGACTTGCGTAAATCAATAGATGTTGTATAAAATTGGTTCAAATACTTAGACAAATTTGTTAATTATTTAATTTATTTAAACATTCAGTTTTTGGTAAATTATGGCGTTTTAAACTGTCGTAACAGCACCAGAAACCGCCATAATTCACACCGTTCTGAACCAGTATTTTAAATTTTAAATTTCAAAATTATTTGGTAAATTGTGGTGTTTTGAAACGACGTAACAGACCAAACAACCGCCACAATTTACAACGTACTGAAACAGTGTTTTTTATTTAAAATTGAAAAATGTTTTGTTTGAATGCACCTTTTCATTATATCTTTTCATGGCATCTCTTACATCATTTATCTTATTAAATTCAGAATTTTTCTAACCATTGCCATGACTTTTGAATGGTTGCTTTCATCAATATAAATACATGCCATTTTCAGATTAAAACTTACCTCCTTGAAATTTCATAATAAAAAATCCACTCATTCTTTTCATCTTTCAGTTATTCTTCAAGTGTTCATTCAAACATATTTTTGAGAGAAACCTTTGCATAAATTTCACACATTATCATTGTTTCATCTCATTTTATTCAAGAACACTTGTATATTTCATTTGAGTGATATTTATTTCAAGGAGAAGATCGATCATCAAGATTGATAATATCATATTCTCAAGACATCTACTTCTTATCAAGATTACTTTTTGTATTACCTTGTTGTCCAGGACTGTTGGAAACAAGTGAGTGTTTTGAAGAGGATTGTTCTTCATACACTTAGTTACCTATAGGATAGATAGTAAGCATCACCATTTGTGTGATTAGGCTGTACAATAATTCTAAACTATAGTGAATTCTCTTTCGTGTTGAAGGAGGAGTGGAGTACTCTCGGGCTGTGAGGGGAACCACTATAATTCTCTTGTGTCATTTTTCCTTTCCGCGCTTTATTTTCCAGCACTTATCATAAAACGGAAAAATAACCAAGAACCGGTAAAAAGATCGAAGAATTTTTAAGAACCTAATTCACCCCCCCTCTTAGGCACATTTACACTTACAATTGGCATCAGAGCAGGTGATAGGTAACCTGTTCCTATTCGATTCAGATGGCTTCCGTAAACAATGATCTTGTTTTCAAAGACGGTGGTAGTGGCAACAAGCCTCCTTTGTTTTCTGGCCAATACTTCGACTTCTGGAAAATTCGTATGAAGGCACATTTAGAAGCACAAGGAAGTGATATATGGGAGGCTGTTCAAAATGGTCATTTTATTCCTACAACGGTTTTCAACGGAGTTGGTACGCCAAAACCACAAGCATCATGGGATGAGGATGATAAGAAAAAGGTCCTCTATGACAAAAAGCCAATAAATATTTTACAAAGTGCACTTGGAATGGATGAATTCTTCCGCGTCTAAACATGTACAACGGCCAAACAAATATGGGACACTCTTGTAGAAACTCACGAAGGAACCGCCGAAGTCAAAAGATCCAGATTGAATACTTTAAGTCAAGAGTACTAGTTATTTAGAATGCAACCAGGAGAATCAATCCTCGACTTGCAGAAAAGATTCGTGCATTTGACAAATCACTTGAATGCACTCGGTAAGACACTAACAAATGATGAACTTAATCTTAAAGTGCTTAGGTCTTTAACAAGAGAATGGCAACCCAAAGTGACGGCGATTTCCGAGAAGAAAAGTTTATCAACGATGACATCCGCTACTCTATTCGGAAAGCTTCAAGAATATGAGACGGAACTTGGACTATTAGAGAAATGTGAGAACCAAGAAAAGAAATCCAAGAGCATTGCCTTAAAAGTTGAATCTAAAGTTGTGAAGAAAGAAGACAATCCCGAAGAGGACGAAAACTTTATGCTCCTTGTAAAAAGACTAGGAAAATACTTCAGTGCAAAAAATAATATTGGAAACTCTAGTTTCACAAGAAGAAAGAAGTCCTCAAAGAACAAAGAAAAAGAAGCATCAACATCCAATGGAGACATTATATGCTATGAATGTGGAAAGCAAGGCCACATCAAACCGGAATGTCCCAAACTCGCAAAGAATCGTGACAACAAAGGAAAGAAGGATTACAAAAAGAAAGCCTACATTGCTTGGGATGACAATGAAATAAGTTCTTCATTGGACTCCGATAGTGATCAAAGCGCAAATCTAGCATTGATGGCATCACATCATTCCGACGATGAAGACGATGAGGTTAGTAGTAACTTTTCAATTTATGATAATGATGCTCAAGGAGCAATTGATGAACTTTTAAGTGAATGCAATATTCTATATAAAACCATCTCATCTCAAAAGAAACAAATATCAATCTTGGAAGAAAATATTGAGAAAATGGTAAATAAGTTCAAAGATGAAAAAGAAGAATTAATCAAGAATTTTGCATGCACTAAATGTGAGTCACTTGCTTTTCAAATAGTTCAATTGAAAAGAGTCCTAGAAAGATATGAGAAAGGACAAATTGGATTGGAATGTGTTCGTAGTAGTCAAAAATACTCAAATAATAAAAGTGGTATAGGTCACTCAAGATTCTCTAAACAAACTTCTAACAAGACCATTTTTGTAAAAGCTAAAGAACAAATTCCTTTAGAGAAAAGTGACAAGCCTAAAATGGTTCAACAATATAACAAAAGGAAAAGAAATAATAAGAAGAAGTCTTATAATAAGAAGAAATCTTATCCCCCTAGATATAAAAGCAACTTTGAGCCTACTTGTTTCTATTGTGGTATTAAAGGTCATACTCTTAATGCATGTTATATTAGAAACTTTAGTGTTGCTAAAGGCCTTTATGGGTGGGTTAAGAAAGGAACTAACTATGGTGGACCCAAAGCACATTGGGTACCAAATCAAACTTAATTTGTTTTGTAGGTTTGCTTAAGGACCACTTTAAATCTATGATGTTTTGATAAGTGGTGGTTCTAAGTTTTTGATGGGAGGCATAAACTAGCTTTCAAATCTAGCTCCAAAGTCCAAGGGTTATTTAACATATGAGGATTCCCTTAAAGAAAGAATTTTTGGCATTGGCAAAGTTGAAGCACTAACTTTCACATCCATTGAAGATGTACTTTTGGCAAACTAAAGCATAATCTTCCTAGTATAAATCAACTTTGTGACAAAGACTTCAAAATCATGTTTCGGCAAGGATAAATGTTTGATGAAGTCTTTCATGAGGTAAAACTCATAGGTAAAAATTATTTTTCATTTTTCAACATTTCTTTATATATTTCAAGTCTTTTCCCATCCTTTTTGCTAATGACAAAGGGGGAGAAGATGTATGTGTTTGTGTTTGTTTTTCTCTAACAAAATGCAGCTAGCAAAGACACTCTAAATCATGAATTTAGGGGGAGCATTGATCAAGGGGGAGCTTTTTGTATTAGAGAAACAAGATTAAAGCAAATTTTCAAAATTGGGTTGTCATCATCAAAAAGGGGGAGAATGTGAAGGCAAACTTCTCAATGGTTTTGATGAAGACAACATTATTCATTCAAGATGTTATGCTTGCTAAAAAAGAATGGATCAAGACATTGAAGTTAGCACAAAGTTTTTAATTTTTACAAGTCTTGAAGAATTCTCAAGTATAATCAAGGTATAACTCTCACTTATCAATATGGTTGCATACAAGTGTTCAAAAGTGTCTCAAGCATGCAATATATATTGATAAAATAGTTCTCAAAATAATCTTCAAAATTCACTTGCATACATGGTTCATGTGGTTTAAAATATATCATTATTTCTAGCTTTAAAAAACAAAATATTTTTATCATACATTTGAAACTTTATTTACTTTATTTATTTATTTGTTTTTTTTATTTTGAACCATGTTAAATCACTTTCAAATATAATCTATTGACTTGCGTAAATCAATAGATGTTGTATAAAATTGGTTCAAATACTTAGACAAATTTTTTAATTATTTAATTTATTTAAACATTCAGTTTTTGGTAAATTATGGCGTTTTTAACTGTCGTAACAGCACCAGAAACCGGCATAATTCACACCTTTCTGAACCAGTATTTTAAATTTTAAATTTCAAAATTATTTGGTAAATTGTGGTGTTTTGAAACGACGTAACAGACCAAACAACCGCCACAATTTACAACGTACTGAAACAGTGTTTTTTATTTAAAATTGAAAAATGTTTTGTTTGAATGCACCTTTTCATTATATCTTTTCATGGCATCTCTTACATCATTTATCTTATTAAATTCAGAATTTTTCTAACCATTTCCATGACTTTTGACAGGTTGCTTTCATCAATATAAATACATGCCATTTTCAGATTAAAACTTACCTCCTAGAAATTTCATAATAAAAAATCCACTCATTCTTTTCATCTTTCAGTTATTCTTCAAGTGTTCATTCAAACATATTTTTGAGAGAAACCTTTGCATAAATTTCACACATTATCATTGTTTCATCTCATTTTATTCAAGAACACTTGTATATTTCATTTGAGTGATATTTATTTCAAGGAGAAGATCGATCATCAAGATTGATAATATCATATTCTCAAGACATCTACTTCTTATCAAGATTACTTTTTGTATTACCTTGTTGTCCAGGACTGTTGGAAACAAGTGAGTGTTTTGAAGAGGATTGTTCTTCATACACTTAGTTACCTATAGGTTAGATAGTAAGCATCACAATTGGTGTGATTAGGCTGTACAATAATTCTAAACTATAGTGAATTCTCTTTCGTGTTGAAGGAGGAGTGGAGTACTCTCGGGCTGTGAGGGGAACCACTATAATTCTCTTGTGTCATTTTTCCTTTCCGCACTTTATTTTCCAGCACTTATCATAAAACGGAAAAATAACCAAGAACCGGTAAAAAGATCGAAGAATTTTTAAGAACCTAATTCACCCCCCCTCTTAGGCGCATTTACACTTACAATTGGCATCAGAGCAGGTGATAGGTAACCTGTTCCTATTCGATTCAGATGGCTTCCGCAAACAATGATCTTGTTTTCAAAGACGGTGGTAGTAGCAACAAGCCTCCTTTGTTTTCTGGCCAATACTTCGACTTCTGGAAAATTCGTATGAAGGCACATTTAGAAGCACAAGGAAGTGATATATGGGAGGCTGTTCAAAATGGTCATTTTATTCCTACAACGGTTTTCAACGGAGTTGGTACGCCAAAACCACAAGCATCATGGGATGAGGATGATAAGAAAAAGGTTCTCTATGACAAAAAGCCAACAAATATTTTACAAAGTGCACTTGGAATGGATGAATTCTTCCGCGTCTAAACATGTACAACGGCCAAACAAATATGGGGCACTCTTGTAGAAACTCACGAAGGAACCGCCGAAGTCAAAAGATCCAGATTGAATACTTTAAGTCAAGAATACTAGTTATTTAGAATGCAACCAGGAGAATCAATCCTCGACTTGCAGAAAAGATTCTTGCATTTGACAAATCACTTGAATGCACTCGGTAAGACACTAACAAATGATGAACTTAATCTTAAAGTGCTTAGGTCTTTAACAAGAGAATGGCAACCCAAAGTGACGGCGATTTCCGAGAAGAAAAGTTTATCAACGATGACATCCGCTACTCTATTCGGAAAGCTTCAAGAATATGAGACGGAACTTGGACTATTGGAGAAATGTGAGAACCAAGAAAAGAAATCCAAGAGCATTGCCTTAAAAGTTGAATCTAAAGTTGTGAAGAAAGAAGACAATCCCGAAGAGGACGAAAACTTTATGCTCCTTGTAAAAAGACTAGGAAAATACTTCAGTGCAAAAAATAATATTGGAAACTCTAGTTTCACAAGAAGAAAGAAGTCCTCAAAGAACAAAGAAAAAGAAGCATCAACATCCAATGGAGACATTATATGCTATGAATGTGGAAAGCAAGGCCACATCAAACCGGAATGTCCCAAACTCGCAAAGAATCGTGACAACAAAGGAAAGAAGGATTACAAAAAGAAAGCCTACATTGCTTGGGATGACAATGAAATAAGTTCTTCATTGGACTCCGATAGTGATCAAAGCGCAAATCTAGCATTGATGGCATCACATCATTCCGACGATGAAGACGATGAGGTTAGTAGTAACTTTTCAATTTATGATAATGATGCTCAAGGAGCAATTGATGAACTTTTAAGTGAATGCAATATTCTATATAAAACCATCTCATCTCAAAAGAAACAAATATCAATCTTGGAAGAAAATATTGAGAAAATGGTAAATAAGTTCAAAGATGAAAAAGAAGAATTAATCAAGAATTTTGCATGCACTAAATGTGAGTCACTTGCTTTTCAAATAGTTCAATTGAAAAGAGTCCTAGAAAGATATGAGAAAGGACAAATTGGATTGGAATGTGTTCGTAGTAGTCAAAAATACTCAAATAATAAAAGTGGTATAGGTTACTCAAGATTCTCTAAACAAACTTCTAACAAGACCATTTTTGTAAAAGCTAAAGAACAAATTCCTTTAGAGAAAAGTGACAAGCCTAAAATGGTTCAACAATATAACAAAAGGAAAAGAAATAATAAGAAGAAGTCTTATAATAAGAAGAAATCTTATCCCCCTAGATATAAAAGCAACTTTGAGCCTACTTGTTTCTATTGTGGTATTAATGGTCATACTCTTAATGCATGTTATATTAGAAACTTTAGTGTTGCTAAAGGCCTTTATGGGTGGGTTAAGAAAGGAACTAACTATGGTGGACCCAAAGCACATTGGGTACCAAATCAAACTTAATTTGTTTTGTAGGTTTGCTTAAGGACCACTTTAAATCTATGATGTTTTGATAAGTGGTGGTTCTAAGTTTTTGATGGGAGGCATAAACTAGCTTTCAAATCTAGCTCCAAAGTCCAAGGGTTATTTAACATATGAGGATTCCCTTAAAGAAAGAATTTTTGGCATTGGCAAAGTTGAAGCACTAACTTTCACATCCATTGAAGATGTACTTTTGGCAAACTAAAGCATAATCTTCCTAGTATAAATCAACTTTGTGACAAAGACTTCAAAATCATGTTTCGGCAAGGATAAATGTTTGATGAAGTCTTTCATGAGGTAAAACTCATAGGTAAAAATTATTTTTCATTTTTCAACATTTCTTTATATATTTCAAGTCTTTTCCCATCCTTTTTGCTAATGACAAAGGGGGAGAAGATGTATGTGTTTGTGTTTGTTTTTCTCTAACAAAATGCAGCTAGCAAAGACACTCTAAATCATGAATTTAGGGGGAGCATTGATCAAGGGGGAGCTTTTTGTATTAGAGAAACAAGATTAAAGCAAATTTTCAAAATTGGGTTGTCATCATCAAAAAGGGGGAGAATGTGAAGGCAAACTTCTCAATGGTTTTGATGAAGACAACATTATTCATTCAAGATGTTATGCTTGCTAAAAAAGAATGGATCAAGACATTGAAGTTAGCACAAAGTTTTTAATTTTTACAAGTCTTGAAGAATTCTCAAGTATAATCAAGGTATAACTCTCACTTATCAATATGGTTGCATACAAGTGTTCAAAAGTGTCTCAAGCATGCAATATATATTGATAAAACAGTTCTCAAAATAATCTTCAAAATTCCCTTGCATACATGGTTCATGTGGTTGAAAATATATCATTATTTCTAGCTTTAAAAAACAAAATATTTTTATCATACATTTGAAACTTTATTTACTTTATTTATTTATTTGTTTTTTTTATTTTGAACCATGTTAAATCACTTTCAAATATAATCTATTGACTTGCGTAAATCAATAGATGTTGTATAAAATTGGTTCAAATACTTAGACAAATTTTTTAATTATTTAATTTATTTAAACATTCAGTTTTTGGTAAATTATGGCGTTTTTAACTGTCGTAACAGCACCAGAAACCGGCATAATTCACACCTTTCTGAACCAGTATTTTAAATTTTAAATTTCAAAATTATTTGGTAAATTGTGGTGTTTTGAAACGACGTAACATACCAAACAACCGCCACAATTTACAACGTACTGAAACAGTGTTTTTTATTTAAAATTGAAAAATGTTTTGTTTGAATGCACCTTTTCATTATATCTTTTCATGGCATCTCTTACATCATTTATCTTATTAAATTCAGAATTTTTCTAACCATTGCCATGACTTTTGAAAGGTTGCTTTCATCAATATAAATACATGCCATTTTCAGATTAAAACTTACCTCCTAGAAATTTCATAATAAAAAATCCACTCATTCTTTTCATCTTTCAGTTATTCTTCAAGTGTTCATTCAAACATATTTTTGAGAGAAACCTTTGCATAAATTTCACACATTATCATTGTTTCATCTCATTTTATTCAAGAACACTTGTATATTTCATTTGAGTGATATTTATTTCAAGGAGAAGATCGATCATCAAGATTGATAATATCATATTCTCAAGACATCTACTTCTTATCAAGATTACTTTTTGTATTACCTTGTTGTCCAGGACTGTTGGAAACAAGTGAGTGTTTTGAAGAGGATTGTTCTTCATACACTTAGTTACCTATAGGTTAGATAGTAAGCATCACCATTGGTGTGATTAGGATGTACAATAATTCTAAACTATAGTGAATTCTCTTTCGTGTTGAAGGAGGAGTGGAGTACTATCGGGCTGTGAGGGGAACCACTATAATTCTCTTGTGTCGTTTTTCCTTTCCGCGCTTTATTTTCCAGCACTTATCATAAAACGGAAAAATAACCAAGAACCGGTAAAAAGATCGAAGAATTTTTAAGAACCTAATTCACCCCCCCTCTTAGGCGCATTTACACTTACAATTGGCATCAGAGCAGGTGATAGGTAACCTGTTCCTATTCGATTCAGATGGCTTCCGCAAACAATGATCTTGTTTTCAAAGACGGTGGTAGTAGCAACAAGCCTCCTTTGTTTTCTGGCCAATACTTCGACTTCTGGAAAATTCGTATGAAGGCACATTTAGAAGCACAAGGAAGTGATATATGGGAGGCTGTTCAAAATGGTCATTTTATTCCTACAACGGTTTTCAACGGAGTTGGTACGCCAAAACCACAAGCATCATGGGATGAGGATGATAAGAAAAAGGTTCTCTATGACAAAAAGCCAACAAATATTTTACAAAGTGCACTTGGAATGGATGAATTCTTCCGCGTCTAAACATGTACAACGGCCAAACAAATATGGGACACTCTTGTAGAAACTCACGAAGGAACCGCCGAAGTCAAAAGATCCAGATTGAATACTTTAAGTCAAGAGTACTAGTTATTTAGAATGCAACCAGGAGAATCAATCCTCGACTTACAGAAAAGATTCGTGCATTTGACAAATCACTTGAATGCACTCGGTAAGACACTAACAAATGATGAACTTAATCTTAAAGTGCTTAGGTCTTTAACAAGAGAATGGCAACCCAAAGTGACGGCGATTTCCGAGAAGAAAAGTTTATCAACGATGACATCCGCTACTCTATTCGGAAAGCTTCAAGAATATGAGACGGAACTTGGACTATTGGAGAAATGTGAGAACCAAGAAAAGAAATCCAAGAGCATTGCCTTAAAAGTTGAATCTAAAGTTGTGAAGAAAGAACACAATCCCGAAGAGGACGAAAACTTTATGCTCCTTGTAAAAAGACTAGGAAAATACTTCAGTGCAAAAAATAATATTGGAAACTCTAGTTTCACAAGAAGAAAGAAGTCCTCAAAGAACAAAGAAAAAGAAGCATCAACATCCAATGGAGACATTATATGCTATGAATGTGGAAAGCAAGGCCACATCAAACCGGAATGTCCCAAACTCGCAAAGAGTCGTGACAACAAAGGAAATAAGGATTACAAAAAGAAAGCCTACATTGCTTGGGATGACAATGAAATAAGTTCTTCATTGGACTCCGATAGTGATCAAAGCGCAAATCTAGCATTGATGGCATCACATCATTCCGACGATGAAGACGATGAGGTTAGTAGTAACTTTTCAATTTATGATAATGATGCTCAAGGAGCAATTGATGAACTTTTAAGTGAATGCAAAATTCTATATAAAACCATCTCATCTCAAAAGAAACAAATATCAATCTTGGAAGAAAATATTGAGAAAATGGTAAATAAGTTCAAAGATGAAAAAGAAGAATTAATCAAAAATTTTGCATGCACTAAATGTGAGTCACTTGCTTTTCAAATAGTTCAATTGAAAAGAGTCCTAGAAAGATATGAGAAAGGACAAATTGGATTGGAACGTGTTCGTAGTAGTCAAAAATACTCAAATAATAAAAGTGGTCTAGGTTACTCAAGATTCTCTAAACAAACTTCTAACAAGACCATTTTTGTAAAAGCTAAAGAACAAATTCCTTTACAGAAAAGTGACAAGCCTAAAATGGTTCAACAATATAACAAAAGGAAAAGAAATAATAAGAAGAAGTCTTATAATAAGATGAAATCTTATCCCCCTAGATATAAAAGCAACTTTGAGCCTACTTGTTTCTATTGTGGTATTAAAGGTCATACTCCTAATGCATGTTATATTAGAAACTTTAGTGTTGCTCAAGGCCATTATGTGTGGGTTAAGAAAGGAACTAACTATGGTGGACCCAAAGCACATTGGGTACCAAATCAAACTTAATTTGTTTTGTAGGTTTGCTTAAGGACCACTTTAAATCTATGATGTTTTGATAAGTGGTGGTTCTAAGTTTTTGATGGGAGGCATAAACTAGCTTTCAAATCTAGCTCCAAAGTCCAAGGGTTATTTCACATATGAGGATTCCCTTAAAGAAAGAATTTTTGGCATTGGCAAAGTTGAAGCACTAACTTTCACATCCATTGAAGATGTACTTTTGACAAACTAAAGCATAATCTTCCTAGTATAAATCAACTTTGTGACAAAGACTTCAAAATCATGTTTCGGCAAGGATAAATGTTTGATGAAGTCTTTCATGAGGTAAAACTCATAGGTAAAAATTATTTTTCATTTTTCAAGATTTCTTTATATATTTCAAGTCTTTTCCCATCCTTTTTGCTAATGAAAAAGGGGGAGAAGATGTATGTGTTTGTGTTTGTTTTTCTCTAACAAAATGCAGCTAGCAAAGACACTCTAAATCATGAATTTAGGTGGAGCATTGATCAAGGGGGAGCTTTTTGTATTAGAGAAACAAGATTAAAGCAAATTTTCAAAATTGGGTTGTCATCATCAAAAAGGGGGAGAATGTGAAGGCAAGCTTCTCAATGGTTTTGATGAAGACAACATTATTCATTCAAGATGTTATGCTTGCTCAAAAAGAATGGATCAAGACATTGAAGTTAGCACAAAGTTTTTAATTTTTACAAGTCTTGAAGAATTCTCAAGTATAATCAAGGTATAACTCTCACTTATCAATATGGTTGCATACAAGTGTTCAAAACTGTCTCAAGCATGCAATATATATTGATAAAATAGTTCTCAAAATAATCTTCAAAATTCCCTTGCATACATGGTGCATGTGGTTGAAAATATATCATTATTTCTAGCTTTAAAAAACAAAATATTTTTATCATACATTTGAAACTTTATTTACTTTATTTATTTATTTGTTTTTTTTATTTTGAACCATGTTAAATCACTTTCAAATATAATCTATTGACTTGCGTAAATCAATAGATGTTGTATAAAATTGGTTCAAATACTTAGACAAATTTGTTAATTATTTAATTTATTTAAACATTCAGTTTTTGGTAAATTATGGCGTTTTTAACTATCGTAACAGCACCAGAAACCGCCATAATTCACACCGTTCTGAACCAGTATTTTAAATTTTAAATTTCAAAATTATTTGGTAAATTGTGGTGTTTTGAAACGACGTAACAGACCAAACAACCGCCACAATTTACAACGTACTGAAACAATGTTTTTTATTTAAAATTGAAAAATGTTTTGTTTGAATGCACCTTTTCATTATATCTTTTCATGGCATCTCTTACATCATTTATCTTATTAAATTCAGAATTTTTCTAACCATTGCCATGACTTTTGAATGGTTGCTTTCATCAATATAAATACATGCCATTTTCAGATTAAAACTTACCTCCTAGAAATTTCATAATAAAAAATCCACTCATTCTTTTCATCTTTCAGTTATTCTTCAAGTGTTCATTCAAACATATTTTTGAGAGAAACCTTTGCATAAATTTCACACATTATCATTGTTTCATCTCATTTTATTCAAGAACACTTGTATATTTCATTTGAGTGATATTTATTTCAAGGAGAAGATCGATCATCAAGATTGATAATATCATATTCTCAAGACATCTACTTCTTATCAAGATTACTTTTTGTATTACCTTGTTGTCCAGGACTGTTGGAAACAAGTGAGTGTTTTGAAGAGGATTGTTCTTCATACACTTAGTTACCTATAGGATAGATAGTAAGCATCACCATTGGTGTGATTAGGCTGTACAATAATTCTAAACTATAGTGAATTCTCTTTCGTGTTGAAGGAGGAATGGAGGACTCTCGGGCTGTGAGGGGAACCACTATAATTCTCTTGTGTCATTTTTCCTTTCCGCGCTTTATTTTCCAGCACTTATCATAAAACGGAAAAATAACCAAGAACCGGTAAAAAGATCGAAGAATTTTTAAGAACCTAATTCACCCCCCCTCTTAGGCGCATTTACACTTACAATTGGCATCAGAGCAGGTGATAGGTAACCTGTTCCTATTCGATTCAGATGGCTTCTGTAAACAATGATCTTGTTTTCAAAGACGGTGGTAGTGGCAACAAGCCTCCTTTGTTTTCTGGCCAATACTTCGACTTCTGGAAAATTCGTATGAAGGCACATTTAGAAGCACATGGAAGTGATATATGGGAGGCTGTTCAAAATGGTCATTTTATTCCTACAACTGTTTTCAACGGAGTTGGTACGCCAAAACCACAAGCATCATGGGATGAGGATGATAAGAAAAAGGTTCTCTATGACAAAAAGCCAATAAATATTTTACAAAGTGCACTTGGAATGGATGAATTCTTCCGCGTCTAAACATGTACAACGGCCAAACAAATATGGGACACTCTTGTAGAAACTCACGAAGGAACCGCCGAAGTCAAAAGATCCAGATTGAATACTTTAAGTCAAGAGTACTAGTTATTTAGAATGCAACCAGGAGAATCAATCCTCGACTTGCAGAAAAGATTCGTGCATTTGACAAATCACTTGAATGCACTCGGTAAGACACTAACAAATGATGAACTTAATCTTAAAGTGCTTAGGTCTTTAACAAGAGAATGGCAACCCAAAGTGACGGCGATTTCCGAGAAGAAAAGTTTATCAACGATGACATCTGCTACTCTATTCGGAAAGCTTCAAGAATATGAGACGGAACTTGGACTATTGGAGAAATGTGAGAACCAAGAAAAGAAATCCAAGAGCATTGCCTTAAAAGTTGAATCTAAAGTTGTGAAGAAAGAAGACAATCCCGAAGAGGACGAAAACTTTATGCTCCTTGTAAAAAGACTAGGAAAATACTTCAGTGCAAAAAATAATATTGGAAACTCTAGTTTCACAAGAAGAAAGAAGTCCTCAAAGAACAAAGAAAAAGAAGCATCAACATCCAATGGAGACATTATATGCTATGAATGTGGAAAGCAAGGCCACATCAAACCGGAATGTCCCAAACTCGCAAAGAATCGTGACAACAAAGGAAAGAAGGATTACAAAAAGAAAGCCTACATTGCTTGGGATGACAATGAAATAAGTTCTTCATTGGACTCCGATAGTGATCAAAGCGCAAATCTAGCATTGATGGCATCACATCATTCCGACGATGAAGACGATGAGGTTAGTAGTAACTTTTCAATTTATGATAATGATGCTCAAGGAGCAATTGATGAACTTTTAAGTGAATGCAAAATTCTATATAAAACCATCTCATCTCAAAAGAAACAAATATCAATCTTGGAAGAAAATATTGAGAAAATGGTAAATAAGTTCAAAGATGAAAAAGAAGAATTAATCAAGAATTTTGCATGCACTAAATGTGAGTCACTTGCTTTTCAAATAGTTCAATTGAAAATAGTCCTAGAAAGATATGAGAAAGGACAAATTGGATTGGAACGTGTTCTTAGTAGTCAAAAATACTCAAATAATAAAAGTGGTCTAGGTTACTCAAGATTCTCTAAACAAACTTCTAACAAGACCATTTTTGTAAAAGCTAAAGAACAAATTCCTTTAGAGAAAAGTGACAAGCCTAAAATGGTTCAACAATATAACAAAAGGAAAAGAAATAATAAGAAGAAGTCTTATAATAAGAAGAAATCTTATCCCCCTAGATATAAAAGCAACTTTGAGCCTACTTGTTTCTATTGTGGTATTAAAGTTCATACTCCTAATGCATGTTATATTAGAAACTTTAGTGTTGCTCAAGGCCATTATGTGTGGGTTAAGAAAGGAACTAACTATGGTGGACCCAAAGCACATTGGGTACCAAATCAAACTTAATTTGTTTTGTAGGTTTGCTTAAGGACCACTTTAAATCTATGATGTTTTGATAAGTGGTGGTTCTAAGTTTTTGATGGGAGGCATAAACTAGCTTTCAAATCTAGCTCCAAAGTCCAAGGGTTATTTCACATATGAGGATTCCCTTAAAGAAAGAATTTTTGGAATTGGCAAAGTTGAAGCACTAACCTTCACATCCATTGAAGATGTACTTTTGACAAACTAAAGCATAATCTTCCTAGTATAAATCAACTTTGTGACAAAGACTTCAAAATCATGTTTCGGCAAGGATAAATGTTTGATGAAGTCTTTCATGAGGTAAAACTCATAGGTAAAAGTTATTTTTCATTTTTCAAGATTTCTTTATATATTTCAAGTCTTTTCCCATCCTTTTTGCTAATGACAAAGGGGGAGAAGATGTATGTGTTTGTGTTTGTTTTTCTCTAACAAAATGCAGCAAGCAAAGACACTCTAAATCATGAATTTAGGGGGAGCATTGATCAAGGGGGAGCTTTTTGTATTAGAGAAATAAGATTAAAGCAAATTTTCAAAATTGGGTTGTCATCATCAAAAAGGGGGAGAATGTGAAGGCAAGCTTCTCAATGGTTTTGATGAAGACAACATTATTCATTCAAGATGTTATGCTTGCTCAAAAAGAATGGATCAAAACATTGAAGTTAGCACAAAGTTTTTAATTTTTACAAGTCTTGAAGAATTCTCAAGTATAATCAAGGTATAACTCTCACTTATCAATATGGTTACATACAAGTGTTCAAAAGTGTCTCAAGCATGCAATATATATTGATAAAATAGTTCTCAAAATAATCTTCAAAATTCACTTGCATACATGGTTCATGTGGTTGAAAATATATCATTATTTCTAGCTTTAAAAAACAAAATATTTTTATCATACATTTGAAACTTTATTTACTTTATTTATTTATTTGTTTTTTTTATTTTGAACCATGTTAAATCACTTTCAAATATAATCTATTGACTTGCGTAAATCAATAGATGTTGTATAAAATTGGTTCAAATACTTAGACAAATTTTTTTATTATTTAATTTATTTAAACATTCAGTTTTTGGTAAATTATGGCGTTTTTAACTGTCGTAACAGCACCAGAAACCGCCATAATTCACACCGTTCTGAACCAGTATTTTAAATTTTAAATTTCAAAATTATTTGGTAAATTGTGGTGTTTTGAAACGACGTAACAGACCAAACAACCGCCACAATTTACAACGTACTGAAACAGTGGTTTTTATTTAAAATTGAAAAATGTTTTGTTTGAATGCACCTTTTCATTATATCTTTTCATGGCATCTCTTACATCATTTATCTTATTAAATTCAGAATTTTTCTAACCATTGCCATGACTTTTGAATGGTTGCTTTCATCAATATAAATACATGCCATTTTCAGATTAAAACTTACCTCCTTGAAATTTCATAATAAAAAATCCACTCATTCTTTTCATCTTTCAGTTATTCTTCAAGTGTTCATTCAAACATATTTTTGAGAGAAACCTTTGCATAAATTTCACACATTATCATTGTTTCATCTCATTTTATTCAAGAACACTTGTATATTTCATTTGAGTGATATTTATTTCAAGGAGAAGATCGATCATCAAGATTGATAATATCATATTCTCAAGACATCTACTTCTTATCAAGATTACTTTTTGTATTACCTTGTTGTCCAGGACTGTTGGAAACAAGTGAGTGTTTTGAAGAGGATTGTTCTTCATACACTTAGTTACCTATAGGTTAGATAGTAAGCATCACCATTGGTGTGATTAGGCTGTACAATAATTCTAAACTATAGTGAATTCTCTTTCGTGTTGAAGGAGGAATGGAGTACTCTCGGACTGTGAGGGGAACCACTAAAATTCTCTTGTGTCATTTTTCCTTTCCGCGCTTTATTTTCCAGCACTTATCATAAAACGGAAAAATAACCAAGAACCGGTAAAAAGATCGAAGAATTTTTAAGAACCTAATTCACCCCCCCTCTTAGGCGCATTTACACTTACAATTGGCATCAGAGCAGGTGATAGGTAACCTGTTCCTATTCGATTCAGATGGCTTCCGTAAACAATGATCTTGTTTTCAAAGACGGTGGTAGTGGCAACAAGCCTCCTTTGTTTTCTGGCCAATACTTCGACTTCTGGAAAATTCGTATGAAGGCACATTTAGAAGCACAAGGAAGTGATATATGGGAGGCTGTTCAAAATGGTCATTTTATTCCTACAACGGTTTTCAACGGAGTTGGTACGCCAAAACCACAAGCATCATGGGATGAGGATGATAAGAAAAAGGTTCTCTATGACAAAAAGCCAATAAATATTTTACAAAGTGCACTTGGAATGGATGAATTCTTCCGCGTCTAAACATGTTCAACGGCCAAACAAATATGGGACACTCTTGTAGAAACTCACGAAGGAACCGCCGAAGTCAAAAGATCCAGATTGAATACTTTAAGTCAAGAGTACTAGTTATTTAGAATGCAACCAGGAGAATCAATCCTCGACTTGCAGAAAAGATTCGTGCATTTGACAAATCACTTGAATGCACTCGGTAAGACACTAACAAATGATGAACTTAATCTTAAAGTGCTTAGGTCTTTAACAAGAGAATGGCAACCCAAAGTGACGGCGATTTCCGAGAAGAAAAGTTTATCAACGATGACATCCGCTACTCTATTCGGAAAGCTTCAAGAATATGAGACGGAACTTGGACTATTGGAGAAATGTGAGAACCAAGAAAAGAAATCCAAGAGCATTGCCTTAAAAGTTGAATCTAAAGTTGTGAAGAAAGAAGACAATCCCGAAGAGGACGAAAACTTTATGCTCCTTGTAAAAAGACTAGGAAAATACTTCAGTGCAAAAAATAATATTGGAAACTCTAGTTTCACAAGAAGAAAGAAGTCCTCAAAGAACAAAGAAAAAGAAGCATCAACATCCAATGGAGACATTATATGCTATGAATGTGGAAAGTAAGGCCACATCAAACCGGAATGTCCCAAACTCGCAAAGAATCGTGACAACAAAGGAAAGAAGGATTACAAAAAGAAAGCCTACATTGCTTGGGATGACAATGAAATAAGTTCTTCATTGGACTCCGATAGTGATCAAAGCGCAAATCTAGCATTGATGGCATCACATCATTCCGACGATGAAGACGATGAGGTTAGTAGTAACTTTTCAATTTATGATAATGATGCTCAAGGAGCAATTGATGAACTTTTAAGTGAATGCAAAATTCTATATAAAACCATCTCATCTCAAAAGAAACAAATATCAATCTTGGAAGAAAATATTGAGAAAATGGTAAATAAGTTCAAAGATGAAAAAGAAGAATTAATCAAGAATTTTGCATGCACTAAATGTGAGTCACTTGCTTTTCAAATAGTTCAATTGAAAATAGTCCTAGAAAGATATGAGAAAGGACAAATTGGATTGGAACGTGTTCTTAGTAGTCAAAAATACTCAAATAATAAAAGTGGTCTAGGTTACTCAAGATTCTCTAAACAAACTTCTAACAAGACCATTTTTGTAAAAGCTAAAGAACAAATTCCTTTAGAGAAAAGTGACAAGCCTAAAATGGTTCAACAATATAACAAAAGGAAAAGAAATAATAAGAAGAAGTCTTATAATAAGAAGAAATCTTATCCCCCTAGATATAAAAGCAACTTTGAGCCTACTTGTTTCTATTGTGGTATTAAAGGTCATACTCCTAATGCATGTTATATTAGAAACTTTAGTGTTGCTCAAGGCCATTATGTGTGGGTTAAGAAAGGAACTAACTATGGTGGACCCAAAGCACATTGGGTACCAAATCAAACTTAATTTGTTTTGTAGGTTTGCTTAAGGACCACTTTAAATCTATGATGTTTTGATAAGTGGTGGTTCTAAGTTTTTGATGGGAGGCATAAACTAGCTTTCAAATCTAGCTCCAAAGTCCAAGGGTTATTTCACATATGAGGATTCCCTTAAAGAAAGAATTTTTGGAATTGGCAAAGTTGAAGCACTAACCTTCACATCCATTGAAGATGTACTTTTGACAAACTAAAGCATAATCTTCCTAGTATAAATCAACTTTGTGACAAAGACTTCAAAATCATGTTTCGGCAAGGATAAATGTTTGATGAAGTCTTTCATGAGGTAAAACTCATAGGTAAAAGTTATTTTTCATTTTTCAAGATTTCTTTATATATTTCAAGTCTTTTCCCATCCTTTTTGCTAATGACAAAGGGGGAGAAGATGTATGTGTTTGTGTTTGTTTTTCTCTAACAAAATGCAGCAAGCAAAGACACTCTAAATCATGAATTTAGGGGGAGCATTGATCAAGGGGGAGCTTTTTGTATTAGAGAAATAAGATTAAAGCAAATTTTCAAAATTGGGTTGTCATCATCAAAAAGGGGGAGAATGTGAAGGCAAGCTTCTCAATGGTTTTGATGAAGACAACATTATTCATTCAAGATGTTATGCTTGCTCAAAAAGAATGGATCAAGACATTGAAGTTAGCACAAAGTTTTTAATTTTTACAAGTCTTGAAGAATTCTCAAGTATAATCAAGGTATAACTCTCACTTATCAATATGGTTACATACAAGTGTTCAAAAGTGTCTCAAGCATGCAATATATATTGATAAAATAGTTCTCAAAATAATCTTCAAAATTCACTTGCATACATGGTTCATGTGGTTGAAAATATATCATTATTTCTAGCTTTAAAAAACAAAATATTTTTATCATACATTTGAAACTTTATTTACTTTATTTATTTATTTGTTTTTTTTATTTTGAACCATGTTAAATCACTTTCAAATATAATCTATTGACTTGCGTAAATCAATAGATGTTGTATAAAATTGGTTCAAATACTTAGACAAATTTTTTAATTATTTAATTTATTTAAACATTCAGTTTTTGGTAAATTATGGCGTTTTTAACTGTCGTAACAGCACCAGAAACCGCCATAATTCACACCGTTCTGAACCAGTATTTTAAATTTTAAATTTCAAAATTATTTGGTAAATTGTGGTGTTTTGAAACGACGTAACAGACCAAACAACCTCCACAATTTACAACGTACTGAAACAGTGTTTTTTATTTAAAATTGAAAAATGTTTTGTTTGAATGCACCTTTTCATTATATCTTTTCATGGCATCTCTTACATCATTTATCTTATTAAATTCAGAATTTTTCTAACCATTGCCATGACTTTTGAATGGTTGCTTTCATCAATATAAATACATGCCATTTTCAGATTAAAACTTACCTCCTAGAAATTTCATAATAAAAAATCCACTCATTCTTTTCATCTTTCAGTTATTCTTCAAGTGTTCATTCAAACATATTTTTGAGAGAAACCTTTGCATAAATTTCACACATTATCATTGTTCCATCTCATTTTATTCAAGAACACTTGTATATTTCATTTGAGTGATATTTATTTCAAGGAGAAGATCGATCATCAAGATTGATAATATCATATTCTCAAGACATCTACTTCTTATCAAGATTACTTTTTGTATTACCTTGTTGTTCAGGACTGTTGGAAACAAGTGAGTGTTTTGAAGAGGATTGTTCTTCATAAACTTAGTTACCTATAGGTTAGATAGTAAGCATCACCATTGGTGTGATTAGGCTGTACAATAATTCTAAACTATAGTGAATTCTCTTTCGTGTTGAAGGAGGAATGGAGTACTCTCGGGCTGTGAGGGGAACCACTATAATTCTCTTGTGTCATTTTTAAGAACCTAATTCACCCCCCTCTTAGGCGCATTTACACTTACAATCCATGATTTACCGCTCTCTGAAAAGACTTTCTCAACTTGACTGCCCCAGCTTGGCTACAATTCGAAGAGATTTCTCGGAGTGACTGCCCCTGATTACACTGCTTTTGGAGAGATTTATCGAATCTCGACGTGATTGCCCCAGATTGGGTGAACCTCGAAGACGTTTCTCGATGTGATTGCCCCAGATTGGTTGAATCTCGGAATGGCTTGCCCATTTGGCATGATCATTTGATGACTTGCCCCTACTCAACGAAGTCTTATGGCGTTTGCATCTTATCTTGATCAATCTCTCCATTGTAGAAACTCTCCTGACATCAAGTGCTTACTCGCAAGTAAAAGAATTCGTTTTGAAGATGACAATTTTAATGCAATGCATATGACAGTTTTGACATCCAAGTCTGTTCACTAGAAAAAATATGGTGACATATAGCGAACGAATCACTTATCGGAATGTCACATCGATACCACCATGAATGGTAAGAAAGATCCTCTTGGGAGTCAGAACTGACGCGATATTAACCAAAGTATGCTTTCGAAACAACCCTGCTTCAATTTGGTCTTTTGAAGGTTGTAATGTGGCCTGGTTCACGGTTTGAGAAAGAAAGGATATAAGGCTCAAAGTTTTATTTTAACCCACCCATTCTCCTTGATGTTCTCCAGTCATACGTTCAGCTAATTCGACACAAGCGCTCACCTTTCAAAAAGCTTATTTCATGGTAGGAGGATAAAAGGAACCCATACGGCTTTCAAAGTGACAGTCACCCCTTTTGTCTTTGGCGTCTGTAGTCACACGACTTGTTCTTTGCTCGAGGATTTTTCTTTTTGTAATCCTTTTTCGCTTTTCGTTCTTTTGTTTTTTTGATTTCCCTGATTTTTTCCTGGGCTGATTCCTTTTTTGAATCTTTTGATTTTGAAGTCCAACGGTATGCCCTACCTTTTGCCTAAGTCACTAGTTTTCAAGTTTTGACTTAGCGGGCTTTTTTTTTTTTTTTTATTCTCTTTTTTTTAACAATCGTGTGACACAGGTTTGTCTTGACTTGTAAAGGGTTGTGACTGTCCACTCTTCGGTCGGTGAGGGATAACCATGGATGTAATTGATCCTCGAACGGGACACTCCTTTTGAAATTTAAACGCACGGTCAAATTAACTGACACCTACCCTGCCCCAGGTTAAGATTGAGGGTTTTTTCGTTTTCAGAAATAAACTCCTACTCCTAGGCTCAACGGGGTTTACAAAGGTTTCACTCCCTTATATCTCCGGTGTTTAGGGATTTGAAACAATGCCTGTACATCATCAACAGGGTTTTTGTTCAAAAGCATATAATCACAAGTTTTGCGTCTTTGATTTCGTCATCCTCCCTAGGATCCTGCGTAAATAAGCATATGATATCGATAGAAAGTATGAGTGAACACGAATGGAGTTAATCAAAACATGCATATTCATTTCATTATCATTATCATTTTAAAAAACAAGTTTTACAAATGAGTTTGCACTTTAACAGGAAAGAAACTACAAATGCAAAGAAGTGACATGATATAATGATTGCCAGCTTCGAGGAACTGGGATTTTCCAAGCATGATTCGCTAATGAGCTAGTCGTCTTCAGAATTTCTCTTTGAAGTCACTTTGATAACCATCTGCACAACTGCTCTCGGTGCCTTCTTCCATAACTTGGACTGATGGGCCCACCTACCTTACAACCTTCAGTTGAATGCCCCTGTGCCCCAGTATGGTAGTCATAATGGGCGTTGACATCAAAATCTGGTGGGTAATGGAAAAGGCATTGGCTTCAATTTCTTCGACACTATTAATCCACCTTTGATCAAATCTAGCAACACCCGACTGTACGACATTGGCAACTGAGTGAAATACCTCTCGGCTTTCTTGGCCTTTGTCGGGCGTGCTGACGGGACTGACGGAGATATGACCGTTGATTCTGAAGATGTCCCTACTCGGAGAAAGATACTGTCCTTGATACGGAGACTCAGAAGATTGCTGACTTTGAACAGTTGATATGCCTGAACGTTGAGAATGAGGTGGCAAAGATTCCTGAATGGAACTATTTTCTTCCTCGAATTCTTCTTGAGAACTAACAACTAATGCACTTTCATTAGCTTGGAAATTCGAGACGTCTTGCATCTTTCCATACTTGAGCAGGCTCTTGATACGTTCTCCCACCATTACCAGGTCAGAAAATTTTGTCGCCCTATTGACAATCATCTTTTCCAAGTACGAACCTTGTAAGGTATCCATGAACAAATATACCAATTCTCTATCCGAAAGTGGTGGTTGAACACGAGTAGCTAACTCTCTCCATCTCTGATCATACCCTCTGAATGATTCATTATCTGCTTGAGACAAGTCTTGCAAATGCATTCGGCTGGGAGCCATGTCAAGATTATAGTGGTATTGCTTCACGAAGGCATTGGCTAAATCTGACCATGACTAGATGCAACCACTTTTTAACTGCATATACTAATACACTGATGCCCCACTCAGACTGTCTTCGACACATTGAATCATGAGTTTGTCGTTGTGGATATAAGAGGTCATTCTTCGGTAAAACATCACCAAATGTTGCTTTGGACAACCATCCCCTCTGTACTGCTCAAACATCAGTGTCTTAAACTTTGGTGGCAACACTAGTCCAGACACCAAACACATGCTTGAAGTATTCGGGTGAAGAGTCTCACGCCTCTCCAGGGCTTCAATTTTCTCGTCCAATACACGGTATCTTTCGTCATCAACAGATCGTGGATCCTTAGGCTTCATCTTTGGAACTACCCCTTAGACATCTGGCACAGAGAATGCAAAACTGTTATAATCAGCAACATCGAGAGAAGATGAATGTCCGCCTCGGACAAAAGGGCGTCCTTGCATAACTTGATTCTCAACAGGGATTCACACCGGCTGAGCTTGAGCAACATTATTCACCGGAGGTGGAATGACATTCTCAATTCTCTGAATATTAGCCCATCCCCTTGTCATGGCGGCCATAGCTGTAACGACCCGAAAATCTAAATCAATTATTTAATTATTTATTTAATTAATTTAGAAGGAATTAAGAGGTTTTTGATAATTTTGGAGAATTTTGGAGTAAAAGAGTGTTTTTGAATAATTTTAATAAAATAAATGAGAATGTGTTAATTATATTATTATTATTATTATTAAAAATAAAATGAGAAAGGGCAAGGTGGTCTTATTGGAAAGTAAGTAAGGATAGGATGGGAAGATCATAAGTTGGGATTTGTTAGCCAAAGAAAGAGAACGATCATTTTCTCATTTTGTCGTATCTTTGTGAAGAACACTGAAGAAGAGAGAAGAAGGAGAACTAGGGCTTGAGGATTGCTAGAGGAATCTTGAAGAAAGAAGGAAAAAGCTTCGGATTACTTTAAGGTATGGGGAGAGTTCATAATTTCTTATAGTTTTATAGGAATTGGAGATGAATAGGTTAAGGATTGTATGAATTGTGTTGATTTTGATGATTGTTGATGTAAAATGAGTAATTTGATGAAAGTATGATGAATTTGATTGATATGTATTGCTATATGTGGGTGTTGTGAGTATTTTTTATCAAATTTCGTGTAGAACACTGATTTTGGGGTAATGGGAATCAAAAATGCAGAAAAATCACGTTTTGGGGAAAAGTGGGTTTTGTCGTACCCTGACACGGGCCGTGTCACACAACACGGGTACCCGTGTCAGCTTTCTGGTTGATCAAGTGAAAATGTTTGTTAACAGGTTGCCTGACACGGGCCGTGTCACAGGACACGAGTGGCCGTGTCAGACTACTGTTCTGTTATAAATTATTCTGTTTTGAGAAATTGGTCCCAAACTCTCTGACACGGGCCGTGTCACAGGACACGAGTGGCCGTGTCAGACTACTGTCATTGATGCGTTTTTCCGTTTTTGGAAGTGTTGTTCAGTGCTGCTGACACGGGCCGTGTCACAGGACACGGGTGACCGTGTCAGGCTGCTGTTTTGTATTTTTGTTGCTTCTTTCATGAGGTTTTTGATGTTTTCTTGTGTTGAATCATTGTTGTATAGTTTTTGTTGATACGTGGATGATAGAAACATGATTGTATGATGAATATTGTTGAAATGAAATGAATGATGCACATGTTGATATTTGGATGAAATGAGGAGTTTAGCATCATTGCATTTCATGACATGTTTATGTTGGGGCTTCGGCCTATTGGTAGCTTCAATCCCATTGTGCGGATTGAAGTGATTATGTTGATATGTTGTGCTCCCTTGTGGAGGGTTGATGGCCAGTGTCCATCACATGGAGAAAGATCGGTACCACATGCATCCTTTGCATATCATTATGTTTGACATCGTATTTTGTGAAGTAGTTGAGATTGTGTTGTGAATAATTATTGATGGTGATTCCGATGTTGTTGTTGCTTAATTATTATTTCCATGTCTTTGTATTACTATAATGAACTATGTTTTCTCACCCTGCCTGCTTGGAAATGTTGCCCCCGATGTGGGTAACTTGCAGATATCCAGGAATAGCTTCGAGGTGACGAAGGAAGTAGCTTTGGAGTGTTTCGTTATTACTGTCTAGTTAGAGGTGTCCTGCTCTGTGTCATGTAACATCGGGTTGGGAAAATTGTTGTGAACCTCGTTTCTTTTAGTTTATGGCTGAATTTTTATAATGTTGATGATGGTGTTTGATTTGGACATATTTATTATGAAGTATTTTATGGAATTAAAATAAAAACTGATTTCCGCTGCGTAGTTGTTAAATTTTGATATTGATGAACGAGTAACCCGTGTTACGGGACAGGACAATGATTGTTTACATGATGTCTTTGATTATGTGTGACACCCTTATGTTGTTTGTACTCTGATAATATGAAATGTTTTACTAGAAATTGTATGTGGGGTAGAAGGGTGTTACATTAGTGGTATCAGAGCGGGTCGGTCTGTCCGGCCAAGTTTTGTGTTGTCAGTCTGTTGTCAGTCGTTACTTGTTAACGATTATTTGTTTCTTTCTGACGTGGTGAGTGTTGTACAGAATGGCTGGAAACAACACGCGCGCCCTTGCTGATGCTATTGCAGCTCTAGCTCGGAACCATGCTCCTGATGAGTTTCGTGCGTTGGAGAAGTTTCAGAGGAACAATCCACTGAAGTTTGAAGGGACTCATGACCTGGCGAGCGTACAAAAGTGGCTCAAGGCGATTGAGAAGATTTTTAGAGTGATGGGGTGCTCTGATGCGCAGCAAGTGTAGTTCGGAACGCATATGCTGGAAGAAGAGGCCGAGGACTGGTGGGATAACACCCGTCAGAGGCTGGAAGATGTTGGCAATGTGGTGACTTGGAATGTGTTCAAGCAAGAATTTCTGGGCAAGTATTTTCCTGAAGATGCTCGTGGTAAGATGGAAGTGGAATTCATTGAATTGAAACAAGGAAATATGACTGTGGCAGAGTATGCTGCCAAATTTGAGAGGCTTGTGAAGTTTTGTCCTCATTACAACCGTGCAGATGCTGAACTTTCTAAGTCTCTCAAGTTTGAGAATGGGCAGAGACCAGAGATTAAGCAAGGGATTGGATGCCAACAGATTCGCAGGTATGCGGAACTGGTGGATAAGAGTAGGATCTATGATGAAGATAGCCGAGCTCGATCTTCTCACTACAAACAGCTAAGTGAAAAGAAAGATAAGGGTCAGTTCAGAGGAAAATCTTATGCGACCCCAGGTGATAAAGGGAAACAGAGGGTATCAGATGAGAAGAAGTCAAGTAGGGGAGCCGTTAATACACCTACTAAGTGCTATAAGTGTGGAGAGTCAGGTCACAAAGCTGATGGGTGTACTAACAAAGTTATGAGGTGTTACCGTTGTGGTAAGACTGGGCATAGAATTGGTGATTGTCCGAATGAGGGTCCGACCTGTTTCAACTGTGGTGAACAGGGGCATATCAGTACTCAATGCCAGAAACCAAAGAAGACTGCTACTGCTGCCCAGACTACTGGAAGAGTGTTTTCTTTGGCTGGCTCAGAAGTTCCCAAGAAGGACAACTTGATTCGAGGTACTTGTTTTATTAACAATGTTGAGTTTATTACTATTATTGATACTGGAGCTACGCATTCATTTATCTCTCTTGAGTGTGCTACTAGATTGGGTTTAAATTTGTCTAACATGAATGGTAGTATGATAATAGAGACTCCGGCTAATGGTTCGGTGACTACCATGCTTGTTCGTTTGAAGTGTCCTTTGACAATCTTTGAAAAGAATTTTGTGATGGATTTGGTGTGTTTACCTTTGCACCAAATCGATGTTATCCTTGGTATGAACTGGTTGGAGTTCAACTACGTTCATATTAATTATTATAGTAAGACTGTGAGGTTTCCAGAGTTAGGTGAGGATGGTGAACTGATGTTCTTATCTGCTAAGCAAGTGGATGAACTCTTATTAGATGAAGCGTTGATGTTCGCAGTGTTTGCATCGTTGCAAGTTGATGGTGAAGCCGACAGTGTTGATTTGCCCGTGGTTTATGAATTTCAAGATGTGTTTCCTGAAGATATAAGTGATTTACCTCCGGAACGTGAAGTTGAGTTTGTTGTGGACTTATTACCAGGTACGAGTCCAGTGTCGATGGCCCCTTATCGGATGTCTGCTTCAGAATTGAGTGAGTTGAAGAAACAACTAGAAGAATTGTTAGAGAAGAAGTTTATTCGTCCTAGTGTTTCAACGTAGGGTGCTCCGGTGTTGCTTGTTAAGAAGAAAGATGGTAGTAGGAGATTGTGTGTCGATTATCGGCAGTTGAATAAGGTGACCATCAAGAATAAGTATCCGCTTCCGAGAATCGACGATTTAATGGATCAACTCGTAGGTGCTTGTGTGTTCAGTAAGATTGACCTGAGGTCTGGTTATCATCAGATTAGAGTTAAGGCTGATGATATTCCGAAAACAGCTTTCAGAATGAGGTATGGTCATTATGAATATACGGTGATGCCATTTGGAGTTTCTAATGCGCCTGGTGTGTTCATGGAGTATATGAACAGGATCTTTCATGAATATCTTGATAAGTTTGTGGTGGTTTTCATAGATGACATATTGGTATATTCTAAATCAGAAGAAGAACATACGGAACATTTGAAGATTGTGTTACAAGTGTTGAGGGAAAAGAAATTGTATGCTAAGTTGTCAAAGTGTGAGTTCTGGTTGAAGGAAGTGAGTTTCCTAGGCCATGTGATTTCAAGTGGTGGAATTTCTGTGGATCCCTCGAAGATTGATGCGGTGTTGCAGTGGGAGACTCCGAAGTCTGCTACGGAGATTCGTAGTTTTCTTGGATTGGCTGGTTATTATCGTAAATTCATTGAAGGTTTTTCTAAGTTGGCTTTTCCGTTGACGCAATTGACTCGAAAAGGACAAGCGTATGTATGGGATGTCGCTTGTGAAGAAAGTTTTGTGGAACTAAAGAAAAAGTTGACAACTGCTCCGGTGTTGGTTTTGCCAGACCCAAATGAGTCCTTTGTGGTTTATTGTGATGCTTCAAAAATGGGCCTTGGTGAAGTTTTGATGCAAAATGGTAAAGTGGTCGCTTATGCTTCTAGGCAGTTAAGAGTCCATGAGAGGAATTACCCTACACACGACTTAGAGTTGGCTGCTGTAGTATTTGTGCTGAAGATTTGGAGGCATTATCTTTTTGGTTCGAAATTTGAGGTATTCAGTGATCATAAAAGTTTGAAATACTTGTTCGATCAGAAAGAGTTAAACATGAGGCAGAGGAGGTGGCTAGAATTGTTAAAGGATTTTGAGTTCGATTTGAATTATCATCCCGGTAAACCAAATGTAGTGGCTGATGCTTTGAGTAGAAAGTCATTGCATATTTCGATGCTTATGGTGAGGGAACTGGAAATGATTGAACAATTCAGAGACATGAGTTTGTTGTGTGAGACGACCGCTGATAGTGTGAAATTAGGCATGCTAAAGCTGACTAGTGGAATTTTGGAGGAAATTCGGGAAGGTCAGAAATCTGATTTGAAATTAGTTGACCAGTTAATGAAGATTAATCAAGGTAATGGAGGTGAGTTCCGAATTGATGAAGATGGAGTTTTGAGATTTCGAGATAGAGTATGTATTCTGGATATTTCTGGAATCAAAAAGAGTATTTTGGAGGAAGGGCATAGAAGTCGATTGAGTATTCATCCTGGTGCTATGAAGATGTATCAAGACATGCGTAGATTGTTTTGGTGGCCAGGTATGAAAAGAGATATTGCTGAATTTGTGTATGTATGTTTGGCTTGCCAGAAGTCCAAGATTGAACATCAGAAGCCTTCAGGTATGATGCAGCCGTTGAATGTTCCTGAATGGAAATGGGATAGCATTTCCATGGATTTTGTGACTGGGTTACCGAAGACTGCAAGAGGTAATGACTCGATATGGGTGATTGTGGATAGGTTAACCAAGTCGGCGCATTTATTGCCAATGAGGATTAATTATTCTATGCAGAAGTTAGTTGAGATTTATATTGATGAGATTGTGAAGTTGCATGGAACACCTTCGAGTATTGTATCGGATAGAGATCCACAGTTTACGTCAAGGTTTTGGAAGAGTCTACAAGATGCTTTGGGTACTAAGTTGAGGATGAGTTCTGCTTATCACCCGCAGACAGATGGTCAGACAAAAAGAACAATCCAATCTTTAGAAGATTTGTTGAGAGCTTGTATGCTGGATCAAGGAGGATCTTGGGATAATCACTTGCTGTTAATCGAGTTTACATACAACAACAGTTTTCATGCTAGTATTGGGATGGCTCCATATGAGGCGTTGTATGGTAGACATTGTCGAACTCCATTGTGTTGGTATGAGTCGGGAGAGAGTTCTGTACTTGGACCTGAGATTGTGCAAGAGACAACGGAGAAAATTAAAATGATTCGGGATAGAATGAAGACGTCGCAGAGTCGTCAGAAGAGTTACCATGATAAGAGAAGAAAAGCACTGGAATTCCAAGAGGGAGACCACGTGTTCTTAAGAGTTACTCTGATGACTGGTGTGGGACGAGCTTTGAAGTCTAGAAAGCTCACTCCGCGCTTTGTTGGTCCATATCAGATTATGCAAAGGATAAGAGAGGTTGCCTATCAGGTGGCTTTACCACTGTCACTTGCAAATTTGCATGATGTGTTTCATGTGTCGCAGTTGAGGAAGTATATTCTGAATCCATCGCATGTGATGCAAATGGATGATGTTCAGGTGAGAGATAACCTGACGGTAGAAGCTTCACCTATGAGGATTAATGGTCGAGAATTGAAGAAACTGCGAGGTAAAGAGATTGTTTTAGTGAAAGTATTGTGGGGCGGACCAGCTGGTTATAGTTGGACTTGGGAACGTGAAGATCAGATGAAGGAGTCGTATCCGACTCTATTTACTTCAGGTAATTTTCGAGGACGAAAATTCTTAAAGTAGGGGAGAGTTGTAACGACCCGAAAATCTAAATCAATTATTTAATTATTTATTTAATTAATTTAGAAGGAATTAAGATGTTTTTGATAATTTTGGAGTAAAAGAGTGTTTTTGAATAATTTTAATAAAATAAATGAGCATGTGTTATTTATATTATTATTATTATTATTATTATTATTATTATTAAAAATAAAATGAGAAAGGGCAAGGTGGTCTTATTGGAAAGTAAGTAAGGATAGGATGGGAAGTTCATAAGTTGGGATTTGTTAGCCAAAGAAAGAGAACGATCATTTTCTCATTTTGTCGTATCTTTGTGAAGAACACTGAAGAAGAGAGAAGAAGGAGAACTACGGCTTGAGGATTGCTAGAGGAATCTTGAAGAAAGAAGGAAAAAGCTTCGGATTACTCTAAGGTATAGGGAGAGTTCATAATTTCTTATAGTTTTATAGGAATTAGAGATGAATAGGTTAAGGATTGTATGAATTGTGTTGATTTTGATGATTGTTGATGTAGAATGAGTAATTTGATGAAAGTATGATGAATTTGATTGATATGTATTGCTATATGTGGGTGTTGTGAGTATTTTTGATCAAATTTCGTGTAGAACACTGATTTTGGAGTAATGGGAATAAAAAATGCAGAAAAATCACGTTTTGGGGAAAAGTGGGTTTTGTCGTACCCTGACCGGGCCGTGTCACACAACACGGGTACCCGTGTCAGCTTTTTGGTTGATCAGGTGAAAATGTTTGTTAACAGGTTGCCTGACACGGGCCGTGTCACAGGACACGGGTGGCCGTGTCAGACTACTGTTCTGTGATAAATTATTCTGTTTTGAGAAATTGGTCCCAGACTCTCTGATACGGGTCGTGTCACAGGACACGGGTGGCCGTGTCAGACTACTATCGTTGATGCGTTTTTCTGTTTTTGGAAGTGTTGTTCAATGCTGCTGACACGGGCCGTGTCACAGGACACGGGTGACCGTGTCAGGCTGCTGTTTTGTAGTTTTGTTGCTTCTTTCAAGAGGTTTTTGATGTTTTCTTATGTTGAATCATTGTTGTATAGTTGTTGTTGATATATGGATGATATAAACATGATTGTATGATGAATATTGTTGAAATGAAATGAATGATGCACATGTTGATATTTGGATGAAATGAGGAGTTTAGCATCATTGCATTTCATGACATGTTTATGTTGGGGCTTCGGCCTATTGGTAGCTTCAATCCCATTGTGCGGATTGAAGTGATTATGTTGCTATGTTGTGCTCCCTTGTGGAGGGTTGATGGCCAGTGTCCATTACATGGAGAAAGATCGGTACCACATGCATCCTTTGCATATCATTATGTTTGACATCGTATTTTGTGAAGTAGTTGAGATTGTGTTGTGAATAATTATTGATGGTGATTCCGATGTTGTTGTTGCTTAATTATTTATTTTTCATGTCTTTGTATTACTATAATGAATTATGTTTTCTCACCCTGCCTGCTTGGAAATGTTTCCCCCGATGTGGGTAACTTGCAGATATCCAGGAATAGCTTCGAGGTGACGAAGGAAGTAGCTTTGGAGTGTTTCGTTGTTACGATCTAGTTATAGGTGTCCTGCTCTGTGTCATGTAACATCGGGTTGGGAAAATTGTTGTGAACCTCGTTTCTTTTAGTTTATGGCTGAATTTTTATAATGTTGACGATGGTGTTTGATTTGGACATATTTATTATGAAGTATTTTATGGAATTAAAATAAAAACCGATTTCCACTGCGTAGTTGTTTAATTTTTATATTGATGAACGAGTAACCCGTGTTACGGGACAGGACAATGATTGTTTACATGATGTCTTTGATTATGTGTGACACCCTTATGTTGTTTGTACTCTGATAATATGAAATATTTTACTAGAAAATGTATATGGGGTAGAAGGGTGTTACAATAGCTTCCATTAGTTGATCCAACTGAGTTTTCATCGATTCAACATCGGCCCTAGTCACAAATTGATTATGCTCTCCTGAATTCAAGATTCCCCCAGAAGCTGATTCAAGTCCAATACGAAAGTCGGGAAACCAACCGTAGGTCGAGGCAAAGGATGGATGAGCTCACTGGTCTAGCCTGGAGAAAGATATGCAAAATGATGCAAGATGAAAATGCAATGCAAAGATGAATGCAATAAGACATGGGATCAAAGCTTCCATATATTCTGCATAAGTGTTGTGCTAATGTCTGAATAGGTTCACAGGTCTGCTCTGAAGAGAATACTGGAACACCGAAATATCCGAATAATCAGAATACCAGAAGGCTAGCATATCGGCATAATCAGAATACCAAAATGCCAGGGTGCCGGAATAATCAGAATACCAGAATACCAGAATATCAGCATAATCAGAATACCAAAATTCCAGGGTGCCGGAATAACCAGAATACCAGAATATCGGCATAATCATAATCCCAGATTACCAGACTGATAAGTTTGCACTGATAAGAGAACCAGAATACTAGGTAGGATGAAAGTCAAGGTTACTTGCAAACCTGTAAACAACCCGCCCCTCTCACATGTGGGTACTGTAGCGAGCGATTTTGGATGTGGTTCTTAAGCACTGTCGCTCTTTGGGGTTACTACAGGTCGATTCATTTTTTATCCTATTGAGCTGACTAAGGAAGGGAAATAGATGTCTCCAATTAACCCTTCTTGCATACTGAGTTTAAACAGCGGTCTGTTAGGTTACGGATGCTATATGGTAATGGGGCCCTTTTCTTCTTACTTTGTTTAGAACGGAACATCAGGAATGTTTATGGGTAGGACGCTAGGACTGACGTTTTTCGATTGATGTATAAAGGTATGAGATTTGGGTTTTGGATTAGTGTGCTCGCTAAGATTTTTCTTTCAATCTTATGCCTACGTATTCCCGTCTACCGAAATAGGGAAATCAGAGCGATCGTAGTTCCTCCTATTCTATGGGAGGAAATGGTGTTTTGGTGTCTTGTTCAAAGCCCAAGACGTGAAGCTAAAAAGGTGGTTTATATCTTGTTCAAAGCCCAAGATGTGAAGCTGAAGGGTCTATTTGTATCTTGTTTGAAGCCCAAGATGTGAAGCTAAAAAGTCTTGACTTCAGAGAGAACTTGTCATCTCTAAAGAGGATCCGTTTGTCACAACTATTGGATGACTGATTATAAAGGAGAATTACTTTAATCGGGATATGTGAATCCGGCAATGCCATAATTTCCTTTATAGGGGATTTGTAACCTGAAGGAGAAGACTTTAACTCAGTGTAGAGCAATGCTATCTTTCCTTAGGAATTTCTCATGCTAAAAGAGGGACAGTGGCGTGGATGTAAATAATCCAAAGGCTTGCCGCTTACAGCAATTAGATGGGGGGAAAAAGAGTTGTTGATGTTTATGTACTGTGAACGAGGCACAGATTGATGCTAAAAGATTGATTGACTCAACCAGGGTTTTCCTTATACGAAGCCTAAGAGGAGGCTATTGACCCAACAAGAGGGTGTTTTTATGTGTCTTGTACGAAGCCCAAGACGGAGGCTAAAGGGTTGACTCAACAAGAGAGTGTTTTTATATGTGTCTTGTACGAAGCCCAAGACGGATGCTAAAAGGGTTGACTAAACAAGAGAGTCTTTTATACTCAACAAGAGAGTGATTTGGTGTCTCGTATGAAGCCTGAGACGGAGGCTAAAAGTTGTTTGACTCAACAAGAGAGTCTTTTATACTCAACAAGAGATTGTTTTTGTATCTCGTACGAAGCCCGAGATGGAGGCTGAAAAGTGGTTTACTCAACAAGAGAGCCTTTTTGTATCTCATACAAAGCCCGAGATGGAGGTTAAGGGATGGCTGTTGCAGTTGAGTGACAGGTCCAGTATGTTGGTTAAAAGAGAAAATAAGTTCTTATAAAGAGACTGATTAAAAGTAAGGCTATGCTTTGGATTTGATCAGAGGATCAGGGTTATTTCCTGTTCTTTAAGGAAATGGGAAATCCAGAGAGGTGTTGAGACTGTCCAAGTCTGCGGGTGTTTTCCCTATTTTTAAAAGGGGCTTGAGAATGCCTTCGAGACTCAAGTAAGTTAGACTGTCCAAGTCTAGAGTTTTGTCTTTTGTACTATGCTTAGAGCAACAGTAGTAGCAGGATCTAGACTCTTTGAAAGACTGTTCTATTAAGATGACTAATTTCTGTTCCTATACCTCTAGGAGGTCGTCGGGACAATTTGTACGAAGCCCAAGAGGAGGCTGGAAACTTTTAAGAAGCCGAGGGACAATTTGTACGAAGCCCAAGAGGAGGCTCTCTTCCCGAAGGAAGAATCCTTATACGAAGCCTAAGAGGAGGCTGTGAATACTTCTAAGAAGCCGTAGGGTCCTTGTACAACGCCCAAGAGGAGGCGGGGATGCTTTTAGGAAGCCTGTGGGTCCCCAAACCCAGAGAAGTTCAAGACAGGCTATTCACAGAGAACAGATCAAGCCATGAAAGTCTGAGAATTTGGAAGAAACTCAGGAGATGCCATTCACGGAGAAAAGATCATCTCTGAGGAGTAGAGTTTCTTTGACAACTTTTAAAGGTGACAGTCTGAGAAAGGGTTCAAAAAGAATCTGCCTTTCACATCTCCATATTATTTAACCCCAAGAGGAGGGAAGACTGTATTTGGTAATCCTATGGAGATCTAGTTTAGTCTATTTAAAAGTAATAAAAAAGGCTTAGTGCTAGACATAGTTGCCGGGGAAACTCTAAATATCTATACTAGTATTACACAGTTGATATGAGTTTATGAAAGAAGACTTACAGTGAAACAGCCCCATAATACAGTTATATGTATATGAAAGCGGGTAAACACTTACTCGGTTGTAGAGCTTCCATGCTGTTTGGTTAGTTGTTCAACAAAGAAAGATTGAAAACAATAGTATATTCAAAATCAAAGGATAAAGTGCTTTGAAATGATGTTAGGGCTTACAGCTCAAGGAGAGGCCCAATGTTTATCAGTGATCGCACTGTCATTTTGTACAGAGACTTATACAAGTGACTGAGGCCCAAGAAAGGTTTCTTGTACCAGGGGATGGGTCTTACACTCTCTCAAGAGGCCCAATAAAAAGAATGGGGCTTATAACACGAGGGTAGGCCCAGATGATTGGTTTTTGAATTGGCGATCGCGCCGAGGTTTTATTTTAACACAGAGGGACTTATACAATGTCTGAGGCCCAAAATTGTTTTGGTTAAAAGGGGATTGGGTCTTACACTCTATTTGAGGCCCAAAGATTTTTGAATGGGTTGTATACAATAAGTGAGGCCCAGGGTTTGTTTTTCAACGGACGAGGATCGCGTCGAACTTTTTAAAATACAACGGGACTGATACAATAAGTGAGGCCCAAAAATAGGTTTGTATTTACAAAGGATTGGGTCTTACACTCTATTAGAGGCCCAAAGATTTATTTTTGTACAAGTGGTGGGGCTTACAGCTCAAGGAGAGGCCCAAAGTTGTTTTTGTTTTAAATGGCGATTGCGCCGAGATTTTTGAAAACGCGGTGGGTCTTATACAATGCATTGAGGCCCAAAATGGTTTGGTTTTCAAAGGGGGTTGGGTTTTACACTCTAATAGAGGCCCATGAGTGTTTGAAAATGTTTTGCAAGGGTGAAAACCAAAGAAACCCTAATTTGTTATTCTTTAAAAAAAATATTTAAAGAAAATCAAATAAAATACCAAATAAGTTTGAATAAACCATTTTTTATTTTTGTTTAAGGTTTGAAAAATGAGGGATTAATCACAAGGGATATTAAAACTCACTTGGTTTTGATTTTCAAAGTAAATATTCACTTTTAAAATGTTTAAAAAACATTAAAAAGGAATTTATTCACAAAAATACTAATTATATTAAATAAATAATATAAACTTAATTTTTTTGTGTAATAAAACATTTAAACATTTTTGTGATTTTTTGCAAAAAGAACCAATAAAAAATAATTAAAATTGAAAGAGTTATTAATTTTCCAATTAATTAATAAAACATGAAAATATTGGAAAAAATAGCAAAAATGTGAGAAAACACAAAATGGCATGGGTGTGGTTTGAACCCACGACCTCAAGGTTATAGGGCGCGCGCCTTACCACTGGGGTGGTGATACATCCATTGCTTGAAGTGAAACCACAAATATACAAGGCTTGCCTTGTTTTCTAGGCCTAGCCAAGGCAAGGCAAGGCAAGTTTTGGGTCAGAAACGTGAAGGTCATAACTTTCTCATTTCTCCATGTTTGGGGACAAAATTTATATGCATCTGGCCTAGAATTTCACAAGGAATCCAATGGTGGTGGTATTTTTTTTCAGATCATACTCCCTCCTCAAAATCCGATAGTGGTTTTGAAAAAGACCTATAATTGCATTTTCTATGCTACACTTTGATACAGGCATGAATTACATGATAAATTGGTTCAAACACAACATATATAACATGTATCAGGTGTGTATGATCAGTGGACTTCAAAGCAATGCATGTTTTGGAAAGTTTAAGTCATGATGCTTACCTCTTTTTGAGCTTTTGGAGTTTTCTGTGTAATCTGGAAAACTTCTTGTTCCAGAAATGGTTTGATGCTTTGGACACTCTCAAATGATCCCTTGGAAGCTTTTAGGATGATTAGAATCAGCTAGACCCTGCAAAACCACAAACTGGCCCTTTCTTGCAAAAGGGGTTAAAATGGCCAAAATAGCAACTCTCTCAAATGGTGTTCCAGATGGGGGGAACCATTTGGGACAGTTCAAGGATGATATTTGGAGTGTGTTTGAGGTTTTATCTAGTTTGTAAAGTGACTGATTCAAGACATGGCTTGAAAAATGCACAAAAAACCTATTTTGAGGTTTTAAGAGGTGACTTTGTGATTTAAGGATTACAGGTCACTTGTGTGAGTTTGGATCACCTACATATGATGTTTATGAGGTGTTAGGATCATGAGCTATGATTGAAATGCTCTCTAACTCAAAAACTCAGAGTTACCTTGCTAAAGAGAGGGATTTTGAGGAAAGCATCTGTTTGATGGCTTTGGTGTACTCAAACTGAGCACAAATGAGCTCTATTTATAGTAGAGCAAGTTTGTTTTGGGATCAATAGTGAATGGCAACTGCAACAGAGGTTTGGCCAATGGTTTCACTTTGGAATCCAAGTCTCCTCTAGCCGTTGACTAGAGGTTAGGGCACAGGGTTGTGGTTCCCTTGGTCTTGGATAAGTCTTGACTGAATTCAGTTGCTAATGTGTCAGTCCATGCCACCTTGGTGTATGCATTGAATGCTCCAATCCAAAATTGGAGTCTTGTCCCTCTTTTAGGCAATTCTAGGTTTGGCATGCTACTTCTTGTTCCAAGGACTTTGGAGGCTTGGCTCAGTGTTTGTCCCCTTTAGATTTGATCCTCAGATGTGTCCAAGATGATGGCAAGGTTTGGAATTATATGATTTTTCCAAATAGAGCAAAAATGTAAAATTCTGCCTAGCCTTGGCAGTTTTCAGCAAGGCATATTGCCCTTGTCATATCTCATGGCTCAAGTGGAATTTGGTGATGTTCTTGGCCATTTTAGAAAGCCCTCATATGATACAACAACTGTTTGATCATATTTGGTTTTGATACCTTTTGGATCCAAGTGAAAAATCCCCCTACATTTGGAAAATAGTGAAGGCAGATTTTGACTTAGTGAAAATTTCACTAAGTGTTGGAAAAAGTGACATTTTCACTTTTTGTGATTTTGATCATTCCATAACTCAAAATCCATGAGGAATTTGGAGGGGGCTCAGTTCTAAGCTTTTGTAAAGGGTAGTGAGATCTACAAATTAAGCTTTGGATGGGGAAAAAAGGCTTTGTGGTTTAGGAGTTATGATCCTCCAAAGTTGGTACGCTTGCCACTTTGTTCATAACTTAGAAAATTTTCTAAGTTTTTATGGTTACCCCTTTTACAAGTTATCCCACTTTTCTTGATTTTTCTTGATGAATGATGATTCCAATCATACGTTAACATCATTTTAGGGTTAAAAAACCATTTTTGTGAAAAATCTCAAAAAGTCAAAGTTGACTTTTGTGCACAGTTGACTTTTTATCAGATGAATTCCAAAGTGTGTGATCCTCTATTAAATCAAGTCCTTGACCTAAATCAAACGTGATGGATTGATTTCATAGGTTTTATAGGGTATATTGAATCATGTCCTAGGGTTTGGGAGCATTTCCTGGTCAAAAGTCAAAGCTACAGTTGACTTTTCTCGCGAAACCCTAATTGTGGCTCTGATGAAATTGAGACTTGTTGCTTAAGCTTCTTGGATTAATCCATTGTTGCAAATGGATCAATGTAGTTTATTAGAGACCCTCAAATCATGGTTTGAGGTCTTGGCTCATGATTGGTCCCAAAAGTCAACTTAGGGGTGAATTAGGTCAAGAAACCCTAATTCCTGATTTTTTATTAATGCATCCCCTGAGGCTAAATTGACTTGGTGATTGGGCTTATGATGTCCCTTGGAGCATCATAGATTATGCCTTGAAGCATTGGCTCATGCCTAGAGGAGAATTTCCATGTAGAGGCCCTGGTCGACCAAAACCCTAATTTGGTGACACTGGCGATCTTGGGGCTTGATCCACTTAGAAGGGAGCAGCCTTGTGCTTAATCCTTGAAGTGGGAGTCCTCTTGATCCATTTTAGATGTTTGAGAGGTTAGAAAAGCTGAAGATCATTTCATTCCTTGATTGATCCTTTGTCTAAGAACTCAAAGAGGGCTGGAAACCCTAAATTTGACCGTAGTAAGTGTTCACCCATCTTTGGGGAGACTGATAAGGCATGATGGTACATCCATATTGTGATGATGATTTGCACAATGATGGGAAATCTTAGTGGTCAAAATTTGGGGTATGACAGATGCCCCTATTTAATCTTCTTGGACCCGAAGGTGTGAATGGCGAAGGTATTCGGGCATTCGGGGTGCAAGAGGATTAAATATCGGAATACCCAAAATTTTGATGGTGATTATGAATGGTAGCTTACACATTCGTCCTCTTTTGCTAAGCAATGGTGCTTAGAAAAGGTAAAAACTTCCCCTCGATCCTGGTCTTCAGCCAAGGAACTGGTCTCAGTTTTCTGATATAAACTTCCCCTCGATCCTGATTTCCTACCAAGGAACTGGTCTCAGTTTCTGAAATAAACTTCCCCTCGATCCTGGTTTCCTACCAAGGAACTGGTCTTAGTTTCTGAAATAAAATTCCCCTCGATCCTGGTTTCCTACCAAGGAACTGGTATTGGTTTCTTTTGTCAATAAACTTTATTGGCAAGGGACGCTACGTGTAGCGGTTTTCCTCAAACTTCTCGCCAAATTTTCCTGGGGAGATGCCATTCGATAGAAAAAATTTTGATGTCAGACTTGCTGGGGAACCCAGTCGTCTGAGTTGTAGAGGTGTACAAACTTCTCTATTTGGAGACGCCATTTGTTTCTACTGGGGAAAACGAGTCTTTTGAGAAATTGCTTCTGCTTGGGGTCTTACATCATACTTTTCTTGGGATCTTCTCGGAGAAATGCCATATGATGTGATCCAATTTTTTTTTGAGGTGCCGATGACCTTTTCATCAGCGGTCTTTTCGGAGAAAAATGGTTGTATTGCCGAATCTCTGCTTAAGAGGCTTCCTCTGGGGATTTTTCTTAATCCGGGAAAGCAAAGATATCATCTTCAATGGCGAAGAGTGACATTTGTCGAAAGTTCTCTGGTCTTTCAGAGGTTCAAGTTATCAAAGTGGTCAAGGGCCAACTCTAATCCAGAAATAAAATGGAGGAGAGAGATTATTCAGACGCAACATTTCCTGACGAGGAAAGAACTTGACAACTCGATTGAGAAGACTGTTACCACTACGGGACAAGACCGACTGAAGTGATAGCGATGCAATATGAATGCGAATGCAAATCAATAATGCATGATGTATGTATGTATATGCTGACAAAACTGACGCGACATACAAACTAGTAGATGAACACGACTGGATACTCGGCCAAAGTGGGGCATATAGAAATATCGCTGGTTCAAGATAGCAATTCTGCCTTGCTTAGGAGAAGTAGTCCTCTTGGGGAGCTACGTTGGTCGGGCTTAGGAGATAAGAACTCTGCCGGGGATGTCATATGGAGTATTCGCATCTGACATAGCTGATCCTTCGTTCAGGCGCACTGGTTTAGAAGGATTACTTTGATTCTGCACTTTGAGGCTCGAACACCTTTGGAGAAGCGACCGATGTTCTTTCGATGTTCAACGGTCAAAAGAAATTGCCATTTTATTTTTAAAAGCAGAAAAGTTTTAACAAGTAAATTCATTTTTGTTTCGTTTCAAGAATCGTTGATCATGTTAAAATGTCGTTCTGTAAAGCTAAAACAAATAAGAATTGCAAACAAAAGTACAAGGGCTCAAATTTTATTGATAGGATGGAAATCAGCCAAACGCGTGATTCCATAGAGTATTTACAAAGTTAGAAAAATGGTAATTTACAAGGAAAAGGGGCTACGTTGAAACATAACGACCATTATCCTTCTACCAACTTTGAATTCTGGACATCCTGAGCTTCCGTCGAAGATGACCTTGACTGGAGTTTCTGATGGATGGCATGACTACCGAGGAGTTGAACTGATAAGATGTAGTTACTTGCCATTATCCCTAACTTTTGCCTGGATTGTACTTGAAGATTTCCAATCCACCGGGATGATTTTTAATCATGTCTCTAACTTTTGCCTGGACCGCCCTTTCGGGTTTTCAATCCACCGAGACGTTTTTTTTTAGTTTAGGCGAAGTATTTCTTGACTACGTCAACATTTGTGGGGTAGGCAAGTTCTTCTCCGTCCATGGTTGCAAGTCTCAAGGCACCGCCTGAGAAGGCTTTCTTGACCACATAGGGGCCGTCATAATTCGGAGTCCATTTGCCCCGCGAATCAGTGAGAAATGGTTGTATCTTCTTGAGCACAAGGTCTCCTTTCCTGAAGACGCGAGGTCGAACCTTTTTGTCGAACGCCTTCTTCATTATTTGCTGATACAACTGACCGTGGCATAGTGTCGTTATTCTCTTTTCTTCGATCAAATTCAGTTCATCGTGTCGACTTTGACACCACTCAGCTTCTGTAAGCTTAGCTTCCATCAATACCCAGATTGATGGGATCTCTACCTCTATGGGGAGCACTGCTTCCATGCCATATACTATAGAGAAAGGGGTTGTCCATGTTGAAGTGCGGACAGATGTGCGATAACCGTGAAGAGCAAAGGGTAGAATCTCATGCCAATCTTTGTAGGTTACGACCATCTTTTGAACAATCTTCTTGGTGTTCTTGTTAGCCGCTTCTACCGCTCCGTTCATCTTGGGTCGGTAGGGAGATGAGTTATGGTGTTCGATCTTGAACTCAGCGCACAACTCTTTCATCATCTTATTGTTTAAGTTAGATCCATTATCAGTAATGATCTGGCTTGGAACACCATAACGGCAGATGATATTGTTTTTTATAAAGCAGACCACCACTTGTCGGGTTACATCTGCGTATGACGCTGCTTCGACCCACTTGGTGAAATAGTCAATGGCTACCGGGATGAACCGATGTCCGTTCGAAGCTTTGGGCTCGATCACGCCAATCATGTCGATTCCCCATATGGAAAAAGGCCATAGGGAAGAAAGAACTTTGAGATGCGTTGGCGGTACATGAATTTTGTCGAAGTATATCTGACACTTGTGACACCTCCTCATGTACTTGTAGCAGTCGGATTCCATGGTCAACCAGTAGTACCCTGCTCTCAGAATTTTTCTCGCCATTGTGTGTCCGTTGGCATGAGTGCCAAAGGCTCCTTCATGAATTTCTTTTATTAACAAGTTTGCTTCTGGTCTGTCGATGCATCGAAGCAATACCATGTCAAAGTTTCTCTTATAGAGAGTATCGCCGCTCAGGAAGAAGCTTCCAGCCAATCTTCTGAGGGTTTTCCTGTCTTTTCTGGATGCCCCAGGTGGGTATTCATGTTTCTGAAGGAAGCATTTGATATCATGATACCAAAGTTTGTCGTCTGTGACTGCTTTAATCGTGAAGATGTAAGCGGGCCGTTCAAGGCGCATTATGTCGATCTTAGGTAAGTCGGTCCATTGACCTACACTAATCATGGAAGAGAGAGTGGCTAATGCATCAGCCATGTGATTTTCTTCCCGAGGGATATGATGAAACTCGGTTCTGTTGAAGAATGGTAACAACCTTCTTGCGTAGTCTTTGTAAGGAATCAATCCGGATTGGTATGTGTTCCAATCTCCTTTGATCTGATTGATAACCAAGGCTGAGTCGCCATATACATCCAAGTTCTTGATCCTTAAGTCGATCGCTTCCTCGAGACCCATGATACAAGCTTCGTATTCAGCCTCGTTGTTTGTGCACTTGAACGTAAGTCTGGCAGTGAAAGGAATGTGAGTACCCTGAGGGGTAACAATGATTGCCCCAATTCCATTTTCGTAATGATTGACAGCTCCGTCAAAGATTAGTCCCCATTGGGAACCTGGTTCTGGCCCTTCACTGGGTAGCGGCTCGTCGCAATCTTTCATTTTCAAATACATGACATCTTCGTCTTGGAAGTCAAACCCGATTGATTCCTGATCGTCAATCGGTTGGTGAGCAAAATGATTGGCTAAAATACTCCCTTTAACAGCTTTTTGAGCATGGTACTCTATGTCATATTCTGATAACAACATCTGCCAACGGGCGATCCTTCCCGTGAGAGCAGGCTTTTCAAAAACATACTTGATAGGATCCATTTAGGAGACCAACCAAGTAGTGTGACGAATCATGTACTGGCGAAGACGTTTGGCTGCCCAAGCCAAAGCGCAGCAAGTTTTCTCAAGCATAGTGTACCGAGTCTCGCAGTCGGTGAATTTCTTGCTCAGATAGTAGATGGCAGACTCTTTCCTTTTGGTTTCATCTTGTTGGCCAAGTACACAGCCCATGGAGTCTTCCAAGACTATTAAATAGATTATCAGCGGTCTTCCTTCCACTGGAGGTGATAGAATTGACGGATTCGACAAGTATTCTTTAATACTCTCGAAAGCGGTTTGACAGTCTTCTGTCCAAATGCTGTCCTGATTCTTTTTGAGTAATTTGAAAATCGGTGCACATGTCGCGGTCATGAGGAATATGAATCTGGAGATGTAGTTCAAACGTCCCAAGAATCCTCTGACTTATTTTTCAGTTTTCGGAGAAGGCATTTCTTGAATGGCCTTGACCTTGTCAGGATCAACCTCAATTCCTTTCTGGTTGACGATGAACCCTAAGAGTTTCCCTGAACGGACACCGAAGGTGCACTTGTTGGGATTCAAGCAGAGTTTGTACTTTCTCAGTCGCTCGAATAGTTTTGACAGGTGGGTCACATGCTCCTCCTCTGTTTTAGATTTGGCAATCATGTCATCGACATATACCTCGATTTCTTTGTGTATCATGTCATGAAACAGAGTAGTCATGGCCCTTTGGTAGGTTGCCCCGGCGTTCTTCAAGCCGAACGACATTACCTTGTAACAAAAGGTACCCCAGGGGGTAATGAACGAAGTTTTCTCCATGTCTTTCGGCGCCATTTTGATTTGATTATAGCCCAAAAATCCATCCATGAAGGAGAAAATTTTGAACTTCGCTGTACTGTCTACCAGCATGTCAATGTGTGGTAAAGGAAAGTCGTCCTTTGGACTAGCCTTGTTTAGATCTCTGTAGTCGACACACATTCTGACTTTTCCTTCCTTTTTCAGAACGGGTACGATGTTGGCTAACCATTGAGGATATTCTGATGTGGCGAGGAAACCCGCGTCAATCTGCTTCTATACCTCCTATTTGATTTTGATGGCCATGTCTGGATGAGTCTATCTCAACCTCTGTTTTACTGGCGGACATTCTGATCTTAACGGTAGATGATGTTCCATGATGCTGGTATCCAACCCTGGCATGTCCTGATAGGACCAAGCGAACACATCGGGAAATTCTCTGAGAAGCTTTGTCAAACTCTCTTTGGCAGTCAGACTGAGCAGTGCCCCAATCTTGACTTCTTTTCTCTCTTCCTCTGAACCCACGTTGACTGTTTCCAACGGCTCTTTGTGAGGCTCAATGGACCTTTCCTCTTGTCTGAGTAGTCGGGAGATCTCTTCTGGAATTTCGTCGTCATCTTCTTCTTCAGCCTCAAATACCGGGAACTCAAAGTTGGGAGAAGGCATCGAATCGTATGTTTCAATGGGGTTTAAAACAAGCAATCTGCATAACATGATGATTTGTGTTTAGAAGAGATAGAGGGAAAATGCAAGAGTGTGTGCAGTGTATTTTTTTTACTGCTTGTTTTTATTATTGATTTATTTTTTAGGATTACCATTTTTTGAAAAAAGCAAAAAGAGAAAACAGCAATTAATGCGAAAATTACAGAATGACGTTATTTTATTAATGAACTAGTCGACTCTTGAAACTACAACCCTATAAAACAAAACTCTGTCGCTTTGGGCGAAGCGAAGAGGGAAATTTACAGAAAGTGAGCCCTATCAAAACATCTGTTTCACCTGGGCAGGGTGAAAGGTTAAAGATGGCAATTACTTTGACTTATGAACGATCTTCGAAACATGACAGCAACCCATTGGCGGCGCACTCCTCGGTGAATCACAAAGTCTGGTACCTTCCTTGATTTATCTTCAGAAATGACGCTGATTTCTGGCGGAGCAGGATCATTGGAATCTGTCTCCCAGGCAGAGTTGTCGTAGGAGGATTCCTCAGTTGTATTTTACATAGTATTTGTACTCTCAGGTAGATCTCCCCATCCAGTTGGCTGGATGTCTTCGAGCCTGATACGAGAGCTTTCGGGAGCGGTGTACTTGACCATGAAGTCAAATTTTCCACTTGGTTGTCCCACACTTCTTTGGAACTGGAGGAGTCATCTCTCTCGATGACGTTGACCTCAGGAAAAGCATAGTTGATGAATTTTAGTCCTGCAAACGTTGCGAATTCATCGTCGTGCTGGATGTTTTCAGGATAACCTGGGTGTTGATCCCATGACATGGTGGGAACACAGGCATTCTTTTCAATGATGCTCAGCTGATTTTCATTGTTCGGCTGATTTTCTTGCCCCAAGTCTCCTGGATACGGCTGCCACATTGGCAGGCCATCCATCGGGCCATAATAGTTGTGGTCAAAGTTGTCCTTCATCAGAGTGTCCTCCTCTAATGAGTTTGGTGGAGCCCGACATCCCTCCGGATCAAAATCTCTGTATATCATTTCGACGTCTGACCTGGGTATAAACCTCGGACTCTGTGTAGGAAAGTAAAAGGGAATATGCGTTTCGTCCTGAGACATATAGCCGTCCTCATTGAGATAGGATTCCCATTCTTCCTCCATATCAGAGGAATCATCTTTATTGATGGTATGTACTTCTTGAGGAACTGGGTGAAGGAAACCTCCACTGTGGAAGAAATTCTGAATGGGATGAAGACTTTCACCGTTAGCAGCTGTCTAGGTACAGGTTGCAGAAAAACCAAGACCCTTCTTTGTTTTATTGTCAGTAGGAATGACAAGCTGCCCCCATCTTGTTGTATTGGTACTCTCGACTGCTTTGATAGCATCTTTGTACGAGGAAATTGAGGTTCCTTTCTCTGATTGATTCTCATTGCTCACCGTAAGCGCTTGGAACTAAGTCCCACTAACCTCCTCGGCTTCTACACAAGTAGATAATGACAAGTTGCTCACGAGCAAGGCTTGTTCTCCACAGACTGTGACGAGTTGGTCGTTCTGGACGAACTTTAGCTTTTGGTGGAGGGTCGAAGTGACCGCCCCAGCCTGATGTATCCAAGGTCTTCCTAATAAACAACTGTACGTTGCCCGGATATCCATGACCTGGAAAGTGACTTGGAAAGTGTGAGGACCAATAGTTATGGGAAGGTCGACTTCGCCAATAACTGCTTTTCTGGATCCGTCAAATACTTTGATGACGACCTCGCTGGTTCTCATCGGAGGTCCTTTGAAGGATAATTGCATCAAAGTGGACTTCGGCATAACATTCAGGGCTGACCCTGTGTTTACCAGTACGCTGGCTAAAGCATCGCCCTGGCAGCTGACTGTGATATTGAGCGCCATGTTGTGGCTTTTGCCCCCCTCTGGCAAATCCTCATCACTGAATCCTAAGTTGTTGCAGGAAGTGATGTTAGAGATAATGTTGTCGAACTGTCGTATTGACACATCCTGTTCCACAAAGGCTTGCTCTCAGACTTTCTGTAGAGCCTCCCTGTGCGCTTCTGAGCTGAGCAAAAGTGATAATTCCGAGATCTTCGAAGGAGTTTGTAACAGTTGATCGACAATGTTGTATTCACTCCTTTGGATGAGCTTCAGCATCTCATCATCATTTTTCGAAAGGTGGGGATTACTGGATTGACCGACTGGTGGATTGGGAACTTCTGTCTGAGGTTCCTTTTCTCTGCTAGGTTCTCCAACTCCTCGGTTAAAGATTCTACCACTCCGTGTTACTCGACTGATGTCTGCAATATTCACGACGGAAGGTAATAGAATTTCCTTTCCATTTTTAACTATTGTTGCACCGTATTTGTAAGGGATTGCCTTAGTTAATTCATACGGTAGTGGTCCCGGTAGATAGATGACTATGGGAGCCTTCTAATTTTTCCGACCATCGTAAGAAATTTTGATCCGTTCCTGGTTGGGAACTCTCGATTCGTCAAGTAGAGGGATGATGGTACAAACATCCCTAGCCCTCTGATGATCAGAGATTATGACAACGTCCTCAATTTGATCAGCGAGGTAGTCCGGCGCCCAGTTGATTGGCCCGGAACCCAGATATGGGCGAATCTCTCTACGATCCACTTGACCCTGAAGAGCTGCTCGCGCAAGGTAACATCCTTGGTTACTTTTCAAACAGACTCTACAACGTTCATAATTGTGTGGTGGCACCTGGCCACGCCCGCTTTGAATACAATGTAACCTCACTAAGTCAGTTTCCACAGATCGAACATCCCGACTTTGATGCCGAGTAGGGTTTCTGTTGGTAATACTAATTTGTTGGGTGTCTTCGTCCATATAGATTGGAAGCCACCAGTGGTTCAACAAGTTCTGAAGTGTTTCCTGGACAAGGGCATAGCCTTGATCGTTTTCGCAACCCGCTTTACAGCTCTGATTATCATGTGAAGTGAGAAAACTGAGTTGGACTTGCGTAGCGTGTAACTCCACCAGACTGATATTCATCAAGCGAATATCGAAGATTTGAACCATGTTGATCTGATAGGGATTCCTATCATGGTAGTCCCGGATCCACCCAAGATCCATCTGACGCTGGAGGGCCTCTTGTACAAAAGAGCATCCCTGTTTGTTTACCGAGCAAGTCAGACAGGAACTGTAATCGTGCCGCGGCAGATTATGATACTGGCTTTGCCTGGAGTGCATCACCACCAAATTGACATTCATTACACGGATGTCGTGGTTTTGAATGATGTTAGAATTCGTGTAAACCATGTTAACTCCACGAACTCGGTGCACTTGGATCCATCCGAGATCCATCTGTTCCTGTAGAGCTGATTGCACCACAGAACATTCTTGACTGCTTTTAGAGCAGATATCACACTGGTGATAATTATGAGGTGGCACATGACCATATCCACTCTGTCTACAATGCATCTTGACTAAGTTGGCCCTTAATAAGAGTACATCGTGAATTTGATAGGTGTTGTTAGTCTCTCCCTCTATCAGATTGACCGTAGCCTTCTCGTGTCGAGGAAGCGGGTTCGTGAGAACATTCAGATTCGTATCCTTGAAAGATAAGACCCCGCTCCTAACAAGCTTTTGCACGTCAGATTTGAAATTGAGACAGTTCTCTATGTTATGCCCTGGTCCTCCTTGATGGTAAGGGCAAGTCTGATCCACCTTAAACCAAAAAGGCAGATTTTCTGGTACTGTAAGAGGGGACTTAGTCTGAACATACCCCTTGGCCAGTAGTAACGGAAATAGTTCTGCGTACGATACGGGTATAGGATCTAATCTTGGTGGCCGCATTGTATGATTGTTATTGTATGGAGGGAGAGCCTACTGAAGAGGTTGTTGAGTCCTTTGTTGATTAGGTTGGCTCTGCGCAACCTGAGGTTGATACGTAGGAATAGGCACAGGATTGATAGCAGGAGTTAGAGCTGCTAATGGTTGATAACATCGCCTTTACTTTCCGAGAGAGATATTCCCAATATCTTGCTCTTTTTTCTTAGGGAGAGCACTACCGTATCGTTTTGCACTACTTGATGATCCAGTGTCTTTTACTAAACGTCCTTCTCGGACGGCTTCCTCAAGACGAACTCCCATGCCCACCATCTCGATGAAGTCGCTGGGCGCACTGGCAACCATTCTGTCATAGTAAAATGAGCTCAAGGTCTTTAAGAAAATCTTTGTCATCTCTTTTTCCTCAAGAGGTGGACAAATTTGAGCGGCAATTTCACGCCATCTCTGAGCGAATTCCTTAAAGGTTTCCTTGTCCTTTTGTGACCTTGATCTGAGTTGATCTCTGTCTGGTGCCATGTCCAGATTGTATTTATGTTGTTGGACAAAGGCAGTGCCAAGATCTTTGAAAGTGCTAATCGTAGCATGGTTTAAACCCATGTACCATTTTAGTGCGGCACCGATTAAACTATCTTGAAAGTAGTGAATCAGCAGGTTCTGATTTTCTGTCTGAAATGACATTCGCCGAGCGTACATTACCAAGTGACTCTGAGGGCAAGAGTTACCCTTGTACTTTTCAAAGTCAGGCACCTGGAATTTGTGCGGGACTTTCATGTTTGGGACCAAGCAGAGATCCGCGGCGTCCTTTCCAAATAGATCCTGACCGCGAAGGGCCTGCAGTTCTTTCTGCATTCCCAGGAACTGTTCCTGGAACTCATTCATTCTTTCGAACATGTTGCCGTTTCCACCAGAAGGTATCTGGGGAATCTGTCCTTCCGGGACAGTGTGTACCATGGGGGTGGTATAGTTATTATGGCCGAGACTCTCGGTGTCTCCTGAAGTTTGTAACCTTCAGGAGTTGCTGTCATGCCCCTGGCATCTTCGCTTTCCCAAAGTTTGTAACATTCAGGCCCAGCGGTTCCTGCTGCAGTCCCCTGATCCTCATTGATCAACGGGATATATCCTTCCGGGATATAGTTGAGTGGCATGCCCCAGGAACGATCTTTCGGCATTTTGTACCTAGGATCGGACTTTTCCACTATGGGCGTTGAGGTGATCTCCGAGATCACAGTCCTTTGTAGCTGAGCTTCTTCCATGGCTTGCATGCCCTTACGAAGCTTTCTCATATCCTCTCTCAGAGTGTCGATATCTTCTCTCAACTCTCTGTTCTCTTCCTCGAGATCATCCATCTTTTTCTGATGATTGGCCCGAGTATTGTACGAATGAGACAGTTTGACTCTAAAACCGAGACACAAACGTGAGATTCGTAGGTAAAAAGAATGCGTGACGTGAGAATGATGAATGCAATGATTATTAATTATTTTTGTTTATTCAAAGTAAACTTTGACAATTAGATTGCAAATATCAAACAGTGGGGAAACCCCGTTTTATTGAATTCAAAGGATTGCGGAAATGGAAATACAGTAAATTACAAGGTGCGGAAACATAAACCTAAGCTAATGGGACCCGAGTCCTCTCTGAGGAGAACCCAGGTGCTGATTCTAGTACTTTCCTTTTCTTTGACTGGGGCTCTTGAGCCGTTGTCGGGTTGTCATTCTTTTGCCAAGTGAAAGGAACGAGCAAATTCCTTTGGTCATCCTGATTATCCACAACATGTTGCTCCAAAATCTCAATTAGAGCATCCTTATCTCTCAGCACTTGCTGTATTTTGGTACACTCTACATTGAGGGTGCGGTATTTGTTCTTCCAAGACCTCCTCTCCTGTTGAACTTTGTTGAGAGTAACCCGAAGTTTTTCTGTTTTAGTCATGAAGTACATGATAGATTCCCTTGGCGGAAGAACTCCGTGACGAGGATAAGGCATCTTTAGCTTGAAAGCTCTAGTTTGTACCCAGTGGAGATAAGGCTCCACCGAGACACAATCCGGTTTTACTAGAGACTCTCGTCCTTTCTTATGAACATGTTTCCAAGCGTGCAATATTTTCGTCTTTAGTGCCCTGTCACTTTCTCCTTCTTTGAAGAAAAGACCTTTCAGATGAGCATTACGCGGGATATGCCTCATCGGGTATCCAAATTGATGACGAACTAATACTGGATGGTAATTGATTCCTCCCTTAGTTCCTATAAGGGGTACATTGGGGAAATTTCCACAACGGTCAATGATCCTGATCCCGTCATAAATCCAATTGCAGTAATCTATGACAAAGTTGGTGAGGGACATGATTTTCTGCGACCAACGTAAGGCACTCTTATGATCCCAAAAAGCAGCAGACTTGGGCAAATGAAAGATAAACCATTTATACAGCAGGGGCACACAGCACGTGATCATTCCTCCGCTGTATAAATTCCCTAAGTGTACAGAATGATACGCGTCCGCGAGCAATGTTGGCACTGGGTTTCCAATGAGAAAAACCTTAATGGCGTTGATATCGACGAAGTTATTAATGTTGGGAAACAGAAATAACCCGTAGGTGAGTAAGACAAAGATGCTTTCAAAAGCAGTCATGTTCCCTATACTAGCAAAGTACAGAGCCTTCTTTGTCAGGAACTGGGCTGGTAAACCCGGGAGCCCTCCCTTAGTGGTCATGTGAGTCTTGACTTCCAACTCATCCAAATAAATTGCTCTTGCAATGGTCTGATCCTTAGGAATTTCTTCCAGTCCAGAAAATGGAGCTCGATCAGTAATGTGTAAATTGGTCAAGTGAGAGTACTCCTCCAGCGTCGGTGCGAGCTGGTAATTTGGGAATGTGGAACAGTGATAGACCGGATCGTAAAACTGAATGAGTGCCTCCATGATTCCCTCAATCACATGGATTCTTAACAGAGGTAGCAGACCTCCGTATTTGGCTCTGAAAACTTCAGGGTTAGTGATCATCCTTGCTAGTCCTCTCAAATCCTCTAGCTTTAGAACCCTGAAGGTGTACTTATGAGTTCTCCTTCTACTGAAATCCATGAGTGCAATCTTTTTCTCTGACATTTGCAATCATTTCATAGTTTAATTTGAAAAAGAGAGACTAGAAGAGAAGTTTTTCTTTGCTTTAATGTTTTTTAGATGAATGCATGAATGCAGCACACAAAAACATCGAAAAAACATGGGGTCAAAGGGTTGTTGTCATGAAGTCAAGGCTCTACCCATCCCAAAGGTTTATACTAGTGATTTTTGTACCTGTCTCTCAAAATCATCAGTTCTTGTCGAGAAAACACCAGCGGGCCGGGAACCGTGCTAGGTGATGTTTTTCGAAGAACCATCAGAAGAGGGTGGTATCGCGTGACAACCATTTCCAATAGTTTCCGCACCACTAAAAGAGGTTTTTCCTAGGTGTATACTCAATCTTTCCACATGCGGCATCACACGCATTCCCATTAGCAGAAAAATAAACACAGATATCAATTAGGAAAAGCAGTATATATATTTGTCCTAAAGTCCTAGACTTTAAAGAGCTATGAATCCTATGTTCCTGATAGAAAATGGCTCCCCGGCGGAGTCGCCATCCTGTGGTACCTTCCCAACTTTAAATGTTTTGACCTAAGATCCTAGTGGAGTCAACAAAAAGCCCTATCCCAGTGAAATCCCAAAGAAAGAAAGAAATGTGCCCCACGGTGGGCGCCACTTTTCTGTAGCGGCCACCGCCGTGAAAATGACTTGTCCAAGGTTTTCACCTTAACTTGTAAGAAAGAAATTTTTGGCCCCACGGTGGGCGCCACTTTTATGTAGCGAGGGATTTTGGACGTGGTTCTTAAGCACTGTCGCTCTTTGGGGTTACTACAGGTCGATTCATTTTTTATCCTATTGAGCTGACTAAGGAAGGGAAATAGATGTCTCCAATTAACCCTGCTTGCATACTGAGTTTAAACAGCGGTCTGTTAGGTTACAGATGCTATATGGTAATGGGGCCTTTTTCTTCTTACTTTGTTTAGAACGGAACACCGGGAATGTTTATGGGTGGGACGTTAGGACTGGTGCTTTTCGATTGATGTATGAAGGTACGGGATTAGGGTTTTGGATTAGTGTGCTCGCTAAGATTTTCCTTTCAATCTTATGCCTACGTATTCCCAATTACCGAAACAGGGAAAACAGAGCAATAGTAGTTCCTCCTATTCTATGGGAGGAAATGGTGTTTTGGTGTCTTGTTCAAAGCCCAAGACGTGAAGCTAAAAAGGTGGTTTATATCTTGTTCAAAGCCCAAGATGTGAAGCTGAAGGGTCTATTTGTATCTTGTTTGAAGCCCAAGATGTGAAGCTAAAAGGTCTTGACTTCAGAGAGAACTTGTCATCTCTAAAGAGGATCCATTTGTCACAACTGTTGGATGACTGATTATAAAGGAGAATTACTTTAACTGGGATATGTGAATCCGGCAATGCCTTAATTTCCTTTATAGGGGATTTGTAACCTGGAGGAGAAGACTTTAACTCAGTGTAGAGCAATGCTATCTTTCCTTAGGAATTTCTCATGCTAAAAGAAGGACAGTGGCGTGGATGTAAATAATCCAGAGGCTTGCCGCTTACAGCAATTAGATGCGGGAAAGGAGTTGTTGATGTTTGTGTACTGTGAACGAGGCACAGATTGATGCTAAAAGGTTGATTGACTCAACCGGGGTTTTCTTTATACAAAGCCTAAGAGGAGGCTATTGACCCAACAAGAGGGTGTTTTTATGTGTCTTGTACGAAGCCCAAGATGGAGGCTAAAGGGTTGACTCAACAAGAGAGTGTTTTTATATGTGTCTTGTACGAAGCCCAAGACGGAGGCTAAAAGGGTTGACTCAACAAGAGAGTCTTTTATACTCAACAAGAGAGTGATTTGGTGTCTCGTATGAAGCCTGAGACGGAGGCTAAAAGTTTTTTGACTCAACAAGAGAGTCTTTTATACTTAATAAGAGAGTGTTTTTGTATCTCGTACGAAGCCCGAGATGGAGGCTGAAGAGTGGTTGACTCAACAAGAGAGCCTTTTTGTATCTCGTACAAAGCCCGAGATAGAGGCTAAAGGATGGTTGTTTCAGTTGAGTGACAGGTCCAGTATGTTGGTTAAAAGAGAAAATCAGTTCTTATAAAAAGACTGATTAAAAGTAAGGCTATGCTTTGGATTTGATCAGAGGATTAGGGTTATTTCCTGTTCTTTAAGGAAATGGGAAATCCAGAGGGGTGTTGAGACTGTCCAAGTCTGCGGGTGTTTTCCCTATTTTTGAAAGGGGCTTGAGAATGCCTTCGAGACTCAAGTAAGTTAGACTGTCCCAGTCTAGAGTTTTGTCTTTTGTACTATGCTTAGAGAAATAGTAGTAGCAGGATCTAGACTCTTTGAAAGACTGTTCTATTAAGATGACAAATTTCTGTTCCTATACCTCTAGGAGGTCGTCGGGACAATTTGTACAAAGCCCAAGAGGAGGCTGGAAACTTTTAAGAAGCCGAGGGACAATTTGTAAGAAGCCCAAGAGGAGGCTCTCTTCCTGAAGGAAGAATCCTTATACGAAGCCTAAGAGGAGGCTGTGAATACTTCTAAGAAGTCGTAGGGTCCTTGTACAACGCCCAAGAGGAGGCGGGGATGCTTTTAGGAAGCCTGTGGGTCCCCAAACCCCGAGAAGTTCAAGACAAGCTATTCACAGAGAATAGATCAAGCCAGGAAAGTCCAAGAATTTGGAAGAAACTCTGGAGATGCCATTCACAGAGAAAAGATCATCTCTGGGGAGTAGAGTTTCTTTGAAAATTTTTAAAGGTGATAGTCTGAGAAAGGGTTAAAAAAGAATCTGCCTTACACATCTCCATATTGTTTAACCCCAAGAGGAGGGAAGACTGTATCTGGTAATCCTCTGGGGATCTAGTTTAGTCTATTTAAGAGTGATCAACAAGGCTTAGTGCTAGACGTAGTTGCCGGGGAAACTCTAAATATCTATACTAGTATTACACAGTTGATATGAGTTATGAAAGAAGACTTACAGTGAAACAGCCACACAATACAGTTATATGTATATAAAAGCGGGTAAATGAAAGCAGGTAGACACTTACTCGGTTGTAGAGCTTCCATGCTGTTTGGTTAGTTGTTCAACAAAGAAAGATTGAAAACAATAGTATATTCAAAATCAAAGGAGAAAGTGCTTTGAAAAGATGTTGGGGCTTACAACTCAAGGAGAGGCCCAAGGTTTATCAGTGATTGCACTGTCGTTTTATACAGAGACTTATACAAGTGTCTGAGGCCCAAGAAAGGTTTCCTGTACCAGGGGATGGGTCTTACACTCTCTCAAGAGGCCCAAGAAAAAGAATGGGGCTTATAACACGAGGGTAGGCCCAGATGATTGGTTTTTGAATTGGCGATCGCGCCGAGGTTTTCTTTTAATGCAGAGGGACTTATACAATGTCTGAGGCCCAAAATTGTTTTGGTTAAAAGGGGATTGGGTCTTACACTCTATTAGAGGCCCAAATATTTTTGAATGGGGCTTATACAATAAGTGAGGCCCAGGGTTTGTCTTTCAACGGACGAGGATCGCGTCGAACTTTTTGAAATACAACGGGACTTATACAATAAGTGAGGCCCAAAAATAGGTTTGTATTTACAAAGGATTAGGTCTTACACTCTATTAGAGGCCCAAAGATTTATTTTTGTACAAGTGGTGAGGCTTACAGCTCAAGGAGAGGCCCAAGGTTGTTTTTGTTTTAAATGGCGATTGCGCCGAGATTTTTGAAAACGTGGTGGGTCTTATACAATGTATTGAGGCCCAAAATGGTTTGGTTTTCAAAGGGGCTTGGGTCTTACACTCTAATAGAGGCCCATGAGTGTTTGAAAATGTTTTACAAGGGTGAAAACCAAAGAAATCCTAATTTGTTATTCTTTAAAAGTAAATATTTAAAGAAAATCAAATAAAATACCAAATAAGTTTGAATAAACCATTTGTGATTTTTGTTTAAGGTTTGAAAAATGAGGGATTAATCACAAGGGATATTAAAACTCACTTGGTTTTGATTTTCAAAGTAAATATTCACTTTTAAAATGTTTAAAAAACATTAAAAAGGAATTTATTCACAAAAATACTAATTATATTAAATAAATAATATAAACTTAATTTTTTTGTGGAATAAAATATTTCAACATTTTTGTGATTTTTTGAAAAAAGAACCAATAAAAAATAATTAAAATTGAAAGAGTTATTAATTTTCCAATTAATTAATAAAACATGAAAATATTGGAAAAAATAGCAAAAATGTGAGAAAACACAAAATGGCATGGGTGGGGTTTGAACCCACGACCTCAAGGTTATAAGGCGCGCGCCTTACCACTGGGGTGGTGATACATCCATTGCTTGAAGTGAAACCACAAATATGCAAGGCTTGCCTTGTTTTCTAGGCTTGGCCAAGGCAAGTTTTGGGTCAGAAACGTGAAGGTCATAACTTTCTCATTTCTCCATGTTTGGGGACAAAATTTATATGCGTCTGGCCTAGAATTTCACAAGGAATCCAATGGTGGTGGTATTTTTTTTGGATCACACTCCCTCCTCAAAATCCGATAGTGGTTTTGAAAAAGGCCTATAATTGCATTTTCTATGCTACACTTTGATACAGGCATGAATTACATGATAAATTGGTTCAAACACAACATATATAACATGTATGAGGTGTGTATGATCAGTGGACTTCAAAGCAATGCATGTTTTGGAAAGTTCAAGTCATGATGCTTACCTCTTTTTGAGCTTTTGGAGTTTTCTGTGCAAACTGCCAAACTTCTTGTTCCAGAAATGGTTTGATGCTTTGGACACTCTCAAATGATCCCTTGGAAGCTTTTAGGATGATTGGAATCAGCTGGAACCTGGAAAAATACAAACTGGCCCTTTCTTGCAAGAGGGGTTAAAATGGCCAAAATAACAACTCTCTCAAATGGTGTTCTAGAAGGGGGAACCATTTGGGACAGTTCAAGGATTATATTTGGAGTGTGTTTGAGGTTTTATCTGGTTTGGAAAGTGAATGATTCAAGACATGGCTTGAAAAATGCACAAAAGCCTATTTTGAGGTTTTGAGAGGTGACTTTGTGATTTAAGGATTACAGGTCACTTATGTGAGTTTGGATCACCTACATATGATGTTTATGAGGTGTTAGGATCATGACCTGTGATGAAAATGCTCTCTAACTCAAAAACTCAGAGTTACCTTGCTAAAGAAAGCATTTTGGCCTAAAGAGAGGGATTTTGAGGAAAGCATCTGTGATGGCTTTGATGTACTCAAACTGAGCAAAATGAGCTCTATTTATAGTAGAGCAAGTTTGTTTTGGGATCAATAGTGAATGGTAACTGCAGATGAGGTTTGGCCAATGGCTGCACTTTGGAATCCAAGTCTCCTCTAGCCATTGACTAGAGGTTAGGGCACAGGGTTGTGGTTCCCTTGGTCTTGGATAAGTCTTGACTGAATTCAGTTGCAAATGTGTCAGTCCATGCCACCTTGGTGTATGCATTGAATGCTCCAATCCAAAATTGGAGTCTTGTCCCTCTTTTAGGCAATTCTAGGTTTGGCATGCTACTTCTTGTTCCAAGGACTTTGGAGGCTTGGCTCAGTGTTTGTTCCCTTTAGATTTGATCCTCAGATGTGTCCAAGATGATGACAAGGCTTGGAATTATCTGATTTTGCCAAATCAAGCAAAAATGCAAAATTCTGCCTAGCCTTGGTAGTTTTCAGCAAGGCATATTGCCCTTGTCATATCTCATGGCTCAAGTGGAATTTGGTGATGTTCTTGGCCATTTTGGAAAGCCCTCATATGATACAACAACTGTTTGATCATATTTGGTTTTGATACCTTTTGGATCCAAGTGAAAAATCCCCCTACATTTGGAAAAAAGTGAAGGCAAATTCTGACTTAGTGAAAATTTCACTAAGTGTTGGAAAAAGTGACATTTTCACTTTTTGTGATTTTGATCATTCCATAACTCAAAATCCATGAGGAATTTGGAGGGGGGGTCAGTTCTAAGCTTTTGTAGAGGGTAATGAGATCTACAAATCAAGCTTTGGATGGGGAAAATGGCTTTGTGGTTTAGGATTTATGATCCTCCAAAGTTGGTACCATTGCCACTTTGTTCATAACTTAGAAAATTTTCTAAGTTTTCTAAGTTTTTATGGTTACCCCTTTTACAAGTTATCCCACTTTTCTTGATTTTTCTTGATGAATGATGATTCCAATCATACATTAACATCATTTTAGGGTTAAAAAACCATTTTTGTGAAAAATCTCAAAAAGTCAAAGTTGACTTTTGTGTACAGTTGACTTTTTATCAGATGAATTCCAAACTGTGCGATCCTCTATGAAATCAAGTCCTTGACCTAAATCAAACTTGACGGATTGATTTCATAGGTGTTATAGGGTGTATTGAACCATGTCCTAGGGTTTGGGAGCATGTCCTGGTCAAAAGTCAAAGCTACAGTTGACTTTTCTCGCGAAACCCTAATTGTGGCTCTGATGAAATTGAGACTTGTTGCTTAAGCTTCTTGGATTAATCCATTGTTGCAAATGGGTCAATGTAGTTTATTAGAGACCCTCAAATCATGGCTTGAGGTCTTGGCTCATGATTGGTCCTAAAAGTCAACTTAGGGGTGAATTAGGTCAAGAAACCATAATTCCTGATTTTTGATGAATGTATCCCCTGAGGCTAAATTGACTTGGTGATTAGGCTTATGATGTCCCTTGGAGCATCATAGATTATGCCTTGAAGCATTGGCTCATGCCCAGAGGAGAATTTCCATCTAGAGGCCCTGGTCGACCAAAACCCTAATTTGGTGACACTGGCGATCTTGGGGCTTGATCCACTTAGAAGGGAGCAGCCTTGTGCTTAATCCTTGAAGTGGGAGTCCTATTGATCCATTTTAGATGTTTGAGAGGTTAGACAAGCTGAAGATCATGTCATTCCTTGATTGATCCTTTGTCTAAGAACTCAGAGAGGGCTGGAAACACTAAATTTGACTGTAGTAAGTGTTCACCCATCTTTGGGGAGACTGATGAGGCATGATGGTACATCCATATTGTGATGATGATTTGCACAATGATGGGAAATCTTAGTGGTCAAAATTTGGGGTATGACAGGTACTAGAAAGGCGAGGATCCTCAATATTACGGACTCTCAGGTTGAGAAATGATGATACGTTCACCATTTCTGGTTTGGCATCATCATCAATCGAGGAGGCCTCAACTGATTCCCCTCTAAAAGGATACCCTATCGCAAGTTCCCAGCATTGGGTCCTCAGATCAAGAATGCGTAATTGGTTTGCCATTTCTAGTCTGCCATTATCACACCTCGGGAGGAGTGCCGCAACTGGGTCCTCGGGAAGGGTCACCAGAGTCGACAGTTCCTCAAGAGAATATCCACTGACCTGCATAAACATACAGTAGCAGATAGCTCCTGATAGAACCTCGTCTAGCTGTGGGTCTCGTGAACAACAATACGTGGTCACCACCACGCAAGCGTCACGACTATCCACTCTAATACCTATGTGTATGCTCAAGCCTGGGTAGTGGGCTTATCTCTCAGAACACCCTGCCCACCAAACAGAAAAATCCAGCACAGTCCAGCACAGTCCAGCACAGTATAATATATGACAACAGTAAATGAAAAGCATGCAAATGCAACAAAACAGTAAACATGCAACAATGCCATAAATAAAGCGAGTAAAGCAAACAGATAAAACACCCTATAATCGAAAACAAACAAGCGCTAGGACTGACTTGCTTAGGGAATGGACCAGCAAGAGGTCAACCTGTCCCCAGCAGCGTCGCCAGCTGTCGCTCCCGGGATTTTTATCCAAGTACAAAGGCGAAAGTGGCACAGAAACAGAGTCGCCAGCAATGTGTATTTATCCCAAGAGATGGAAAGGAAACACTACGTAAACCTGAAGGGAAGGAAAAGAGCATGGTCTTGCGACCAAGAGAAACGGGTAAGGGAGTCGGTTACGCGAGGGGAAGGTATTAGTACCCCCACGCGTCCATCGTACTCGATGGGATCCACGCTTGTTATCTCGATCAAAGGGTGTCGTCATCTGGAGCTTCACTGCTACTAGAAAGGAGAAGGAACAGGAACGGAAAAGAACGAAGAAACGAGGAAGAAAAGAAAAAGAAGTGACTCGATAGGACGTCACGTCCTAGGCCTACGTATTCCCTCGTGCAATGGGAAAGTCAGAGTCAACGTAGTTCGGACTACGGTTTGAGGAGGGGTGAAGGATGGTGCTCGCAGAGATCTCGCACGATCTCCTGCCTACGTATCTCCATTAACCAATGAAGAATCAGAGCGACGTAGTTCCCCTCACTAGGGATGGCTTCGCTTTGTTTGTGTTTTTTAACGGAAGACGCCAAGGTTCGCGTTCCAGCAGTTAGGTGTCGCAGCTCGTTGTACGGAGTCTTAGGCATTTACCTGTTTGCGGTAGAACGGAAGTGACGCATCCTCTACGAATGGAGTGAGGAAGATGAGAAGAGAATTGTTTATTTGTTGATTTTTAGAAGAAGTGTTTTGATTTATTGTATTTGTAACTCATATTGCACTAAAGTCTATGACATAGGAACGAATGCGTCGCATGGTTGTCCTAACAAGACGTATGCTAAACACTCAAGAAAGACGAAGGGAAACCCTCCTCCTTTCATTTCCCATGTACTTAAGGCTCATGGCGTACAATACTTGTTGCCCTTATTACATGTTTTGATTTTTGTTTTGAGATGAGAAAGAGAAACTCAAAGGTGTAAGAGAAAACGGGAGTTAGTTGTTAGTGTGCTAGGTGATTAGTCTCGATCGCACGGGTGCGAGAGAAAAGGGAAGTTAGTTGTTAGTGTGCTCGCCGAGATATCGCATCTCGTGCCTACGTATCCTCAATCTGAAAAGAAAGAGGAATCAGAGCATTCGTAGTTCACGCTACTACGGGTGAACGGGAACGGTCTCAATCGCACTAGGGCGAGAGAAAAGGCTTACAGAAGGCTAAAGGGAAACTCGGGCCTACAAGTTAGCATGCCAATGTGGTCCTAATGTCAGGATGAGGAAGGAAGTCTACCTAATGTTGTCATGCATAGATTGATATCCTAATGTCTCTCATACCTCTAACTTAATCAAAAATTAAGTGGAGCGAGGAATCCTACAGGATCATGTCATCAGACAAGTAAACACAGGGTAAATCAATCACAAAATGAACTAAAAGTAACGAAAGAGTAAACAGTGTCAGTCAACAATAATGTCACATAATCAAAGTAAGAAAATGGGAGCTTTAGCCGAGGGGTCATATTAACCGAGGCAAACAAGCTAGTTGTGGGAGATAAGGGTACTCATCCAATGGTATCGAGAACCATGGAGAGCAGAGTAAAAAAAAGGAAGATGTGAATCAGATCACATAAGCATCAGCATTGGTCAATGCGAGCTAAAGACAAACCGTGGGGGTTGGTTACGAACCCTATCTTCCACTTGACCGACTCGATAACAGGAGCAGGTGATGTTCAAAGCTTCAATCATGTAATGAGAGCTAAGAACGACCCAACTAGAATAAAGGGAGTCGATTGCGAACCCTACCTTCCGTCAGTTGCCTTCTTGGAGGTCTTACAAGGGAATATGGGAATGGGATGCCTCTTTAGAGGTCTTTAGGCACAATATTAAACAAGCACAATTATGGCCTCACTTGAGGGCTTTCCCATACAACCCTACTTATCATGGCATCGACCATTCCTACTTCTCATGGCATTTGAAAGCATTAAAGAGAAGTGAAGAGATAAGAAGTCCTACCAAACGGATATGAATCTGTAGCAAAGCAACGAAAGCGTAACGAAAGAAAGTCACGAAAACACCTATAAAAAAATAGCAAACCAAGTTAGAAACAAGTTTTTATTTACAAAATGAAATGGTCAAACCACCTTTGGAATGTCTCCTTTATGCATCTTGCACATGTGAACCAAAGACATTAGTAATAACAAGAGAATGTATGTACAACATGAAAACCTAAGTCTAATGACTATGTACATTTGAGTCACATTAGTCAAAGTGAAAGACCCAAAAGGATTATGAAATTACAAGTCAAGTTACAACTATTCTACAAGGCTAATCTACTTTGAAGTTAAAGGTAAACCAACAAAAGAAATCACCTAAGGGTTACAAGTATAGGCAAAGGACATGAAAGTAAACCAAAACCAGAATTTAACTCATATTAGAAGTGTGCACACATCTTATAAACATCCACCAATGGCTAAGGTAAAACAAGTTTAAGTCCTTAAGACCAAACAAGTCAATTCAAACCAAAACTAGCTCTTAAAAACAAAAGCTTGCAAGGCAAGCAAAAGATGAGCATTAGAGGTGAAAACATCAATGAAAAGAGCCTAGGCCAGTAGATAATGGTTCTCTAAATAATGTACAAAGTTCACATTCAAGGCATGCAAGTAAAATTCAAAGGATTAAACCAAACTAGCCAAACAAAGGCAAACTTCACTTTTGGAAACAATGCAAAGTTAATCATGCACAAACAAATTATGGGTCATGTACCAATGCACAAACACTTTATAAGTCAGTAGCTATACCTCAACATCATGTACACAAGTGTCAAAGAATATTAGCAAAACATAGGCAAAGAATGGTACCACAAACATAAAGTTAGAATACCACACAATGGATGCAAAAGGATGCTTCAAACATACATATTTTTATGCACATTATGAATAAGTTAAAAATAACTTGAGATGGATTATAGGTCCTTAAAATGTGTCCAAACCAATGTACAAAAGTCTCACACACCACCTTCTAAGGAATGGCATGAGTGTCTCCTCAAAACCCTATGGATCAAACTTGTAAGCACAAATGAGTGCTCACAATCAAAAAGGTATGAAAAATAGTTATAAGCCCTAAAGAATTATGAAAATTTAATAATAGTATGATGAAGTCAGTATATCACATTTTCTAAAAGGAATTCATAAAATTATGCACCAAAGTGTCAAAACAATTCACTCAATAGGCGAGATAACAAGGCATGATCGCCGAAAAACAACTTCGCAAAGTGGATTTAAAATGACACCAAAAATTATGGGAAAAAAAAACCCAATTAGCATCAAAGTGTCATATATTCCAGTGACTAATCACCCACAAAAAAATTAGCTTCACACATATTGGAAAAAACCAATTTCGGTCCCTTAAACCGAAACTATGTCCTTCGGGACAACTTGGAATAAAAAATCCAAATTAATTACTAAACTCATCCAAAACTGGAATAACAAATTATACAAAATTAATTAAGATATTAAGGATCACTAATAAATTTTTTAATAATTTTATCACACTCAAAACTATTTTTAATAATTGGAACGAAACGAGCAAAAAATTGCAATTAAGGGAAAGTGCTAGGAAATCAAACATATCACGCATAACTTAAATCCTAAGCTTCGAATCGTCGCATATCGTCATAAATCAAGCTATAACAAGTGCCTCAGGTGGGAGGTCTCAATATGCAACCTACACTATATGATCCTAAACCACATACAAGCTAGAATGATGCATTAAATTCTAAAAAATTTACCTTGCCGGAGATGCGATTCACGTGTATAGAAACCCGAAAAACTTCACCGCAATATCGTCTAATCAACCTTGGAGGCAAAATAAATGCCTTAAGCTCCAAATTTACTCCATGAAGAATTACCTTAATCGAAGTCGATCAACATCAATCCAAAATCCATGAACACTTAGCCAAAGTCGAACAACACCTTAATCGAAATTAATCCACACCTTAATCAAAATTATCAACGAGAATCTAATTAAGAATTAACAAGAAAATAATCAGAATGTTAGTCATCAAAAGTTAATTAAAGATAATTAGCAAAAAAATGAAAATAGTAAAATGAACAAAAACAAAAATCTACTTCAATTCAATTATGAACATGGGGTCCAGGAAGTGATCGGCCCGATCCGGTTCGGCCTGGATGGGAGACCGAGTTTTAATACTTGAGAGAACCCTAATGTTCTTCAGCCATCCCCTTCGTTCTCAACAAGCTCCGCCGGAGCTCTCCGCCGACCGCCCCAACACACTCGCCATTTTCTTCCCTTAACATCAAAGCCCGCAGTTCATTCCTCCACAACGACCTTCTTCCTCTCTCGATTGCATCTTCAAAATCCCTAAAATACCAAACCCTCAGTCTGCAAATGTGATTCTTGCCTACGCGAATTCCTCGGACGTGATTCTCCCACGACACGGTTTCGATAATCCTCTCCAAACGCGAATACATCCAAACGCGTGTTTCCAGATGAACAACTTCAACATTCGGTGCGGTTTCGACGGCGGCAACTTCATAGGTAATGCTTCGATTTCTCTTTTTTCCTCAATTCTCCTTCTTCACTCTACTTCACTCTACTTCACTCTACTTCTTCTGTTGCTACAGAGTAGACGGTAACGATGCGATGTTGGCGAGTTGTTGCGTTATTCTTGAATTTGCACTGAAGATCATGATTGTTATGTGCGCGTGATTGGCGTGGAATTGAGCGGAGATTCTTTGTTCTTGAGTCGAATTTGACGATGTCGATGATTCGCCGGTACGATTCTTTCCCTGCTATTCTTAAGCGATGTTGAATTTCGCCGCAGGTTGAATCTTGATGAATTGGTGAAGACGTTGAAGCTTGTTGAAGATGATGGAGCACGTTCGGAGTCGAATTATGCAGAAGGCTTGAGGATGATAATGGTGATGGAAGATCATTGCCGAGAATTGCAGCTGCTAATTGAAGGGTGATGATGAAAACCAATGGGAGGAATCTGGGCGAATTGAGAAGAAAAGTTGTTATACGTTTCTGTTAGTCATTGTTAGAAATTGCCGGTTGTGGAATTGTTAGGATTGGTTTCTGACTGTGTGTTGAAAAAATGATTGCAGGTTGGGAGAATTGGTGATAATGAAGGTTCAAATTGAATTTGAAGATTGAAAGAATGGGAGATTGAAGTGGAAGAAGAATGATGAAGAAAAAGTTTTTTTGGAAATAATGTATGAATGTGGTGTTAAAGGGGAAGATTGGAGAAGGTAAAGATTGTAGAGAAGAGCCTGGAAATTGGATGATTTTTGTTAGGTTCTGTTAGTGGTTTTTGACAGTTAGAAATTCTGTTGGATTGTTAGTTGTTTTTTATTGGATTGTAACTGAAAATGTTAGGCTGTTAGAAAAGTGGTTAGGGAAGATGGAATTGGAAACTGTTAGTTATTTCTGTTAAAATAGTTAGGAGATTTTGGGTTTGTGTTATATATTTCACTGCTTTTTCTGTTAATAATGAATTCTGGTGTCTGTTAGAAAGAACAGAGTAAGGACTTCTGTTATCTGTTGTGGATCTGTAGCTTCTTTTTTTTTCTGATATGAATTTGTATGCTGCTGTATATCTTACCGTCATTGGTTTTTCTTTGGAAATATTGAAATCCTTCAGCACCGACCTTCTCTTTTCATCCTAGAGTTTCTTTGGAAATACGTTGAACTTCTACGTTTAATCATTTTCTTCTGGTGAAATTTAATCATCGTTCATGAAAGCATCAAGGCTGCAATTTTGAAGAACCCTCCAGGAAACAACTAACCGTTCCTTCAAACTTGGAGGCAATGATAAATAATGTTTCCAATCCTGAGGCATAATTCGAAGGCCGTGATATCCATACCAAAGCAACAATTTGCATGCATCGTACAAACATGGTTTAGATCCTTACTGGACTCACAAAGCCCACCCAAAATTAATTGTATCCAAAAATCTCATCTTCAATCTCGAGAAGAGTACTAGCATTGGTATAACTCTATTGATTTATTATTGGACTTTACAAAGTAGAATCCTCCATTGGGTCCGTTCCGTACATCATCAAAGCTACACGTGAAATGATCACATACTATCTGGAAATCTACATCAACGTAAAACTGCGGAAATGGGTAATAGGTTTGAAGAAAATGATATTTGTATTTGGAATTAGCAATTGCAATGGATGTTGGAATTGGATAATTTGGACATGGACCACGAAACTCGGATAGGACTCAAAAATGAATAAATGGATATCGGTTTAGTTTGGAAAAAAATATATTTGAAATATGGACAATTAAAATGAATATGGACCAAGAATGGATCAAATGTGGATTTGAAAAGTGGATAACATAAATGGTTTGAAAAATAGTTAAAAATGATCTATGGATATCAAGAATGCGGAGTGGATTTGACTTTAGATACAGATATTAAAATGGACAATTGGACTAAAAAAATGGATATTAGGAATTGGATAATGGTTTACGGTTAAAATGGATATCCAAAAGTGGATTACGGTTTATGATATGGGGTGGATGTGGATTTACGAACTTGTATCTTGAATTCCAAATTCAAACTCAAATACTCCATGAACTCCATCTCGAATCAACTTCAATCTCCTCCCGCATTAACTTGTATTTTACACAATGAACAATAAGCAAATGAGAGAATAACATTGCCTTGACCACGGTATGAGTCCTTGATCTTTTACACCATGAATACCAAGATGTCTTCGACATAAAAACCTAACCATCATCTTCAATTGATGAATATCAACCTTCCCAGATCATAGAGAAGATAAGTAACCCTGAACCACTTGCATTGGCATATAGAAAGCCTTGATGATGTTAGAAATTCTAACCTGAATGAAGATGAGAATCTCACAACAAAAGAAAACCCTGAGTTTGCACATAATACCTCAATCTCACGTCTTAGGAGCTCATGCAAATGTATGATTATGAATATGACCTAATGAAGATGCAGAATAAATGCGAAGCGAAAGCCAGTTATTGGGTATAAATAAAAGGGCAAATTTTGAGGTGTTACAACATGCAGTTCCAAATATAAATTAGAAAACCAAAATATTGTTCTAAACACTACACTGACAAAACTAAATACTAAGTTCATTACAAAACCACAACAGACCATCCACAGTCAAAACATACAATCCACTGATATGGATCCATAACTTCTTCAAACAACTTCAACACGCCTTCAATATTATTCAACCATTAACATCAAACTTTCAACATCACCAATGCCTCTTCAACCTACATCAACTTACTGACATTAATTCTTGTAGCCGGAGGATCCCGTATGCTGAATCGCAGGATGTCTCCATCATTTAGACATCTGTTCTTCGCAAATGAATACCACCCCCTACCGATAAACTATTTAGTACAATGTTCCCTTTTCCGAGTATGCACTTCAGCAATGTATCTCTCATCAGTATCAAGGTCATACATCTCTATATGACTAATTCCGACCAAACACTGGGAATTGATGACATGCTGTGGTAGTTGCTGAAACATACGAAAACAGTGTTGCTCAAACAATTCACATAATGAATAATAAAGCACAGTCAATATAAGAAGAAAAATGCTCCAATCTTTGTTGAAAACTAACTTACAAGAACATTTTTTTGCAGGTTCCGCTTTACTAATTTTCTTCTCCCACAATACGTACTTCGGCCTCTCGGATCCATCGGAACCAGCCCTACCATTACTATCTTTCACTTTGTTTAACCTGACACTTTCCAAATAACTTGTCTCAATACATTAGAATTAACAAATATAGGAATCCATGATTTTAAACAAATCGTTTATCCTATTGTGGAAGTGCGACTGAATAACCAAACACAATATCCAGCTGAAGTCCCATCAACACTCCTAAACAGTCTTCTTATATGTGTTGGACATCAAACAACGTATAAACCTTTACATGTATGCATACTTTGTAATCATGCAATACTTGTGCCATACATATATTGCTACACATTTAAAGGTTTATAAACTCACCTTGATGAATTACATGAAATGTTTGTCACATTGTTTGTGCTCTTCCTTTGACGTTCTTCACTTACAGCTACTCCATTTCCCTTCTGTTTGGCCGATACCTCAGCCTTCTCCTTTCCATTAACACTTCCGGATTTCCTTTCAGATTCAGCATTCTTCCCATCAACCACAAAAGTCATATTCGTCTTCTGGTCTCCCGCTGCGTATGGATCCCTGTGACAACAGGAATTACACATGACATAAACGACATCCGACATTTAAAAAGGTTTAACATGTAATACAAATGACATTATACAAATGGTTTTTGAACCTCCAGATCGCGGATGGAGAAACTGATTGGTGGCCTTGCAATACAATTGGCGATTCCCATTTATGAATAAAATGTCTCCCATCTGTCAAAATCAGTTTGTGTTTTTTGCGACAAAACCTTTCCTCAGCAGCCAGCATATCAAAATATATTTCCTCTGATTGTTTCATTGAACTGCAAAACATATGTAAAAACAAAATTTTGCTAAACCTATTTGCATGCAACTACTTCATATCTTATCAAAAACACATATATTGTAAAATATCAACAAATGGATTGAAATAATCTACCCCACAGGTTTGGATCAAATACCAAAAATCGATTGATGATATCCAACACATTAGGTTTCGCCTCACCACAGGCATGCAATGTAACATTAAGTCATTTCATTTTTTACAGTTCATTTCACTGAAACTCATGAAATAACAATCGAAGAATCAAACCTCAGAGAAGACTCTTCTTTCTGTGCCATGGCTTCGCGATTTGAGCGCCCTTCAACGTTTTCGTCGACGTTGTTCTTGCAACCTTCCATGGGTGTGAAACGTTTCCTTCAGCTGCTTCTTTTCAGTTTCTTTGCTGAGATGAGTGAATGACAACACCTTTACTTTACCCTATAATGTGCCAACTTCATTTCCAAAATATTGGTCATAATGATGGAATAGTAACCAACGTGTTACTTTTTACATTGTTCCTCTTTCTATTTTGTTTAACAAATATTGTAAATATTAACTTACAAGTCTATCTAATACTCTAATTAATATTTATATCTATTTACATTATATTTTCTTATTTAAATGGATGGAATTAAATGTTTTTTTTTAAGTATTTACTATTATTTGTTTTATTTTGGTTTTACAAAACTAAAATGGTGAAATTTCGGCGGTCCAAATCAGAACCCGTGCGGATGCACGAGTTTCCCACTAGTTTGTTTTAAATACTTTTATGTTTAAAGTCTTTTTAATGTCATTTATTTCTCATAACACATTCTCAACACACACAACCTTTATTACTGTTGTTTTCGTGCTTTAACTGTAAATCTTAGAAAAACCCTAAAACCTCCTCAATGGCATCCTCATCACCCAAACCTTTAAAAATGAATTCCATGCAAACGCTTAAGATCAAATCGAACATTGTTCCACTCGATAAAGATGAATTAAAACTTCTTATTGAGCAAGTGGTGGATTTTAATAGCTTTGATGCAAGTGGTGAATTTTGATAGCTTTAATGCAAATTATTATTGAAAGTTAGGTAGTCTTAAAACACGAAGAATTACCATAGCTTGCTTAAGCCGAACAAATGCAACATGGTCTTCCTCAGTCCGTGAGAATTTACAGGCTTTGAGTAATTCAGTCGATGGAGCTGCAATGGAAGCATAATGTCGAACAAACTTGCAATAATATCCCGTGAGGCTTAGAAACCCGCAAAAGCTATGACTGAATTTGAACTTAGCTAATCCAAGATAGCATTGTTTTTGAAGAATTTACAGGCTTTGAGTAATTCAGTCGATGGAGCTGCAATGGAAGCATAATGTCGAACAAACTTGCAATAATATCCCGTGAGGCTTAGAAACCCGCAAAAGCTATGACTGAATTTGAACTTAGCTAATCCAAGATAGCATTGTTTTTGAAGGATCAATAGCTACACCTTCAGCATAAATGATATGGCCAAGATATTCTAGATATTCTACTTTGTTAACCCCAAAGGAACATTTAGACTCCTTGGCAAATAGTTGGTGTTGCTTTAAAATGTATAGGGTGGTCTGAAGGCGTGATAAGTGAACTTCTATGCTTGGACTATACACCAAAATGTTATCAAAGAATACCAAAATGAAGCGCAAGTAAGCACGAAACACTGCATTCCTCGTGGCTTGGAAGGTGGAAGGTGCATTGGAGAGCCCAAAAGGCATCACCAAAAACTCAAAATGGTCGTCCACCGTCCAAAACACTGTTTTGAACGTGTCTTCTTAAGCAATCAAAATAATATATATATATATATATATATATATATATATATATTAAAACTCACGGTTTATTTCGTTAAAGAAAAAATGTAAAACTCATCATTTATATATTTTTCAGAGAGAAATGAATAACTATAACACTAAGAATCTAACAATACAATAACAATTACTCGACAAGGATAATAAAGTCCTTTTTGTTTTTCCTTAACACCTACAACAAATAATGAAATATACAAAAAAAAATTACTGTAAAAATCTCTCATGCTCTCAAGTATAAATACATAAATCCACAAGAAAATAAGATGAACCGTATTCTTTTGATCAGTGCTTGAAGATGGCAATCATTGACAATACAACCGAAACTCCGACGATGGCCACTGAATTTGTAATGGATCCAGCTGCTCCAGCATCAGGACCTGGGGCTGGAGACAACGAGGGACTAAGATTTTGGGCCGAGGTAACAGCGGCGGCCAAGACAACAACTAAAAAGAAGGAAAAGAAGTTCATACTTGATGATGCCATTGCGAAACTGTAGAATTTGTAGAGAAATTTGAAGATGAAAACAGTGAAAAATTGTAAGTCTAAAGAGAAGTTGTGTAGTAGGTGATATGAGAGTTGAGAGGGTGTGGGAGTATTTATATATAAGAGGAGAATTGTTGGAGAATCGCGTGGGGCTCAAAGATAACGTGGACAGCTTGGTGCTTGAGAAGCAATTATGAAATTGCCGACGTTGTATCATATGAATGGGTCTGGCCGTTAGATGTTTGTATATTTTTGTGACTTTGTGAGCTGTTGGTATGTGTTGTTATGTTTTGTTAATTGCTTTTTGTTTAAACAACTCAACTGCCTTAGGAACCCACGTCTATGATTTAAAATTGACTTGGACTCTTCTTAGAATACATTAATTATTCAAAGTTTGATGAAGATATTTTTCTATGAAAATTTCAAATAATAACGCGCGATTATTTTCCAAAAGACTAAGTTGCTTTCTTAAAAAAGACTAAGCTAAACAAAAACACAAAGACTATTGTCTTGGGAAAGGTGCACCAATGGATAGTTAGACTAGTAAAACCATAATTAAAGAATTTTGTGAATTGTGATTGGTTTTTTCTCGTATTCTCCTTGTATACCAATTTTGATCTAGTTTACATGAAAGTTTATTAGAGACCATTTAGTGTATTTGATCCGACTACTATGATCTCTTAATGATAATTGAGAATCAAACTCGATTATCTCATATTCTAGATCTTGATATCTTGTCTTAGTAATAAATATCTTCTTAATCATATCTTCATTTGATATTAACCTATGTTAGGTTTGGCTGACAAAATCAATTCTCAATCATATCGTTATTAGAAAATGACCTATATCATAATGAGTAGCCACCAACTAATGTGTCTCAATGGGATCTATTTTTTGGGGCAGATTCACCTTTATTTCTCTAAATATGTTAGTCTTGGACTATGGTCGGTCAGTGTCTGTTGGTCGTTTGATTATTTCACTTCTACTAACTGTGATGATGGCCAACTCTTTTAGGAATATGAGTCACTCATGATCTACCCTATTTCTTGCAACCCTATTTAGATAGCCATAAATTCAGCCGTCACCTTTTCTACCACTTAAATTTTATAAAAACGGGATTCTCTCACTCTCATTTATCTCATCTTCTCTCTTCAACCCATAAATTCTCAATAAGCTTATCTACACCATTATCTCTTCCATGTTTCAAATCTCCCACAAAGGCTAAAAAATTCAATTAATATCTTATTTCTTCTAGGTCTTTCCTTTCTTCTATTCATAATGTTTATTCGAGAGTATGAATCATCTAGAAAGGTCATTGAGCCTTGATATGATGTCGAGGTATGCGAGTTATAAAATAGTTGTTTGCAAAACTCGAGTCAGGGTACAGAAGAGTAAATTGGAGATTCATATAAATGAAGCTTGGTAGTTTTATTTTCATGCGCCGACCTCAAGGGGGTGGAAAGAGGGTAATTTTATTTCTACACTGGGGTGATCAAGGACTTGGGGGTTGGTATCCTTTTTACCATCATGTAGCCTGAGATCCTGAAGTTCATTAATGTCGCGCATTCCCAACTACATCAGAATAACTGGACGTTTATACGGGGCTTCGATGTCCGATGTCGGTGTCTCAATATAAATCCACAACGAGAAATTTCTTTATTTTATACGAGAACAAAGGAATTAACAAGGGCGGATGGGTCTTCGTAAGTTCCATTCCTGGGATAACTTTTATCTCCCCTTACACATCCAATAATAAACACTAGAAGGATAAGTTTGTCTGAGTCAAAGGCAACGATGGATGTCATAAGCTAATGTGTAAAGTGGATGGGGCTCATGGGCCCCCCTTATATTATATGAGGGATCTGGTTGCTATAATTGGTTAAGAACTAACCAAGCTGAGTGTTAAAAAAATAAAAATAAATGGCCAACCTATTGGAACGATTCGCAAATACGGGGTGCGAGTACTGCTTAATTAAGACCGATGTGGACTTTCAATGCTAATGAATTTTTTGTGTAAGATTGTATTTGCGGTGAAAATTGGCAGAACAAATGTGAGTTTATATTAATACTTAAGGGATCAAACTCGAAAATCTCCCAGACATATTTGTGTGTCGTTTTTTTATTGAAAATAGAGGTGTTCGTCAAAGTCAACCTAAACTTCTAGAACAACGTCGTGATAAAGAAACGTGACTGAAATGCAAGGCAAGTGTGAACGAAATGCAAGGTAAAACGAAGTAAAGTGCTTGCGTAGAAAGATAAAGTGCAATAAGATAAATGGCTAAAAGTTAAAATACTTTTAAAGCAAAGTGCAGAAAAGTAAAGTTTACTGAAAAAATAAAGGCAATCGAAAATAGAGTGCGGGAAACGTAAAGGTAGTTGAAGTAAAAAAGGGTTGAAATGCATAAAATAGGACACTTTAAGATAAAAATGCTGGAATGTATTAAATTGGTGGAACACATACGTACGTTTTCCTCACTCGTTTCTCACAGCACAGTTACTTTGAGTGTAGTAGAAATGTGTACAATTTGCGGACCCTTTACAAAATAAACCTAAGTTGCTATATATACAAATCTAAAATAACTGTATAAGACAAAAAAAACTATCCCCGTGATGACACGTCTTCAGATCATGTAGCGGTTTTTTCCCTTGATGTGTCCACGTTCTGAGTAACCGTCGACACATATACAATAGTTCCTGCCTCGCTCCTTCTTTTGAATCTTTCAACTGCTTTGTTAGTGCCAAGAACTAATAATCCTCGTGGAAACCTCTATCGTCGAATATATTAAAGTAACATGCTTCGACGTGTTTCCCACCATCGTAGTGAACTCTACACTTAGCCAATATGACCTGGTATTCCATTTCACTAAGTGTTACCGTAGCATGTGCTTAATTCACTAAGTCCATATGCTTTTCATTAGGCTTTTTGACAATACCACTTTCGACCAGCATCACTATAGGTGACCCCCGACCTTAAGTCATATTAATCACGTTGACTCTATTTTTGTCTTCCACATGGCACATTTATGGCAAGCCTCATGAATACTTTCCATTCATAGTTAAGTCGAAAAATCCTCTGTAACAAATTTACCCCCAAAAGGCCATTTTTCAATTTGCATCAAACAAGAGAGACGTCGCCTTTTTATCGTAATTTTTTGACGTCGTTTCCACTGTTGCCGACGTCATCTTCATCATTACCCTTTTTAGGGCGCGTTGTCACTTACATGAGATTAACCTAGCACCTCATCATCACTCCTACTTCCTAGGAAGACGTGGGTTTTCACATTTTTCAGTAACTGCTCCCACTCACCATTAATGATTGCATCAAAACCCAGACCAACTCTTCCGTTTCTCCCACGCTGGTGCCAGGTGTCGGATTTCATGCATGCATTTGAGCCTATAAATATCCTTCCTCATCTCTTGGCTCTCTCCGTCCTCTTGCACTTCTTTTCGCAGAAAACATCGCTCCATGAACCTTTTTTCGCCATAACCAACATCAAATTTCAATTCAAACCCACCCCGTCCTCTTGATGGCATGTTGAGTAACGTCTTCGTAACCCTGGAATCGCAACCCCAGGACAATTTTCCTAGTGGTTCTAGCTTTCATGTGGAAGACAAGTCTGGTCTGATTACCATAACCAGATTATTTTTGAATACCTTTGGACGGCGCTAGTGTCTTTATCCCTCTTGTATTGGGTAGTCTTGTTGGGTGCGCGCTTCTTGCACTTCTTGCCCCCCCCCCCCCTTTTTTTCCTATCGTCTTTCTTTATTTAGGAAAATCTGGAAACAATCGATGATCAAGACGCCACCCTTAATCAAAAGCTACCCCCAAATCAAGAAATGGCCTCTACCGGTATGTTCCGATCCGTATTTCTCGAGGGATTGAACATGCTAAGCCTGTACCCAATTTAGGATCTGAGCTGATCTCTTTGGGAGGACTTGATGATTGTCTACATACCTGGCTTGACCTTTCCAACAGAAAACTAGAAGAATTGCAGTCGCAGTTTCTTGCTTGGTTGACATCTTTGTAAATTTGTGTTTTGTAGTGGTTATGACCATCTTATGTAATGATTTCGCCACGTTTGGCGAATTTTTTGTAATGACTTTTCCATTTTGGCATTTTTAATACCATGGTGGCAGCTTTCGCTTTGTTTAGTACATTACTCTTGTTTAATTTGAATTTCTTGTAGCATAGGTTTATACCGTTTTAGGTACTCACCATTTACTCTAAGAATTCGTTTGTCTGCAAATAGTTCTTCGATTTCATAAGCGTTGTTTGAAAACACTTGAAGAATTTGAAACGTTCCCTCCCAATTTGGGGACCACTTGCCTAGGGTTCGATCCTTTTGATCCATAGGAAAAATCATTTTCCAAACGTAATCCCCGCTTGAGAATTGTTTGGACCTAACCTTTTATTGTAGGCTTTAGCAATATGTTATCTTTGTCGTATCAATGTATCTAGTGCTGAAAGCCTTTCTTCGTCTATATCAATCATTTCGTATAACATCATACTCCAATATTGGTTTGATGGAATCCATGTTAACATTGGATTCAAAATGACTGTAAATAAATTTCTACAGGAAACACAGTTTCATGGTCGTAGGCCAATCAAAATGGTGTTGTTGCAGTTGCCTCCTTTGGAGAGGTTCCGACAAGCCCATAGGACTTGATCTAACGTTTGATGCCAATTCTTCAGCTTTTTCCCAACGTGTTTCTTGATGAAACTAATAATAGTCTTGTTAGTAGCTTTGACCTGCCCATTTGCTTGAGCATAATATGGTGTTGAAGTTAATAACTTAATTCCCATTTCTGACGCAAATTTTTGCATCTTTCGACCAATAAACACTGACCCATTATCAGTCGTGGTCGTTTTGGGAACTCCAAAACTATAAATGATATTGCTCTCAATAAATTCAATTATGGTTGTAGTGCCCTAAATTTTGACCAGGGGTTTGTTACTATTTTTGGATTTTTTATGTTACCAGGGGGTGTCATTTAGGTGTCATTGGGCTTCTGGATTTGTTAGTACTTTTAGGCCCATTGTGGAATTGATCTGGTAAAGGTTTAATATTAATAATTTGTTAGGATTTATTTCATGTAATTTAGAGGTAATTATTTTATAAGTATTAGGAGGTAAAGTTTTCTTTTTAGAGTTAACTATATATGAAGAATATCTTTTTATTGGTTCATTTTTTGAGAGTTTTTTAATTAAATAATTACTTGCTTTGTTTTAGTTAAGGGTCATTTTTATCTTTAATTAAAGTTTAGTAACATTTAGAGAGGGATTGATCTATTAATATTATGGTTGTTATATATTTTCATTTATTATTTGTTTACTAGTAGGGTTAAAAATATATTATTTATAGTTATTATTTATTTTTTGTTTATCTATATGGTTAATCATTATGTATTTTTGGTATGGTTATTGTTAATTATTATGGTTGTGGTTATTAACATTTACGATTACTATTATTTGCATATTATTATTTATTTGTTAACACAGTTGATTGAGTAATTAATTTTATCTTTATTTTTTTTTTGTTGAGTCAAAATTGTTGAGCCAATGGGTCGTCGTCTTCCTCACTAAGAAACCCTAAGTGTGCGCCGAATTTGGAAAGAATGGATCAGACGAAATCATTTTCATTAATCTCATAAATCAAATTGGTACAAATTACAATCAAATCGTGCAATAAAAATCTGCTAATTTACAATCTGATCAAACCTAATTCTAATGATACAACAAAATCAAATCGAATAAGAAAATACATCGAATAATTCCTAAAACAGATCTAAGCAATTTAAGTTCTAAACCTAAATTTCTAAGTCTATAAGAACCTAAGAAGACTAAAAATTTGGGGGGGTTTTTTTTTAGACGGACGAACATAGTTACGAACCTCCAAGTTATTTGTGAGCACCTGCGAACAAGGAAAAGAAAGAGATTAAAAAGAAGGAATAAACGAGGATAATATGATAAGATACTACCAGTTTCACTGCATGGAAGGTAAACGAAAATCTTAGCTTTTAGGTCTTGATCTGTTGTTGCTTGTTTACGTTTGGGTGTTTTTGAATCTAGATTTTGTTGTATTTCTGGGTTTTCTGGATTTGTGGGGTTAGGGTTCTTAGTATGGTTAGGGTTCTTTAGGTTGAGGGTTAGGGTTCTTCCCCTTAGGGTTCGTAGGGTTCAAGGGGTTTTCTGGGTTTGAATGAAGGAAAGGGTTAGGGTTCTTAGGGTTCTTCACGAACCCTAAAGAACCAAGGTGATTTCTGGGTTGGGGTGGGGTTAGGGTTCTTGGAGGTTGAAGAGTCCAGTTAAATCTCAACCGGAAACTGGGTCGGGCAGTGGTTTTGGGGACGGTTGGTGGTGGTCGGAGGTGTTTGGGGTGGTGGCCGGAGAGAGGGAGAAATTTAGAGAGAGGAGAGAGCTCTCTGAGAGAGCGAGAGAACAAGAGAGAGAAAGAAGGGATCCAAATGATCCACTTCTGAAGGGTTTGGGGTTTTATACCCTCTCCCTTAGCGCGTACGATCGCAACACGTGGCCTCTCGCAGGCCACTGGATCGTTTGACTTGAGCAGTTCAGTAGGTGTGGGGACACCGTATCCTTTCAATTGACCTGGCGTGATAACCGTTGGATTGAATTACCTGGACTGGTAATCACAATCTAAGGCTAGGATTTCAAGCCTTTAGAACCGTAGGAGCATGATCAAACGGTGAAGGGAGGGTCAGCGAACATAATTTCTCCCTTGTGTTTTTTTCTTGATTTTTTTCCGACTGGATTCTAATTGTTGGGCCTTGCGCCCTAACGCTATCCACACCTCTGCTTCTCCAAGCCCATTACTAAATTCAGTGAAAATACACCCCCTGTTTGTTTTATTTATTAATTAAGTTAATTACTTAAATTAATTAATAAATTAGAGCTTTAATACTAATTAGGATTTATAGATAATGGGGTTTTAGGGTTAATTTGTACAATTAAATTAATGACTTAATTTAATTGGTTAATTAGGTTTTTATTAGGTTTTATCAATTAAATTAATTACTTAATTTAATTGCTAGTTAAGGTTTTAGGGTTAATTGGTACAATTAAATTAATGAATTGATTTAATTGGATAATTAAATTTTTTAGGGTTTCTATCAATTAAGTTAATAACTTAATTTAATTGGTTAATTAGGTTTTACTTAAGGATTAATATATTTAGAACAATTTGCTTTCTAAATGGGGATTTAACTTGGAGACTGTTATTAAGGAATTTTTGGGGTTGGGTTTAAACTCATATTTCATATATTCAATATATTTGGGTTCTTTGGAAGGAAATGGGAATTGATTTGGGTTTATTTGGAAATTTGGGTTTTTGGGGGCGAAAAATAATCTTAGTTTAATTGAAGGTTCATATTGGTTTTAAAGATCATTTTTTGGGATAATTTGGGGAAATCATTTTTGCTAGATTATTAGCATAGAGGGTATTTTGGGGGTCTTATTGAACATTATTGACTTCAAGGATTTTTATTCTTCTTAAAATAAGGGACATAAAAGGGTTTTTCTAGGAATTTAAATTTGGGATAATGCTCTTGGTCTGAGAGTCTAAATAAGGGATGGGATAAGGGATACAACTCTTAGGTTCCAAGAGTTAAAACATAGGCCAAAGGGATTTAAGGGATAAAACTCTCCATCCAAGAGTATAAATAATGGATAAGGGATAAAACTCTCCATCCGAGAGTATAAATAATGGATAAGGGATAGAACTCTCCATCCGAGAGTATAAATAATGGATAAGGGATAAAACTCTCCATCCGAGAGTATAAACAATGGATAAGGGATAGAACTCTCCATCCGAGAGTATAAATAATGGATAAGGGATAGAACTCTCCATCTGAGAGTATAAATAATGGATAAGGGATAAAACTCCTTATTTAGGAGTATAAATAATAGATTAAGGGATAGAACTCCTTATCTAGGAGTATAAATAATATATTAAGGGATATAACTCCTTATCTAGGAGTATAAATATTAGATTAAGGGATAAAACTCCTTATCTAGGAGTATAAATAATAGATCAAGGGATAGAACTCTTTATCCAAGAGTATAAATAGTGGGTTGTGAGGGTACGTAGGCATAGGGTTGTGAACCCTAGCGAGTATAATTAATAAAAAAACTTAGGTTTCCTTTGTAAATAAATCATTTAGACAAACAAACAAGCATACCCTAAAATCTAAGGAGGATCCCATTGAGTACAATGGAGGTGAGGGGTGCCTAACACCTTCCCCTCACTTAACCGACTCCCGAACCTTAGGAATCTCTACCTTTAGGATTTTGATTTTTTAGTTTTATCATTAATTTCCTTAGAAAAAATATGGTGGCGACTCGATATTTTTGTCGGCTGCGACAGCTGGCGACTCTGCTGGGGACACCTAAAGAGGGTCCCTCCTAACTTTAGGCTTTAGGGTTTTGTTTGTTTGTTTTGGGTGTTTATTGTTTTTATTTTTTTTATTATGATTTATTTTATGTTTTAATTTGTTTTATTTATTATATTTGTCTATAATATTTTTGTATCATGCATTGGATTGGGGCAGATAATGTGTGAAGCTAAAGCCCAAGCTTGGAGTATAACCCTAGATTAGGACCTCGAACGGAAATGTTTTGGGGGGGATGTGACATCCCCAATAATCCATTGATGCCACACTCAGAATAGATCCTTCCAAAGGTGTCCTCATGAAAGGGCTAGCCCCTAACGTAGAGGATGATTTGGATGTGGTCCGAGACTCTGAGAACTTTTAGCCTACCCCTTACCAACTCATGGAGACCCTACGTATTCAACCCCCAAGGGCTGGTACTAGGGTCCTACCCAGATGAGACTTATCCCAAAGGATTACCATAGGAAGGCTTGCTCCTTCTCATGGTAAAACAAGGGTATAGTCTGTACATGCTAGGGTTGTTATGCTGTCCAAACTTTATTTCCTACATGTGAGGGGATTGGGTAGATAAGACATAGGTCTAACTTATTATAGGGAGCCTACCTAGTTAGGTCCATGCTTGCATTTCACCTTACCCTAACCAAAAAAAAACATTTAATCAAAAAACAAAAATGTCCATGTCATCATGCATTAAAAAAACATTTTTTTGCATATATGCATTTTTGTGGGGAATTTCAAGATGTGTTGTAGGAACATTGGAAAGATGGATTCAAACAAAAGGGCTACCCTACGCATCAGAGTGCTAAGTACTGATTTACAAAGTCTCAAAGACCTTTGAGACTTAATGTCAAATCTGCTCAAAGGATGGTTATACACAAACATGGAAGAATCCTCGATCTCTTAGAGATCCCTATGAAGGTAGAGGCTATAATTGCTTTTGCACAACTTTATGATCCTTCTCTATGTGACTTCCTCTTCAAGGATTTTCAACTAGCTCTTACGCTATACTTGGATTTACAAGGAGAAAAAAAAAACTTATAAGGGGCATGGGGGCAAAAAAGGAAAAAAAAACAACAAAAAAAAAAGCAAAAGAAAAATGGTCAAGCCTAAAAAATTCAGCTGTGCCCGTTGAAGATCCATCATTTCGCTACAATGAGGATAAGGAAGTGCAAGGGCTCAAGCAGGGATACTTGGAGAAGCTTAAAGCTCATTTGAAAAAGGCATTAGGGGCATCTATGTAGTTTACGCCTTCTTAAGTTCAGGATTCTCCATTTTTTGGGATTGTCATGGGTTATTCCCGAGGAATTATTGTTATAAGTTTGGAATTCATTTTGGATTTGGGATTGGCTAATGGATTTGGATTTTATATTCTATGTGTTTGGGTTTCATCCTTTGGATATATTCATCTCTAACTACAATGGATTTTGGAATTCCCCCAAATAAATTTTTAAAATTATTTAGCATACATCATGCATATTCATACATTCATCATCAACACGCATTCAATAAGGAATAAAGGAAAAATCATCTTTTTTAAAAACTTCGTCTCAGGGTCATTGAGCATAACAATCTGACTTCCCGACCTCACACTCGAGCGTACCGAAGGGAAGTCATGGATCAGATGGAGAAGGAGATGGTTACCCTAAAAGGAGAAATGGATACTGTCAAGGAGAACGTGGAAGGTATGAAAAGCCAGATTGATCAACTGACACTTGCCATCCAGAGTTTGATAGCCATAAGAACCAGGTCAAGTCCTCAAAGAAAGGTTCCTACTCCTTCCCTCCATGTTGAAGACAATAGCCCTCTACTAGGGTTTATCCATGATCTGGAACGCGAGCACAAAACTGTTAACCAACCTCTCGAGGGAACCATCTCTCCGCATATTTCCAATGGGGCACCTCGTACTACTTACAGACCTACTCCACGTGAGAACTATGCATACGAGGATGAAAATCCGAGACAAGTGGCCCTCTAAAATAAAGGAACCACTGTTAGGGAAAGGAGAGGGATTGATGATAAGTACAAAGCACTTGAGGAAAGGTTAAAGGTCGTGGAGGGACTCAATGATTTTGGAGTGGATGCCTTGGAAATGTGTCTAGTGCCCGATGTGGTCATACCTCCTAAGTTTAAGGCACCTAACTTCGAGATGTATAAAGGAGTTAGTTGTCCCAAAATTCACATCCGGATGTTTTCCCGAAGGATGAGGGATCATGCTAAAAATGAAAAACTGATGATGCCTGTTTTCCAAGACAGCCTTAGTGGGGCATCCTTGGATTGGTACATCCAGCTGGAAAGGACTCACATCAAGAACTGGGAGGATCTGGCAAGTGCCTTTAAAAGGCAATACCAATATAATGTAGATATGGCCCCTGATCGCATACAATTACAAAACATGTCTCAAAAAGGGAAAGAATCTTTTAAGGAGTATGCCCAGAGATGGAGAGAGCTAGCCTCTCGTGTGCAACCTCCATTGCGGGAAAACGAGCTAGTAGATACATTCATGGGAACTCTGCAAGGACTATACTATGAAAGGATGATTGGGATAGTCTCAACGGGATTCACTGACTTGGCTATCATTGGAGAGAGGATTGAGAATGGTTTAAAGACAGGACAGATTGGGTAGTCATCCTCCGACCAACATAACAATAAGGGGTATCCCAAGAACAACTCAAAGAAAAATGATGTCAGTGTTGTAGACCCTGAAGGTCCAAAATTGGGAGATAATCCATTACTGGGGCACATTGGGGCAACAGTCAACGCCATGGAAGGGATGGGGGATGAATTCCTTATTAATAAGGAAGACATAACAAACTGGGGCAAACAATGGGAGTCACCTGAGGAGAAGGATTTGTTTGGGCTGGGTTACAAACCGGCTAATGAAGGATTAGAAGGCGATTTCCATGGTGTGGGATTTGGAATTTGGGATCATGTAGCCTTAATGGAAGAGGAAGAAAATAATGCCTAATTTCGACAATTGGAGAACCATCAGGATTTCTGAGATGATTTTCGTTTCGAAGTAATTTACTTTTTCCTTAAAATAATAATAAGTCCCTTGCTTTGCCCAAGGAAAGCGGACAAAGCTTTGTAGGGCCACCTCTTATTTCAATGGATTATTTCTATCAATAAAGCTGCATTTTGTTTTCAATCAAGATCTTTTTCTTTCATTTTCTATTTATTCAAAATGGCAATACACCTTCTTTCAATATTTTCATCTCTAGCACTTCATTCCAAAAGGAAAAAATCTTCCTCGTGCAAATTCAAAAATGGACCTATTAAAATGACACCGCTATAATCTCGAATGACTTCGAATTACCGATTAACCAAGCAGAAGAGGGTGATGAGGACGAGTGCGAGCTTCTCGAAGAGTTAGCCAGATTATGGAGGCAGGAGGACAAGGAAATATAACCTCATCCGGAACCAGTGGATGTGATCAATCTGGGAACTGAGGAAAAAGGTCAAAGTCGTGCTTCCCCGGATAAGGATATAAAGGAAAGACTGATCGAGCTATCGCAAGGATACTCCGACGTGTTTGCATGGTCATACCAAGATACGCCAGGACTTGATACAAGCATCGGCAAGCACAAGCCACTACTCAAACTAGAATGCACGCCAATCAAGCAAAAGCTGAGGAAGACTATATCAGATATGATCCTCCAGATCAGGGAAGAAGTCAAGAAGCAATTCGACTTTTTGTCACAAGGTAACACATGTTGGGTTAAAGAACGTAGGAGTAACTTATCAAAGGACTATGGTAATATGGGGCATAAGGAGATAGAGGTTCATATGGATGATACGATTACCAAGTTACAAAAGGAAGAAGATCACATAACTAACTTGCAAAAGTAGTTGGATCAGTTAAGGAAATTCAAGTTATGACTAAAGTCCACAAGATGTACCTATGGAATCAGATCTGGAAAATATCAGGGTCCATGGTCAGCAAAAAGGGAATAAAGGAAAAAATGAAAAGCCACCTACCTTGGTGCTACCAGTCCCAAGGAGACCACTCATAATGTACTTAACAATACTTGAGAATCCAATGGATTGTGAAACTTTGGACTCCTATGAAGGATCTAGACCTGGATCTCGAGGGAAACTTATATATTTGCATAAGGATATGGGCTTCAAATAGGGGCTATCAATTGGGGTGAAAATTCGTCATCTAGGATCTTTAAGGAAGCTAAACTGGATAAGGCAGAATGGGCGCAAACTAGGCTCGATCAGCTAAACCTTGTATAAGGGAAACGTGTGGCTACAGGCAAATTATACCCACAGGGAATTAAGAGAGCGTTTGACAAAGAAATTCATCCTCGCCTACGCGAAGAGGGAGACTTGGGGTTAAGGAAAATATTACCCATCCATAAAGACCACCACGTCAAATGGACCCCACCCTATGAAGGGCCATATGTCGCGAAGAGTGCCCCCTCTGGCGGAGCACTAATATTAACAACCGTGGAGGGATCGAATTTACCACGACCGGTGAACTCCGATTCGGTCAAAAATACTATGCCTAGAAAAAGAGGATAAAAGTCCGCTAAGTTGAAAACTCTAAAGGGCGACTTAGGCAAAAATTAGGGCGTCCCGGTGGATTGAAAACTCGAAAAAGCGATCCAGGCAAAAATTAGGGACTTGGATAAAAATGATACCCGACAGGTCGAAAACCCTAAAGGGTGGCTTTGTCGAAAAAAATGGTATATCATCCCGGTGGACTAAGACTCTAAAAAGAGCGGTCCAGGCAAAAGTTAGGGATATCCAAAAGGCATATGACTAAAAACACTCAAATCACCCCGTAACAGGAATTCAGAAGGGAGCGATCATTCTAGCCGTCATCTTCAAAAGCGAAGTGTCGTGATCTTGGAGTCTTAGGGATATTAGCTGGTGTTAAATTTAGTAGGAACATAAATAAATTTGTTTTCTTATTGCCATTTTACATTTTTCTGGATTTACGATAATATCTCCTTATGAGAATTACCCTCCTTACTTATCATTGCCCATTTCGGGCCAATTCTCAATAAATTTGCTTTCCGAATACATTTCTTTGCTTCCTAAATTATTCCGCTTGATTATAAGGTGTTAATTAATTGCGAAATAATGCATTGAAATATCAGGTATAAATAAAAGCTTTGAAAAGGGAAAATGGATTTTACTTCGAGTTTTGGAATCATCAAAGGGATCATATTCGTCCAAAGCAGGATATAGGGTCTATACACTGACAGGAACATACGTTGCAATCTAACCAACATGGGAGGTTCTTTAATGGCACGTTACATATTAAACAGGAATCAAGGGTATCATGGCTTACTATAATTATCAAAGTTTCAAGGGTCATGAAGTCAGGAAGTTATGAAAATTATTTTTTCAGACAAACGCATGCATTGCATATCATAAAAGAGGCGTTAGCCCAAACAATGCATCATACATAAGCGTACGCATACATGTACTCATATGCACAAAACATGCATACATGCATAGGGTTCATAATCGACCAAGGGATTTTATCAAGGGGGATTTTGTCAAGGGATTTTTATTTTAATTCTCAAGGGGTTCCATCGGAGAGTTTATCAAAAAAGGGTTTATTGGGTTTTATCAAAAAGGGTTTCTCCAAGGGGTATAGATCAAGGGGTTCAATTGGATATTTCGCCAAGGGTCTATTACCAAGGATTTTAGGATATCAACTTAGTACATATCGGGCTCTGCGGTTAAAATTAGGGTCCTTCTTGTATTTAATCGTCTCCTCCTCAAAAGGAGGAAGGCTCATCGATATCATCCTTCTGATTCGAAGACGATTAAATAGGGACAGCTGTAGTACCCTAAATTTTGACCAAGGGTTTGTTACTATTTTTGGATTTTTTGTGTTACCAGGGGGTGTCATTTAGGTGTCATTGGGCTTCTGGATTTGTTAGTACTTTTAGGCCCATTGTGGAATTGATCTGGTAAAGGTTTAATATTAATAATTTGTTAGGATTTATTTCATGTAATTTAGAGGTAATTATTTTATAAGTATTAGGAGGTAAAGTTTTCTTTTTAGAGTTAACTATATATGAAGAATATCTTTTTATTGGTTCATTTTTTGAGAGTTTTTTAATTAAATAATTACTTGCTTTGTTTTAGTTAAGGGTCATTTTTATCTTTAATTAAGGTTTAGTAACATTTAGAGAGGGATTGATCTATTAATATTATGGTTGTTATATATTTTCATATATTATTTGTTTACTAGTAGGGTTAAAAATATATTATTTATAGTTATTATTTATTTTTTGTTTATCTATATGGTTAATTATTATGTATTTTTGGTATGGTTATTGTTAATTATTATGGTTGTGGTTATTAACATTTACGATTACTATTATTTGCATATTATTATTTATTTGTTAACACAGTTGATTGAGTAATTAATTTTATCTTTTTTTTTTGTTGAGTCAAAACTGTTGACCCAATGGGTCGTCGTCTTCCTCACTAAGAAACCCTAAGTGTGCGCCGAATTTGGAAAGAATGGATCAGACGAAATCGTTTTCATTAATCTCATAAATCAAATTGGTACAAATTACAATCAAATCGTGCAATAAAAATCTGCTAATTTACAATCTGATCAAACCTAATTCTAATGATACAACAAAATCAAATCGAATAAGAAAATACATCGAATAATTCCTAAAACAGATCTAAGCAATTTAAGTTCTAAACCTAAATTTCTAAGTCTATAAGAACCTAAGAAGACTAAAAATTTGGGGGGTTTTTTTTAGACAGACGAACATAGTTACGAACCTCCAAGTTATTTGTGAGCACCTGCGAACAAGGAAAAGAAAGAGGTTAAAAAGAAGGAATAAACGAGGATAATATGATAAGATACTACCAGTTTCACTGCACGGAAGGTAAACAAAAATCTTAGCTTTTAGGTCTTGATCTGTTGTTGCTTGTTTACGTTTGGGTGTTTTTGAATCTAGATTTTGTTGTATTTCTGGGTTTTCCGGATTTGTGGGGTTAGGGTTCTTAGTATGGTTAGGGTTCTTTAGGTTGAGGGTTAGGGTTCTTCCCAGAACCCTTAGGGTTCGTAGGGTTCAAGGGATTTTCTGGGTTTGGATGAAAGGAAGGGTTAGGGTTCTTAGGGTTCTTCACGAACCCTAAAGAACCAAGGTGATTTCTGGGTTGGGGTGGGGTTGGGGTTCTTGGAGGTTGAAGATTCCGGTTAAATCTCAACCGGAAACTGGGTTGGGCGGTGGTTTTGGGGACGGTTGGTGGTGGTCGGAGGTGTTTGGGGTGGTGGCTGGAGAGAGGGAGAAATTTAGAGAGAGGAGAGAGCTCTCTGAGAGAGCGAGAGAACAAGAGAGAGAAAGAAGAGATCCAAATGATCAACTTCTGAAGGGTTTGGGGTTTTATACCCTCTCCCTTAGCGCGTACGATCGCAACATGTAGCCTCTCGCAGGCCACTGGATCGTTTGACTTGAGCAGTTCAGTAGGTGTGGGGACACCGTATCCTTTCAATTGACCTGGAGTGATAACCGTTGGATTGAATTACTTGGACTGGTAATCACAATCTAAGGCTAGGATTTCAAGCCTTTAGAACCGTAGGAGCATGATCAAACGGTGATGGGAGGGTCAGCGAACAGAATTTCTCCCTCGTGTTTTTTTCTTGTTTTTTTTTTCGACTGGATTCTAATTGTTGGGCCTTGCGCCCTAACGCTATCCACACCTCTGCTTCTCCAAGCCCATTACTAAATTCAGTGAAAATACACCCCCCCCTGTTTGTTTTATTTATTAATTAAGTTAATTAATAAATTAGGGCTTTAATACTAATTAGGATTTATAGATAATGGGGTTTTAGGGTTAGTTTGTACAATTAAATTAATGACTTAATTTAATTGGTTAATTAGGTTTTTATTAGGTTTTATCAATTAAATTAATTATTTAATTTAATTGCTAGTTAAGGTTTTAGGGTTAATTGGTACAATTAAATTAATGAATTGATTTAATTGGATAATTAAATTTTTTAGGGTTTCTATCAATTAAGTTAATAACTTAATTTAATTGGTTAATTAGGTTTTAATTAAGGATTAATATATTTAGAACAATTTACTTTCTAAATGGGGATTTAACTTGGAGACTGTTATTAAGGAATTTTTGGGGTTGGGTTTAAATTCACATTTCATATATTCAATATATTTGGGTTCTTTGGAAGGAAATGGGAATTGATTTGGGTTTATTTGGAAATTTGGGTTTTGGGGGGCGAAAAATAATCTTAGTTTAATTGAGGGTTCATATTGGTTTTAAAGATCATTTTTTGGGATAATTTGGGGAAATCATTTTTGCTAGATTATTAGCATAGAGGGTATTTTGGGGGTCTTATTGGACGTTATGGAATTCAAGGATTTTTATTCTTCTTAAAATAAGGGACATAAAAGAGTTTTTCTAGGGATTTAAATTTGGGATAATGCTCTTGGTCCGAGAGCCTAAATAAGGGATGGGATAAGGGATAAAACTCTTAGGTTCCAAGAGTTAAAACATAGGCCAAAGGGATTTAAGGGATAAAACTCTCCATCCGAGAGTATAAATAATGGATAAGGGATAAAACTCTCCATCCGAGAGTATAAATAATGGATAAGGGATAGAACTCTCCATCCGAGAGTATAAATAATGGATAAGGGATATAACTCTTCATCCGAGAGTATAAATAATGGATAAGGGATAAAACTCCTTATCTAGGAGTATAAATAATAGATTAAGGGATAGAACTCCTTATCTAGGAGTATAAATAATATATTAAGGGATATAACTCCTTATCTAGGAGTATAAATATTAGATTAAGGGATAAAACTCCTTATCTAGGAGTATAAATAATAGATCAAGGGATAGAACTCTTTATCCAAGAGTATAAATAGTGGATTAAGTTTGGGATTAGGGTTAGGAATAGGATTAGGGGGTAGGAATAGGGGAGATGAACTACGGTTACTCTGATCCTTCAAAATGAGGGTACGTAGGCATAGGGTTGTGAACCCTAGCGAGTATAATTAATAAAAAACTTAGGTTTCCTTTGTAAATAAATCATTTAGACAAACAAACAAGCATACCCTAAAATCTAAGGAGGATCCCATTGAGTACAATGGAGGTGAGGGGTGCCTAACACCTTCCCCTCACTTAACTGACTCCCGAACCTTAGGAATCTCTACCTTTAGGATTAGGATTTTTTAGGTTTATAATTATTTTCCTTAGAAAAAATATGGTGGCGACTCGATATTTTTGCCGGCCGCGACAATGGCCTTTTGATCAGCTTTCACTAAAGGGATTGCTTCAATCCACTTCATAAAGTAATCAATACTGACCAGGATATATTTCTAACATTTAGAGGATGTAGGTCAAATTTCGCCAATTATGTCCAAAGCTTATCCTCTGAACAACCAAGGTTTCCCTATTACATGCAACTCACTTGAAGGTACATGTTGTATGCCTGAGTGAACTTGGCATTCTTGGCACCCCTTTGCAAAATCGATACAATCCTTAAGCATGGTAGGCCAAGAAACACTCTAGCGACATATAGGCCATTTGATCTTGTACCCCACTTTGTGAGCACCACTAGCTCCACTATGAGTGTTTGACGTCGTCAAATATGCCTCTTCTTCACCAAGGTATTTGAGCAAAGCTCTTTCTTAAGTCTTCTTGAACAATTCATTGCCACTAAGTACGTAACTCAACACTTTGTACCTGATCTTTTAATTTGTGGACCCGATTGGGTTCCTCAAGTAATCAACTATGGGTTTCCTCCATTCATTTCTATGTAAATCTTCGATAGTTCAGATCTCAAAGTTTTCTGCATCCACCGATCCCAACTTCGTCAATGCTAGATCTAATGGCGAGAGCCTTGTTGCTTGTACTCTTCCTCTCACTTCGATTAAGTTCTCCAACTTATCTTTTGTCACCTTATACCCTGAAGCAATCTGTGCCAATTCATTTGCTTCGTGGTTTTCAAGCCCGAGAATATGTTGAATATCCACGAAGTCAAAACATTTTATCAGTCGGTTTACTATCACAAAATACATGATCAATTTTTCCTTGATACATCTATATTCTTTTGTGATTTGTTTCACGACTAGCTCAGCGTCTCCTTTGATCTCGACCTGCTTTGCCCCCAAATCTAATAAGATTTCAAGGCCAACTATTAAGGTTTCGTATTCAGCCTCGTTATTGGAGCAGACGCCTTCAATCTTAAATTTGAACCTCGTTGGCACTTTGTTTGGTGAAGTAATTAACACCCCGACACCAGTTCCATTTTTATGGCTAAAACCGTCGAAGTATAACTTGCAAGGCTCTGTCTCCAAATATTTTAAAGACGTTTTGACCACTGCGTGGTCTACGATGAAGTCTGCAACAACGTACCCCTTCATGGCCTTTAGAGGCACATATGTAAGGGAATACTCAATTAAAGCTAGTGCTTATTTTCCAATTCACCTATACAAAATCGGTTTAGACAACATATGTTTAATAATATCAAAATAAGAAGATACATAAACATCAACTTGTTTTATATATTGCTTTAACTTCATACAAGAGAATTACAAACATAGGCACATCTTTTCGACTAGACTATACCTAGTTTCTGCATCATTCAAGGCTCTACTGAGGTAATATATGGCTTTTTCGACACCATTATCGCCCTCTTGGGCTAAAATGCTCCCTATAGTCAAATCTGAGGCAGAAATGTACAATTTCATACATTGATTCCCATCAGGCGGAGACAAGATGGGAGGATTTTCTAGATATCCCTTGATCTCGTCGAACATCTTTTGATGCTCATGTCTCCACACGAACTCTTTCTTTTCGGGCAGAGCAGCGGTGAAAACGTCCGAACTTTGCCATTGAGGTTCGATATGAACCTTCTTAGAAAATTGATCTTTCCAAGAGATTGTAACTCCTTCTTTGTTGATGATGGCTTCTTCTCTTTAATGAGCCTGGTTTTGTTTTGATTTATCTCGATCCCCTTCTTATGGGCCACAAATCCCAGGAAGTCCCCTGCCTGCACACAAAAAGCACATTTAACGGGGTTCATTTTCAGACCATATTTTCTCATTCTTTTGAGCGACTGCCTTAGATGGTCGAGATGACCATAGCTCGACACAGATTTAATGACGATATCGTCAATGTATATTTGTATGAACATTTCAATATAATCATGAAAGATAGAGTTCATCATCCTTTGGTAAGTTGCCCCAGCACTCTTCAAGCCAAATGGCATTACTACCCACTCGTAGGTGCCTAAAGCTCCAGGGCATCAAAATGCTATTTTCGGCACATCCTCATCTACAATAAAAATTTGGTTATATCCAAAATAAACGTCCAACATACTAAGGTATTCAATGCTCGCTGCTGAGTCGACCAACATCTTGGCGATAGGCATTGGGTATTCGTCTTTAGGGGTCGCAACATTTAGATCCCAAAAATCTATCCAGATCCTCAACATTCCATTTTTCTTTATAATAGGAACGATATTAGCCAGCCATTCGACATACCTGGCAGTTCTTATGAACCTGCTTCGTAAGATTGTTTTGATTTCCTCCTTAATTTTGGATATTATCTCTAGAGCAAATCACCTCGGCGTCTGCTTGACTGGCTTCTTGCTTGCCTTTATTGGTAGCTTCAGCTCCACCAATTCTCTTCTTAAACCTGGCATTTCATTATAATCCCAAGAAAAACAATCTTTGAACTCTTTAAGTAATTCTATTACCTTTGCCCTCAGGCTTGGATCGATGTTGGCGCTTATATAGGTTGGCCTTTTGGTCGATCCATCTCCCAAGTCTATTTCTTTTAGAGAATCTTGTGGCTGCATCTTGGTGATGGATGCCACTGAGTCCTTCTTAAAACGTAAAGGATCGTCATCTTGGTGATGGATGCCACTGAGTCCTTCTTCGACAGATTGCAGTTTAACATTGATTCTATCGCTTCAAACACTTCTATCTCATTAGCTTCAACAACCATTTGTGATACCTCGACTTGAAAAACCCCTTGTAGCCTGTTTTTGGCCACATAGGCCGTGATTCGAGCTAACGCCTAGAACTCAGTTATCATCACCGAATTCATCTCCCTAGCCTCTTGGTCGGACTCCATTCACATACCAAACTTTCTCCCCCATGACCTCTCGTCCCCAGGTAAACTCATGGGTGGGGTGAAGGTTTAAGGAGAAAAATGCCTCCTCTAGAGGCTCATAGCCAGTTTCAGCTGGTATGCATGGCGTTATCTTTGCCAAATTTTTGTCAAAATTCCTTCTGTTTACATAGTTAACTTCAGCCATGTAGTAGCCTTGGTCTTCTTCGATGTTTTCAACAATCACATCTTCGCGCTAGATAGCTATCTACTGGTGTAGGGACAAAGAGACTGCCCCTATGCCATGTATCCATTCTTTTCCCAACAGTAAGTTGTAGCTAGCCCTTGCGGCTATCACCATGAACAAGGTAGGCCGAGTAATAGACCAAAATGTCACATTCACCTGAACAACCCCCATGGTTTGGCTGATCTTTCCTTCATAATTTGAAAGGACCATATTGTGTGGCCTAAGGTCGATGTCGTACATACCTAACTTATCCTACATGAAATGTGGCATTACGTTCACAACAGCCCCACCATCGACTAGTATCTTATTAATGGTAGTGTCTTCGACCTTAGCTCTTATGAATAAAGGCTTCAGGTGGCTCTTTATCCCTTTGTGGGGTTGCTCAAAGAAAGTATTTTGCTCTTTGACACACCCGTTGTTCAGAACAAAGCAGCAGACTGGCTTGTGTTTTTCCAGTTCTTCTTCCTCATAGTCTTCCTCTTTAGCGACCTCAGTCACGCGGTCGTACTCATAAAGCAATACAGAGACTATATTACATAGGAAATTGAAGTTGCCTTCTGACCCAGAATCGAAATTATCTGTTACCAGCTCGTCTTCTTTGGCTTGCTCTTCACTACTGATCTTTTCGGAGGGAAACAATTTTCTTCCAACTAGTTTCTTTGCCTGACCGTCCTCAAGCTTTTGGTGTGGCCTGGTATCACTCGACCCATCAACATCCCTTTCTGCCTTCTTTTTCCTCTGAAACCTACGCCATTGGGTCCTAGTCATGGGATTTTTCCCGTTATATTTTGCGCTAGGCCCATAGGAACGTCTTTCAGACATCTGGAAGTTTTCCTTGTATGTCATGGAGGAACCTTGACCTATTTCAAAGTTTCGCCACTTTGGGTTCCTGTTGCGTTCTCTTTTAGCAGGCTTTGACCGCTTTCCTTGGGACGTCGGCTGAAGGATTATAGGTGTTTGGCTTTGCCTTATGCGATCCAATTGCTCGATCCTTTCTTTGGGGTGCACCTCCCTTGCTAAAGTGGCACTGAGGTCGGACCCCCTCGTTGTCTTTGGCCTTTTGAGCATCTTCGACTTTCTTGGTAGCTTTTTTGTTGAACAAAGCACTGCATCTAGGGCACAACATCACTTCGGAGTCATCAATTTGACACCTATAAAGAAATTTAATAAGATTTTCACCAGATTTTGGGAGCACGACTTTGATCTGGTTGTTAGTTTCAAATTATTTCATGTCAAAATCCTCAGAGATTTTGACCATATTGACCACAGCAGGCTCCACTTAGTTGGCATCTCCAATCTGTAAGGGATCATCATTAATTTTCATTGGGGCCTTTCCTTTAGCAAACTTGAGTTTGCCTTCATTCAGAGCATTCTGCACATGGTCCCTGAAAAGAAAACGTTGTGAGGTTTTATGTCCTAAGAAGTTGTGATACTTTCAAAACCCTCATTTTTTTCTTTGTTCCAATGGTTGTACTTTTGCGCCAGGGGGCAAGAGTACTTTACCATCTGCAACCAACAAGTCGAAAATCTCATCGCATATGGTTACGTCGAAAGTAAACGTTTTCTTAGGAAACATGTCATTTTCTTTAGGTTCTGGACGATTCTTCCCATTTGCAGGCGTGAGTAACTTACACACATATGGGGGACCTGGATTTAGCTCAGCCACATCAACCTCAGACTCCTCGACATGTTCATATTTAACCTCAAACGCTATGTCATGGTCTTGTAGGTCGACATAAGCCACACGCTCTTTCATACCCTTACTAGTCCTTGCCTTCTCAGCCTTCAATCTCTCGACTTGCCTAACTGTATCTGCTAACTGGGGCATATCTCTCAGGTATTGAGTATCTAGCTTATTCCTAATGGAATATTCTAGCCCACCAGCAGCCATTTCGAAAAGCTCGTGTTCAGGCACATGGGTAAAGCACCTTGTTTTTAATAGCCTGAATCTGTTCAAGTAATCATCAATTGATTCAGCGAATTTTCACTTGACACTAGACAACTCCTTGAGACTAATCTTGGATTGCCCCATATAAAACTGTTCATGGAACAATCTCTCTAAGTGCATCCAAGTATGGATCGAATGAGGAGATTGGGTAGTGAACCGTGTGAACACATTCTTCGTTAAAGAACTAGGAAAATATCTCATTCTCAAATTCTCATTATTTGCAATGTCACATACTTCAGTCAGGTAATGAGCTATGTGTTTGAAAGTTAACTCGATGGTGTCGCCAACGAATTTTGTAAACTTGGGGACTTTTCATCCCCTTAGAAATTATGTCTGCAACACATATTCTGACAGAGGGGATGTATAATTTGGCCTTTGCAGGCCCATTTTAACCCTATTTTGCGTCAATATCCTTTTGAAAATGGTTATCAGGTTATCTTCTCTTAATAAATTTCCACGTCGAACCTGATGGACAACTTAATCGGCATCCTGGTGTCGATTAACCATCACGACGGGTGGATTACCGTCTTCAATAGGTATTTCTTGCTTGATGTGTTGGGGAATCACTTGTTGTCCCTGGTTCACAACCTCCTCTAAGAGTATTCCCTCGTGTTGAGTCTGTCTATCAACCTGGGGCTGTGTACCTGGTCAAAATTGAACTGGGGGAGCGCCGAAAAAATCAGATATTCGTGTCATCTGAATCACCAATTGCTGCTAACTCTAATTCGTATTCTGAATCAATTGGTTAAATATTATACCCATCTGGTGTGTTAGAGTATTTATCATGTCATGGTTACTCTCGTCCATCTGCTGCCTCGTTGTCATGACAAAGCTTGTTATCAAGGCAGACATAGCTTGGGAACTAAAACCTGTCCCCATGCGGGGTGGCATATTTTGGCCATTAGTGGCTGAGCCGGACCCCATAATGGGAAAAAAAATACTTGCGGTATTATCCTAAAACGTCGAGGGGTTATTATGCAAGTTTTCCATAAACGTCGTCGGCATCTCAAACGGTTGTTCATGCCCTGGCATGGGCATCGTGAAATTTGTGGCAAAAGGCCTAAAGTATGTCGCCATGGAGGGCCTGGGAGTCACTGGGTAGCTCTTAGGTATTGGTGCAACAATTGTTCCTTCAGGCGGAGTCATTGATGTCGTCGTTGTCGATGGCATCACCGTGGTACTAGTAGTTGAAGGAATAGGTTCAATTACTATTGTAGAAACTATCCCTGTTCCTGTTCCAATGCGGTTTGAAGGCTGATTATTTCTAGGATTCACCATTCTTCTAACGTATCGTCTAACAACCGGTTTCCTCACTTCTCTCTTGGTTATTTTACCACACCTCAATCTCACACACTCTCGCACACGAATAGGAAAAGTTGATGAAACACACGTAGAAAACATTAGATGTTTTTAGACAAAATGACAAAATAAAAGACAGACACACAAAACCGTCCGACCGAGTGTGCCAATTTGTTTGTGGTGAAAATTTGCAGAACAAATGCGAGTTTATATTAATACTTAAGGGATCAAACTCGAAAATCTCTCGGACATATTTGTGTGTTGTTTTTTTATCGAAAATAGTGGTGTTCGTCGAAGTCAACGCAAACTTCTGGAACGACGTCGTGATAAAGAAACGTGACTAAAATGCAAGGCAATGCGAACAAAATGCAAGGTAAAACGAAGTAAAGTGCTTGCGTAGAAAGATAAAGTGCAGTAAGATAAATAGCTTAAAGTTAAAAGACTTATAAAGTAAAGTTCAGAAAAGTAAAGTTTGCTAAAAAGATAAAGGCAGTAAAAAATAGAGTGCGAGAAATATAAAGGCAGTCGAAATTAAAAAGGGTTGAAATGCATAAAAACAGGAAGCTTTAAGATAAAAATGCCTGAATGTATTAAATTGGTGGAACGCATATGTACATTTTCCTCACTCGTTTCTCACAATGTAAGTACTTTGAGTGTAGCAAAAATGTGTATAATTTGCGGACTCTTTACAAAATAAACCTAAGTTGCTATATATACAACTCTAAAATAACTGTACAAAACTTACAACTATACCCATGATGACACGTCTTCATATCATGTAGCGGTTTTTTCCCTTGACGTGCCCATATTCTGAGTAATCGTCGATGCATATGCAATAATTCCCGTCTCGCTCCTTCTTTTGAATCTTTCAACTGCTCTTTTGGCGCCAAGAATTAATAATCCTCGTCGAAACCTCTGTCGTCGAATATATTAAAGTAACATGCTTCGACGTGTTGCCCATCATCGTAGTGAACTCTACACTTAGCCAATATGACCTAGTATTCCATTTCACTAAGTGCTATCGTAGCATGGTGCTTAATTCACTAAGTCCATATGCTTTTCATTAGGCTTTTTGACAATACCACTTTCGATTTACATCACTATAGGTGACCCCCGACCTTGAGTCATATTAATCACATTGACTCTATTTTTTTCTTCCACGTGGCACATTTATGGCTAGCCTCATGAATACTTGCCATTCATAGTTAAGTCGAAAAATACAGTGTAACAGATTGGTTCTTGATATTTTGTGTTTGTATGTTGTTCATGTTTAGTGTTAACTTGTCTTTTATATTTTTCCTTCGTTATGCATAGATGATATCTTTTTTTATTCACCAGAGTGATCCCTCTGATTGTGAAACCAAGGTAGCAAAGAAAAGGATGTTGTCCATTGAAGGGAAGGTGATTAAGATCATTCATGTTTCAATAGTATTGCCACCTCCCTTTGATATGAGAAAACCAGGTCTCCCAATGTGTGAAGGAACAAGGAAGATCTTGGTAAAGGGGTCATTGACGTGGACGTCGTAGCCTCTATAGACTTGGAGATTATAAATTTATGGAAGGTTATAGTTCTAGTTATTCCAATGGAGGTTCTTCTTCTGCTTCTACAGAGGAGGGGTTTTGCTCCTAGGATAGGAGCTTTTGTTGGGTGTTTTTATATCTGTTGGCTGGGAATTTCGACGCCAGGTTTCCAAGGCTGAGAAACTACGTAAAAAATGAAAGCCTCTTAGGTATTGGTTGATTTAGACAAGGATTGTCACAAGGTTCTGTCGAAATGGTTCTTATAAGGAGACTTTCTTGAGAAAATACTTAGAAATATTTTCTAAGTATGGGAAGTTACTTTGACGAAGGGGTGCTATGAAGCCTTCCTTCGACATACATTTGAATTTCAAATACGGATGAATAACTGTCTTTTGTCCTTATCCGTTTCTTAGGAGTAGACGTGTGGAGGCTTATGGAGAAACGAAGGCTTGCAGGGGAAAAACGTGTCAACTTTTGAAGAAATATTCGTTAGAGACAGTTATTTCGACGCATTATAAATAGGGATCTTAGTATAAGGATTTCCGGGTGTTCAATTATTGTACTATACTCAAATTTACTCAAAGTACCAAAGTTAACGTGAGAAAAGAGTCATTGTTGAGAAATGTACGTTCGAAACACCATACATTCTATTCAATAAGAAATTTGCTTTCTTTTACCAATTGCTCTTTACTGCATTCCATTTTCTTTAAAGTCATTTTTCTTTATTGCTTTACTTTACCAAAATTCTACAAAAGTTTAGTCTTTTTCAACAAAACAACCAACAATCTTTTTATAACCATTGAATACCGGCGAAGTGTTCTACATATTTTTCAAAAAAAACATAAAACACCATAGCTATGCCCTTAGGATTCACCGTTTGATCCTGCAAGTGAACCAAACCAATTAGTGTTTTGGAAGACCAGCGGTTGTTTACCAATTTTCATGGTAAACAAATTGGCACGCCCAGTGGTACACTGCTATAGTGTGTTAAAATATTTTCTTTTACTTCTTTCTGGAAAAAATTTCTGTATTTAATTTCTTTATTTGTATGATCTTTCTACACTTCGTTGCATGAGACTTAGGAGTGCTAAAATAGCCACAAACAACTAAGAAAGGCCTAAAAGGAGATACATAAGAAGAATGGAGAATCCAAATCCGCCAAATCACCAAAATCCACCAAATGATGGAATACCACCCCCTTCTTCTTCAGGGGGCAATACGGTTTCAGCGTCAGTATCTGAAGCCATATCAACCACAACAAGTTTAACGCCTACGCAGTCGATTACACAAACTAGTCCCATTCCGTCTTATAGGGGAACACAAGGTCTACCTTCGACCCCCCCCCCCAGTAGAGCATAGTTTATTCAGGCCTTTTGTGCATGGATTTACAATGCCACCAATAGGACGTGATCAACCTTATGGTATGCCAACGTCGGTAATGGCAAGTTTACACAATGCCTCGTCAGCATTTGCAGACCCAGTAGTGAATGTGACTTCGCCATTAAAAGGATATGGTTCAGGAGGAAACAATATGGGTCGAATTAGTCAACCATTAGGAACAGGATTTCCTACCCATATGCCAAACATTACCAATAATTCTGCAGCGGTGAAGATGGATGAAAGCAACCATGAAATGGTCCAGATGCTTGCCCAACAGATGGGGGTTATATTTAATCCCTTAATCCAGAATACCACCCAAACCAACCAATAGTTAGCAGCGCAAATAACACGAATTGCTAACTTCTTTGGTGTCCCACAACCCCCTCGACATCCCCAGAGGGAATGGATGGTACAAAATACTGGGGTGGTCTTAGAAGAAGACCCTACAATTAACCAAGTTCAACTAAATATACCCCAGGTGAACGTTTTAAACCAGAGGCCAGTAGACGAACCACCCATGGTCGAACCTCCTAGAGTCGAGTAGCCAATCCAGAGGCGACCAAGGGTAGTAATGGTAAATAGAAACCAGAACGCTGATGAAGTAATAAACCAAGTTCGACGCGAAGATGTAGCGGTGAATAACAACTTGACAGTCATGTTCGAAAGGATTATGGCCAGAAATTGGGTAAACATTGGCCTTCATAGGCCAAATTACACATCACCTTTATCTGAATATATCCTACAGTCAGATTTACCCCCTAGATGGAAGGTCCCCAAATTCACTAAGTTTTTTAGGGATACTAGTGAGTCCACAGTCGAACATGTGGCAAGATATTTGATAGAGGCTGGCGAAATCGATAACAAAGAAAACCTAAGAGCGGATTATTTCCCAAGTTCACTCACTAAAAACGCCTTCACTTTGTTTACAACGCTGCCAGCGAATTCGATGCATAATTAGACTCGGTTAGAGAGACTGTTCCATGAGAAATTTTATATGTGACAGACAAAGATAAGTCTATAAGAATTGGCTAGTATTAAGAGGAATTTCTCTGAGCCAATTGATGATTACCTAAATAGGTTTCGATTACTTAAGGCAAGGTGCTTTACTCAAGTGCCTGAACATGAGTTGGTCGAAATGGCCACTGGTGGCCTCGACTACTCAATCAGGAAGAAATTGGATACCCAGTATATGAGAGATATGACCCAGTTGGCTGATAGAGTTCGACAAGTTGAACGATTGAAGGCTGAAAAAGCTAGGGCTAACAAGAATAGAAAGGAAAGGGTATCCTACGTTGATTTCGACGAAGATGAGCAAGAAACTAGTGTCGATACAATTTTCGACGAGAGTGAAATAGATCTTGCTGAGTTAAAACAAGGCCCACCTTACTCATGCAAAGTTTTAACGCTGTCGAATAGAAAGACTCTTGTCGATCCTGAGAAGAGCAATGGGTTCCCTAAGAAAACCTATACCTTCGACGTCACCAAGTGTGATGAAATTTTTTATGTGTTATTTAAAGATGGCCAAATGATAGTGCCTCTTGGTGCTAAAATTCCTCCCTTAGAACAGAGGAAAAAGAGAGGTTTTTGTAAATATCATAATTTTCTTGGCCATAAGACATCTCAATGTTTTCTTTTCAGGGATCTCGTTCAAAATGATTTTAAGGATGGAAGTCTCAAATTCTCTAATAAGTCCAAGAACCAGATGAAGGTGGACTCAGATCCCCTCCCAGTTGCGGATGCACACTATTCAAAACCATCCATGGTGAATATGGTCGAAGTTGCTGATGACTTCACCAACAATGTTGAAATGGTTAAAGCTAATGATGGCTTTGCTGGAATAGTTGTTGAAGATTCTGATCAAGAAACCACTGAGGGTTTCATCCAGATTCCTGGAAATCTCAACTACGAAGTCATTGAAGACTTCGACAAAGAAACCACTAAAGGCTTCACTGAGAAGGTCATTGATGGCTTTCAAATTGAAATCGCTGAAGGTTTCATGAACGAAGCTACTGAGGGCTTCGATAACGGGACTACTGAGGGTCCCAATGAAGTAATTTCAATGTGTGAAACTACTGATGGTTTCATACAAATCAACAATGAAACTAAGGCCACTGAGGGCCTTACAATGAAGTTCCAAGAAATGGATATCTCTGCAGGTACTAATCTTGGAGTTAATATGGTCGAGATGACCAACGAGTCTACAATGGAAGTGGACAAATACTCTATCCAACAAAAAGAATATGCCAAAGTGGCATATCCTAAGCAAGAAGAAAGTCCGGTTAAGTTTCTTCACAGATTCTAGTGGAAGAGTTCCCAAGTGATGTTGTATCCCATATGCAACATTGTCTTCGACCAAAAGGCAGCGGAGAATATCCAAGGGATTCGACGGGCGAAGAACAAGAAAAATTGGAGGAACTCAGGCAAACATGGCGCTTTCGACCAAAAGAGAGCACTAAAAGGATATAATCGACATGGACCAGGGGTTCGTGGCAACAGGTCATCGACCTTCAAGCCCACTTCAGATGCCCCTAAGGACAAGTGGGTGAGACCAATGGAGAAAGAAGAGAATGGCCAGAAAAAATGGCGAAATTTCAAGGTCGGAAGAGGATCTTCGATAGCATATAGAAGGGAGTTCTAAGCTTCCGAGAAATCAGTCTGGCATTCAGAAAACTACAAAAGGAAGAATCTAATGACGCGGTCTTAGTGGAGACGTCAGCAAAGGAAGCATAAGGCTGAGAGAGAAGCAGCGGCAAAAGAGAATGCTGAGTATAGTAGAAACGTTCAGATCAGAAAGGACAACAATAAATACAGAAAACCCGTAGAGAGAAGAGTTGTCTAAAGAAAGTTGTTCACATACCAGCATGTTGATACCAAAGAAAAGCCTGACCAAATGTTGGCAGATGATGACATCATGAAGGACGATTTTGACTCGGGATCTGAGCTGTCACTCGACATTATTTATAATGTCGTATCTGTTTTACCCAGGGAGTATGACAGGGTGACAGAATTGGAGGACCCTGAGGATGAGGTCGAACAAGAAGTGGCATGCCAAAGGCCAGTGTGTTACTACATTTTGAACAATCGATGTGTCGAGGAACAAAATGCGTTCTTCGAGATACCAGATGGGCCATAACATGGTATTCATCAGAGGAAAGATAAAGGACGTAGGTATCAATAAGATACTGGTAGATGGAGGAGCGGCAGTGAACCTTATGCCGCATTATATGTTAAAGAAGATTGGTAAAAGTGATTCCGACTCGAAGCCACATAAGATGGTCCTTTCGAATACGAAAGGAAAGTTGGAACAACCATGGGAGTCATCCAGGTAGACTTAACCGTTGGCACGATTACTAGGCCAACGATGTTTATGGCGATCGCATCCAAGGTGAACTATAACTTACTCCATGGAAGGGAGTAGATCCATGGTATAGGTGCGGTACCTTCGTCACTTTACCAAAGGATATCCATCTGGAGGAGTGATAGAATTGTTGAAAATATCGAGACAGACCAAAGCTATTACTTGGATGAGGTTAACCAAATAAGCGGGCGTCATTTTGATTAAAATTTGGCCCACATAGCACCATGCAATCCTGCAGGTTTTGATTTTACATTTGCAGACAATGCCTTCTGTTCCTTGTACTTGCACCCCACCCATGGCTTCCAGTGGGATATGGAGGTTGTTGGCAAAGAGGACTACGTCTTCGGAACAACGGGAATCCAACCAACTGGTTGCGGCAGTGAATTCAGTGACAATGACTGAGTCATTGCCACTCAAAAAGATTTCGGCATATATAGCTGAAAACAAATTGAAAGCGACCTTAGAGGCCGAAGTAAAATATATGGCTGTCGACGCCATAGATGACGAAGAGCACTTAAAAGGTTCTGGGAAGGACTTCGACCCAGATCCACCCGACAAAGATCCATTCAAAGTGCCAAGCCAAAGGCTAGATGCCATCTACGATGATAAGCCTTTGGGCTTTTAGAAGGATCCACTAGCAAGCAATATCAAAATGTTGGCGCAAGATCCTCTAGAAGAGATTGACCTGGGAGAAGGGACAACGAAAAGGCCAATATACATCAGTGTCAACCTTGACCCACAACTCAGAGTCGAAGTAATTCAACTGCTGAAGGAGTTCAGAGAATTCTTTGCATGGGATTATGACAAAATGCCTAGTTTAAGCAGAGATCTGGTCGAACTAAAGTTGCCAATAAAGTCTGGGAAGAAGCCCATCAAGCAAACTCCAAGGTGATTTGCACCTAAGGTTCTCTCAAAAATCAAATAGGAGGTCGAAAGACTTCTGAGAGGTAAATTCATCCGTACGACCAGGTATGTCGAATGGATTGCCAACATTGTTCCAGTTATTAATAAGAATGGAACTTTAAGGGTTTGCATAGAATTTAGAGATCTAAACGCTGTAACCCCAAAGGATGAATATCCAATGCCTGTGGCGGAAATGCTAGTCAACTCTGCTGTAGGCCATGAGTATTTAAGTATGCTCGATGGATATTCTGGCTATAATCAAACTTTCATTGCTGAGGAAAACGTGTCGAAAACGGAATTTTGATGCCCTAGGGCATTGGGCACTTTCGAATGGGTAGTAATGCCCTTTGGCATGAAAAATGTTGGGGCAACGTATCAAAGGGAAATGAATTTAATTTCTCATGACTTTATTGAAACATTTATGCAAATTTATATTGGAGATATTATGGCTAAGTCTGTTTCAGGAAAAAGTCATATAGACTATCTTTGACACTCGTTTGAAAGAATGAGGAAGCATGGTCTCAACATGAATCCTCTTAAGTGTGCTTTTTGTGTGCAAGCGGGGATTTTCTAGGCTTTGTGGTCCACAAAAAAGGAATAGAGATCAATCAAAATAAGACCAAGGCCATCATGGAGGCGAAAGCGCCTTAAAAAAGAAGGAGTTGCGGTCTTTGCTAGGAAAGATCAACTTTCTAAGAAGACTCATTTCCAATCTAAGTGTCTAGACTCAATCCTTCTCACCTATACTTCAACTCAAGAAATAAGGTTTTGAGTGGGGGCAAGCGCGACAAGAGGCGTTCGACAAGATTAAAGAATACCTTGCTCACCCTCCAATTCTGGTGCCTCCTTTTTGAAATAGGAGTATGAGATTGTACATATTTGCGTCTGATAAGACCTTAGGGAGCATGTTAGCTCAAGAGGATGAAAATGGTGTCGAAAGAGCCATTTATTACCTTAGTAGAGTCTTGAATGATGCAGAGACTAGATATAGTATAGTCAAAAAGTTGTGTCTTTGTCTATACTTTACTTGTACAAAATTGAAGCATTATACAAAACTAGTGGAAGTTTATGTTTCATCTCATTACAGCGTTATTAAACATATGTTTTCCAAACCTATTTTGCACAGTCGAATTGGTAAATGGGCTTTAGCCTTAACATAATATTCTTTAACTTATATGCCTTTGAAGGCTGTTAAAGGACGATTAGTAGCCGACTTTATAGTCAACCAATCTATAGTCAAAAACTCCCTAAAATTTGTGGAGCTTGAACCGTAGAAGTTGTACTTCGAAGGTTCTAGTCATAAAGATGGAACGGGAGTAGGAGTTTTCATTATTTCTCCTAACAAAATTCCAAAAAAATTAGAGTATAAGGTCAAAGGCCTTTGTTCGAACAATAAAGCTGAATATGAAGCTTTAATTGTCGGACTTGAATTATTGTAGGAATTGGGGGCAACTCGAGTCAAAATAATGGGAGACTCAGAGTTGGTAATAAAGTAGGATACAAATGTGTCAAGGAAAATCTTATCATGTACTTTGTGATAGCCAATAGGTTGTTACGAAGATTTGAAATGGTAAGCATTCAACATATACCTCGACTTGAGAATCAAGAGGGCACTGACTTGGACCAGATTGCTTCAGGATACAAAATTTTGAAGGAAAAATTAAAGATGCAATCGAAGTCAGAGGAAGGGTTGTATCAACCAAACTATCCCGAACAGACTTGGAGACAGTGACTCCAGGATACGCCGACGAAGAAAGCTTTAAGATATTGGCTATAGATGGCTTGACAGACGAAGATTGGAGAAAGCCAATAATATATTACTTGCAGAATCCAACAGCGTCTGTCGAACGAAAGGTTAAATATCGGGCCTTAAGTTATGTTTTAATGGGGAATGAATTGTTCAAAAAGACGCCTGAAGGTGTCTTACTCAAATGCCATAGCGAATCTGAGGCATATTTGGCTCTTTCTAATGTCCATAGTGGGGCATGTGGAGCACATCAAGTAGACCATAAGATGAAATGGTTATTATTCCTACAAGGAATGTATTGGCCTACAAAGCTAAAGGATTTATTGAGTTCGCCAAAGGATGTCAAGAATGGAAGATACATGCAGGCATTCAACCTTGGCCCTTCAGAGGTTGGGCTTTGGGTTTAGTTGGTGAAATTCAACCAGCATCATCTAAGAGTCAAAAATACATTTTAGTGGGAATATATTATTTCACTAAATGGATTGAGGTTATACCACTGGTGAACATGGATCAGGATGCAGTGATCGAATTCATCCAAAAGCACATTATCTACAGGTTTGGAATCCCAGAAACTATTAAAATAGATCAGGGATTAGTTTTTACTGGTCGAACGATGCAAGAATTTGCTAAAGAAATGGGATTCAAACTCTTAACATCTACACCTTATTATGCTCAGGCTAATGGTCAAGTTGAAGCAGCAAATAAGGTGGTGATTGGGTTAATTAAGAAGCATGTGGGGAAGAAGCTAAGAAATTGACATAAGACATTGGACCAAGTTTTGTGGGCCTGTCGAACCTCCCCTAAGGATGCTACAAATACTACACCCTTTCGACTAACATATGGTCATGATGTTGTGTTACCAGTCGAAATATATTTACAGTCGACCAGAATTCAGAGACAACATGAAATTGCATATGATTTTTATTGGAATATGATGTTGGACGAAATGGTTGATCTAGACGAAGAAAGACTAAATGCCTTGGAATTATTAAAAAGGAAAAAGAAGATAGTGGAAAAGTCATACAACAAAAAGGTGAAAGTTAAATCATTTTTTACTGGAGATTCAGTTTGGAAAGTGATTTTGCCCATGGATCAGAAAGATAGAACTCTGGGCAAATGGTCCCCTAAGTGGGAAGGTCCCTTTCAGATTATTAAAGTATTTTCAAATTGCGCATATGAGATCGAAAAGTTAAATGAAAATAGAAGAATCTTGAAGGTAAATGGTAAGCATTTAAAGAATTATAAGCCTATACTTCAAGAGATAAAAATAAATACGTAGTGATTCATGAAGAAGATATTCAAAGCCAAAATGGAAAATAAAAAGTAATTTGTCAAAATGGCTAATGTCATTACAATCCATGCCACAAAGGGCTTACAAATTACATTCGAAGGAAACAAAGTTCAACAATAATTAAGTTAAAATGGTAGAGATCTTTTCATCTTCTCATATTTGGATTTCTGAAGCATCAAGCGACGTTCACAGAGAGCCTTATTGGTCAAAATTTCTTCGATTTCCTTTGCAAGTTTTTGGGCTCTATCGACATGATACATTCCAACCTTGAGTTCTTTGGCCACCTTCGCTTGGCCGAACTTGAGAAGTTCGTATTTGCGTTGCTTAGCCTGAGATATTTTGCTCTGTAAAGCTATGATTTGCTTTTCCCATTCTTCGACATTTTTATCATAACTTTCTATTTCTTTCTTATTCTGCTCAGAAACCTTCTCTAGATTTGAAACCTTCGTGGTGGATTCAGAGGCTACATCCCATTCAACTAGTTGGGTCTCTGATTTATTGTTTATTTTGCCTGAAAAATCTATAAGAAGAATTATATCAACAACGACAAGATCAATTAATGTGCAATGCTCCATTATGGCATTAGCAACTTCTGGAGAAACCTCCAAGACATTGACTTGCTTCAAGAGTTTCTTGATCCCAAAACTGGCAGAAGATCTTTTTCCAAGAGTTGGAACAAGTCTTTATTGAAAATATTCTCTTTGATTTGGGGAAGCAAGTCATCCTCAGGCTTATTGGCTGACTGGTTGCCTGAGGCGGTCGAAGTGCTGGTACACTTATCACCAAAGCTATATCTGGAGCTGATCATGGCTTTTAAATATTCTAGCGGCCTCTACACTTTCAAGGACTCTAGCTCTCCGTGAGAAAGGCTGGTAGAGTTCGTGCTAGTTGAAGCATCTGGATGAGGGCCAATTTTCAATTGATCCTCTTGCTTTTCCTTTTCGTCTTCATTTTCAGTTTTATCTTTCTCTTTTTCTTCTTCAACTCCGTCCTCCACGAAGTTTTCAGTCTCAAAATCAAACATCGAGTGATCCTCTTTCTCCTCCTCATCCTCTTCACCCTTTTCATCGCCATCATCCTGTTGGTTGATTGGGGAGCCGTCTTCAGATTTGTCTTCAATAACTTGTTCTGCAGACCGCATTTTAGTATCTCTTGCGGCATCAGCTAAAACTTCCTCTTTTGCTGAGCTCTTCTCTTGATCAGACACGTTGGTATGTGAGAGCTTAGTAGGTGCCTTAAGTGGTGATTTCTTTTGATCACCAGCTAGTTGGCTCACTTCGTCAACAGATTCCTTTATGGAATCCTTAGGAGAAGTCTTGGAAGGGCTTGTCGATGATAGGTAGGATCACTACTTGTGGTGGGGATAATTTGTTGTACAATAGGATGCCCCTTGTTATCTTTGGCATCCTAAGAAGAAGAAATCAAGAAAAGATTAGAATCAAGTTAGTCGAAGATAACCATAAAGTACAAACACGTAGAGGAAATCTTTATACCTTAGGATTTTCAATCCCAGGGCTAGAGTTATCACTATCTACCTAATCAGGGTTCTTCTTGTCGGTTTGTTTTTTGCTACCAGGAGTAGCATCAGTTTCCACCACTTTTGGGGTAGGAGGTTTCTTCATAGGTACTTTTGTTGGTTTTGGTTGAGGATGAAAACCTGCATCAGTAATCTTCGTCTACTTCTTCTTCTTCTTGGTGTGTTTGGAGTGGTCCGGCGAAGCGTCCCCATCATCGGATTCAATTACATGAACCTCGGGTTCTTTCTGCTTTCTCTTTTTAGGTGTCGGAGGTGGTTTCCGACTACCCTGCAAAAATATTGTATTTCAGATGTTATATTGAGAAGGCAATAAAAAAAGAAGAAGAAATAATAAGCACAAATATTTGCCTTTGTTGTGGGTTTCTTGGTGTTGTCCTCTTCTTCTTCTTCTTCGACGACTTCCCTTTGACGGGAGTGGGTTTTTTTGCCAGAATCCTCACAGCTGCAAAGGAAACTAATGCAGTAAGTATAAGCCAAATACAAAATATAAATTAAAGAAAAGAGAAGTGTCGTCGAAGAACCTCTCATTCCACACCTTCATATATTGGAGACTCCACGTGAACTTGTTCTATGCCAATATGAAGGTGGCCTTTGAAATTGTCCAAAGTGTACTTAGTAGGAACCACTCGCTTAGCATGATTTTGGTAATCTTGGCGAAGATTTTTCATAAAATTCCCACAGACAACTCAATCTGGAAATGGAGGGCTGAAAGCCACACCGAAATTATCAGTTGGCAGTCAAGGGAACTTTGGAGGGTAAATATTAAAAGCTAACTTATAACGTTGATAAGGTCGAACTTACGAAGGAAGTTTTAAACCCACTAATTTCTTTATAAATTTTTCTTTTAAAGTCATTGTTGCTTCGCTAATGGTTCGACTAAGCTCATTTTCCTGTAGGAAGTTTCAAAGTATTTCTGGAGTGCTTGGATCTCTTTAATGGGTGTGGAAGTACCTTTCTTCACTTTGTCCTGCACAAGGGTGAAAGCTCTAGATAGTTAGAGATTGAAGGTATCTACATTAAAGAATTCAGCAGGATAATATTCTCTCCACCACTCGTCGAACTCTTTGGTGCAGAGAAAGCTTGGCTTGAAGGGTACAACATTAAACTCTATGAGGTCAAAATACTTGTCCAGTAACTTGCCACATTCTGCTTTGTTGTGCCACATATTGTAATGGATCAATGAACCCTTTTTGGGAAAGAGGGGTTTGGGTTAATCTGAATCAAACCAAACTGTCGAGAAATGAGATTTGGTTGATAGCTGGCATGAGTAATTCGAAGCTTGGAAGGGTTGAGCCTTGAGGCCAGCAGTCTTGGCGTAAGGAAAGATTCCCAAATGTCAAGAGATTCAACTTCTTGTTCCTTCAACTCATGAGGAAATCTTCTTGTAAACCATTCAGGGCCTACCCTTCTATTGGCAAAAGGGGCCATGTTGGAAGAAAAATTATGACGTTTAGCAAACATCATCACGTAACTGGTGAATGCCTGCTAATGGTTCATGCCTTCGTCATTGGGAGTCAACAGCGCAAGCCTCGTCCCTTTAACTCTTCCACTCTTCACTTCAATTGAAGCTTCATTAATGGGGTTTCGATTAGGAAATGATGCTTCGAAAGTGGCATTCAACCATAATTGCAGCAGCCAGAAAGGTCCAGAAAGGAGCAAGCTTCCTTTTGTCTTGAATGTTTTTAATGCTGTGACACCTTCGCCAAGAGATTAATATAGGCTGGCCATAATGATTTCGTTGAGACATAGGTCGTGTCCAACATGTAACTGGTTTGCCATGGTCAAGTACCGGCCTCTTTGCCACTTGGAGAGACCTTGAGCAGAAGACACAGCGTCAGTGCCAGTGATCCAAGAAGGCAACATGTTCTTGGTCGGAAACCTCGTTCGTTTCTTTGTCATGGTAATATGTTATGTATGTGGTGAAGGATGCTTTGTTGGTGTCGAAACCTATTGAGTCATCAACTAAGAGATTTGAGTCATAGTCCAATCCAATAGGTTGCAATCCAGTGATGGCAGCAACGTCGAAAACAATTGGGGTAACCATTCCACAAGGGAGATAGAAGTTGTTGTGGGTGTTGTCCCAGAAGTAAAGGGAAGCGATGAGCATAGACGGACAATAACTTGGTCCTACCTTCGACAGCTGGATTAGGTCATAGATGCCCATCTTCTTCCAAACTTGGGACTTGGCTTTTTCTATTTTTTCTAACCAAGCCAACTAGTCAGAAAGGTCTTTCGACAGAGGGCATGATCTAAAAACCCTAAAGCTAGTGTTCATAAACTCTTAGTTTATGGGGTCCCTAGAAGCTATGGTCGAAGGTGAACCTTGACTGTCTACCTTTGCTTGTTCATCAATTTTAATTTCCTTAGCAGTCATAGGTTTCAAACCATTTCCTATGGGTTTGTAACGGTGATAAGTTGAAAAAACTCCCTAACTTTAGTGGGGTCAGTAGATAGATCAGGTAAAGGGCCTAGCATGGCATGGGTTTCTCCAGAAACAAGAAGAAGAATAAGTACCTGTGATTGATATATTCTATGCTTCTCTTCTTCATTTGGAGGCTCTAGGATGTATTGTTGATTTCCAACTACATTCAGGCCCAACATCCTATGAACTGGAGCGATTTCCTTGGGTTTCTTGGAGTCTTTTGTGTTCTTGCTGGTTTCCTTGGAGATTTTTGAAGTGGAAGCCATTGTTGTGATGAATGTGCAGAGAAAAAGATTTGAAGAAAGATGAAATTTTGAGGAAGATGCGCTTCAAAAAATTCAGAAAGTGAAAAGAGTAAAAATGGTAAATTTCACTCTTTTATAGATGGATCGAAGTGGAACAGTTACTGTTCACGATCACTGTATATCATTTATGGTGATAAAGTCATGGGACGCGTGTCATGTAAGGATGGCATGATGAGACAGTAGCAGTTAATGGACTGACCCATGATCTCCTAGGGACTAGACGTGTGATGATTAAAAAAGATTCACGCATGGGTTTGAGGAGACGTTTGGGGAAATTTTTCATAATGATAATGACATCATAGTAGCCCTAATGTTTTCTAGAGTCGAACGTGAAAACTTCAAAAAATACCCTTTTCTTCATTTCAGTCGAAAATGACATATTTGGGGGGCAATTTGTTGGCTGGGAATTTCGACGCCAGGTTTCCAAGGTTGAGAAACTAAGTAAAAAATGAAAGTTTCTTAAGTATTGGTTGATTTCGACAAGTATTGGCGCAAGGTTCTGTCGAAATGGTTCTTATAAGGAGACTTGCTTGAGCAAATACTTAGAAATATTTTCTAAGTATGAGAAGTTACTTCGACGAAGGGATGCTATGAGGCCTTCCTTCGACAGAGATTTGAATTTCAAATATGGACTGATAACTGTCTTTTGTCCTTATCTGTTTCTTTGGAGAAGACGCGTGAAGGCTTATGGCGAAACGAAGGCATGCAGGGGCAAAACGTGTCATTTTTTGAAGAAATATTCATTAGAGACAGTTATTTCGACGCATTATAAATAGGGGTCTTAGTATTAGGATTTTTGGGTGTTCAATTATTGTACTATACTCAAATTTACTCAAAGTATCCAAGTTAACGTGAGAAAAGAGTCATTGTTGAGAAATGTACGTTTGAAACACCATACATTCTATTCAATAAGAAATTTACTTTCTTATACCAATTGCTCTTTACTACATTCCATTTTCTTTAAAGTAATTTTTCTTTATTGCTTTACTTTACCAAAATTCTACAAAAGTTTAGTCTTTTTCAACAAAACAATCAAACAATCTTTTTATAACCAATGAATACTGTCGAAGTGTTCTACAAATTTTCCAAAATAAAACATAAAACACCATAGCTATGTCCTTAGGATTCACTGGTTGATCCTGCAAGTGAACCAAACCAATTAGTGTTTTAGAAGACCAGCGGTTGTTTACCAATTTTCATGGTAAAAAATACCCTAATTTTTACCCTAAGATTCCACCTATCATATCATGTGCATTTCAACCAACATCACAAACATAGTATCCTCCAAATTTTCATCTCTTTAGGTTTACCATTGTGGGAGATCACCAAACACCCTTTGTGTTTCTTTTACCTCTATTGTTTGTTTACATTCTAACCTTGCTAACCCTATTCAAAATGCAAAAAAAAAAAAAAACGTGTTGTTTCCTCTTCTTATTGTACAAGGTAGGTACTTGCAATCAAAGGATCAAGCTGGGTTTCTAAATTAGGGTTTGGATTCTCAAAGTCAAAGTTTGGTCAACAAGTGGTCCACAAGAGCTTTTACTTCTAAGCGTGACCTATAATCTTATGTCATATTCATGTCAAGCTTCATTCAACATCATCTGATCAAGAGAAGTTCATGTTTGGTGCATGATTTCAAAGTTGATTCAAGTATGGTTCATGTGTTTATTTACATGCACTACGCCAAAAATAGGAATAGACAGCGCCAAAAAGACAGCGCTTTTATAAAAAAGCGCTGCTAAAAAGAATAAAAAAATTTTGCTAAAAAAAGCGCAGTAAAAGATAGGCTTTAGAAAGCGCTTTTAAAAAGCGTTGTTAAATGCAATAAATGGATTCCACATTAGAAAGCGCTTTTTTGGAAAGCGCTGTTATAGGTATTACTTTAGACAGCGCTTTTAAAAAGCGTTGTTTAAAGTTAACCTTAGAAAGCGCTTTCTGAAAAGCGCTCTTATAGGTGTTAAATTCTTTTCACTTTAGAAAGCGCTTTCTAAGGGAAGCGCTCTTATAGGTTGGCACATAAGAAAGCGTTTTCTTAAAAGCGCCCTCTAAGGTCATTTACGAATTAAAATATAAAACAATTTTTAAACATTTTCAGACACTTCTATTCATTTTCTTCTCTTGACCGTTTCTTCTAAACATTTTCTGAAACCCTTGTCGTCGTTCTTGCAATGCCATTGCCGTCGTTCTTGCATTCCCATTGCCATCACCGTTGCCGTCACCGTTGTCGTCACTGTTGCCGTCATTTCGTGAAAACGTTGTTGTTGTTGTTGTTGTTGTTGTTCTTATTCTCTTATCCTCTGAAAACGAATAAGGTACGTTGTTGCTGAACTGAGTGATCTCTTTTATTATTCATTTCTCTGTTTTTAATTTTTGTTTTTGATTTGATTTTTATGGGGAAAAAGTTTTCACGATGAGATTTAAAGCTAAGGAGTGTAGTACTCCATTTTCTGGAAATACTCGCATGTCATTGGATGAGATCAAGCATTGGCTTCTTGATTTGATTTTTATGGGAAAAAAGTTTTCACGATGTTGCTTTAATTTCTGAATAGAATATATATCATGACCTGATTTCAGGTCTAGTGGCTAACTATCAGTGATTTTTGTCTTTTTGATTTCACTCCTGTAATTTGAGGAAAAGATGAGGGATTATAATCATTGAATAGAAAATCATTAGTAAAAATTGTTTCAGTTTTTTTCTTTATTATTTTTTCTTGACTTTCATAAGAGCATGAATATCGGCAGTTTTTTTTGTTATAAGTTAATTGTCTACTTTATACTTATTGAGGAGAGAATTTTTTTGATACTTTAAATTATAATTTTTCGTGGTTTTTAAATTTATATTATAAGTCAATGAGCCTATATTAATGGTTCTCTCTCACCTTTCTTCTTGTATTTTGATCTGTTCTCTAATTGTTGCTTGTTTGTGATTACATGTTGCCACTTATCAAGTTATGACTCATAATTGGTCAATTAATGATATTTCATTTTATGATACGTGTATAGGGGTTACTTGTGTTCAAAGTGTGAAAGTCGGATCATTTCCCTACAGGTATAACATTTTTTCTTTTTGTTTTTGTTTAGTTTAATTAGTATAACTATGGATAAGAAATGGATGTCTTCAAGTCGATTGTCGAAAGAGTACGACAATGGGGTATCGGAATTCGTTAAGTTTGCTGTTGCGCACGCCAAAGACCCTAGTCAAATGATATGTCCTTGCTTGGGTTGCTGTTTTGGGAGTCGGGTTGACGCGGTTCAGTTGGCATCGCATTTATTGAGGAGTGGAATTGATAGAAGTTATACATGTTGGAATTTGCATGGTGAGAAAATTAACGGGAATGTTGAATCGGGGGATAATACGACCTACGCTTCATACGACAATGGTACAGATACATACGATTCTGATCGAGTCGAAGAGATTGCAGAAGCACTTGAAGAAGATCTTAGGGATTGTCCCAAAATATTTGAGAGGTTGGTAAGCGGTGCAGAGAAACCGTTGTATAATGGTTGCACCAAATTCACAAGATTGTCTGCGGTATTAAAGTTGTACAACTTAAAGGCGGGCAATGGATGGTCGGATAAAAGTTTCACAGAGTTATTGGCCCTTATGAAAGATATGCTTCTAGAGGATAATGCTCTTCCCAATCGAACATATGAGGCCAAAAAGATGTTGTGCTTTATTGGCATGAGCTATGATAAGATACATGTATATCCAAACGATTGCGTATTGTTTCGAAATGAGTATGCATCGTTAAATGAGTGTCCTAAATGCGGTGTCTCTCGATATAAGAAAAAGTTGTCTCCAGCAAAAGTCTTATGGTATTTTCCTATAATTCCGAGATTTAGACGCATGTTTCGTAGTGAGACCGATTCAAGACACTTGACTTGGCATGCAGATGAAAGAATTATTGATGGAAAGTTTCGACATCCGGCAGATTCACCACAGTGGATGAAAATTGATGATGATTATCCCGAATTTGGAAAAGAAGCAAGAAACCTTCGCTTGGCATTATCTACTGATGGAATGAACCCACACGGTATTCAAAGTATCTCACATAGCACTTGGCCTGTGATCATAATGATTTATAACCTACCTCCATGGCTATGTATGAAGCGTAAGTACATGATGTTATCTATGTTAATTTCTGGGCCTAGACAACCAGGGAATGACATAGACGTATACTTGGCACCTTTAATCGAAGATTTAAAATTATTGTGGGAGAACGGTGTGAAGGTTTATGATGGGTATAGGAAAGAAAGTTTCAACTTGAGGGCGATGTTGTTTGGTACAATTAATGATTTTCCAGCATACGGAAATCTATCAGGGTACAGCATAAAAGGTCAATGTGCGTGTCCTATTTGTGAAGATAAAACAGATTGGACGCGATTGGAGTTTGGTCAGAAGAATGTCTTTCTCGGTCATCGTAGATTCTTAAATTCTAATCATCACTATCGTGGGTGGAGAAAAGCATTCAATGGAGAGCCAGAACATGGTAGAGCTTCAACTATATTGACAGGTGATCAAATTTTTGAAAAGGTGAAAGATGTGAGAACTCAGTTTGGAAAGCCTTTTGCACATACACTTGTCAAGAGTGGGTGGAAGAAGAGGTCAATTTTTTTTGAACTGCCATATTGGAAGTCATTGTATGTAAGACATTTTCTCGATGTTATGCATATTGAAAAAAATGTATTTGACAGTGTTATTGGTACGTTACTCAATATACCAGGAAAGTCTAAGGATGACCTTAAAGCAAGAAAGGACTTGGTACATATGGGGATAAGAACTGAATTAGGACCCTTGAAGAAAGGAAAACGAATATATCTACCACCTGCTGCGTATACTCTATCTAGAAAGGAGAAAAAAGTATTGTGTAAGTTTCTAAGTGAAGTTAAAGTTCCAGAAGGATACTCTTCAGATATTAGAAGACTTGTGTCTATGAAAGACCTCAAGTTAAAGAGTTTAAAGACGCATGACTGCCATGTTATAATGGAACATTTTCTACCAATAGGTATACGTTCTATTCTGCCAGAAAAAGTAAGAAGCGCAATAACTAAATTGTGTTTTTTCTTCAAGTCAATTTGCAGTAAGGTGATCGATCCTGCGATCTTACCAACATTGCAAAAAGAAATAGTTATTACTTTGTGTGATCTTGAAATGTATTTTCCTCCCTCGTTTTTTGACATAATGGTTCATCTAGTTGTTCATCTGGTGAAAGAGACACAATTGTGTGGACCGGCTTATATGAGATGGATGTACCCTTCTGAACGTTATATGAAAATATTAAAAGGGTATGTGAAAAACCGAAGTCGACCAGAGGGTTGTATTGCTGAACGATACATTGTTGAAGAAGCGATTGAGTTTTGTACTGAATATCTATCCAATGTACAATCAATTGGACTCCCCAAATCTCATATTGTCGAAAAAAAAGAAGGAAAAAAGTTACTTGGAAATGAAGTTGTGACAGTATCAAGGGTCGAACGGGATCAAGTGCATTTGTATGTTCTGCACAATGAGAATGAGGTTGAGCCGTATGTTGAAATGCACAAGGATGTTCTCCGAGGTTTAAATCCGAATAGAAATGAGAATTGGATAGTACGAGAGCACAATCAAAGTTTCATACCTTGATTTAAGGATCATATTTATTCAAAGTATTATTCAGACCGCGCTTCAATAACAGAAAGGTTGAGATGTTTAGCATATGGTCCAAGTATGGTCGTGTTTTCTTATAGCACATACGCAATTAATGGATACACATTTCATACCAAAGAACAAGATGATAAAAGTACTATGCAAAATAGTGGTGTCACCGTGGTAGCTGAAGCAATGCACGTTTCAAGTGTGAAAGACTTAAACCCCAAATTTGCAAATCTGTCATATTTTGGGGTTATCGAGCGCATTTGGGTGTTTGATTATGAGAAGTTTCAGATTCCTATATTTCGTTGCAAGTGGGTTGAAAATAATAATGGCGTACGAATGGATAAGCCAGGATTTTTGCAAGTGGATCTTAATAGGGTGGGGTACAAAGATGAGCCTTTTATTCTAGCCTCTCAAGCTAAACAAGTGTTCTATGTCACTGATCCGACAAGTACAAAATGGTCTATAGTGCTTTTATCTAACAAAGTAATTGATGAAAACGTTGGAGATCAAGGTGATATTGATGTTGATATTGAATCATTTACTAGAAATGATCAAGATGAAAATATTATAGTGAATGAATCATATACTAGAAGTGATCATAATGAGAGTATTTGGATCAATCCAACCGTCCGTGTTGTTAAGAGACGGGTAGAACATACTCCAAACAAGAAAAGAAAGAGACGTTAGTGAAAAAGGTACTAGTTGTAAAATTATAGCTTATATCATTCAATATAGCTTATATCATTCAATGGATTAGGATTATGGATTTTTATATTTGTCATTTAATTTCTGTTTTTTTCTTTCTTACAGGTCAAATGTCTTGTAACCAGGAAGATACGCACGAGTAGCACGGGCTAGAGCAACCAATATTACATGGGTCAAAGTGGAGGTATATTAATTTTCACAATATTGCTTATTAGTGATGCTACTTGATAACACAAAACATCTATATATTATTTCTTATTTGTTTGTCTATGTGTAGTGCCCTCGTCAGCGTAATGGCATAGACTACGGGTACTTCGTTTTGAGGTTCATGAGAGAAATCCTTCAAATGGGACAATTGGAAATTCCTATTACGGTATGCATGGTTTTATAACTTAGGATTTATTTTAATATTTATCGGATATGTCATATAATTTATTATTTTTAACTAAATAATGCGTATTTTGTTTTGTTATGTAGTATTTCGATGATATGGCGTGTCCTTATTACACGAGGAAACAATTGCAAGATACTAAGGAGGAATTGTGCGAATTTTTTATTGCAAGAAGAATTCTTTCTTGAATGTATAATTTTGTGAATGTAAATTCTAGTTTGTTGAAATGTAAATTCTATACAGGTTTGAAACCATACAATAGAATTTGTGTGAATTCTGCATGTAAATTCTAGTTTATTGAAATGTACAAATTCTAGTTTATAGAATTTGTGCGAATTCTGCATTAATGTAAATTCTAGTTTTGAAATAGAATTTGTTGATGGAAATGCGTATCCATACTGGTTTATTGAAATGTGAATTATACAGGTTTATGGAAATGTGAATTATACAGGTTTTTGCATAAAAAAAAATGGTTAAAATGGGATTTTTTAAAAAAATCTTCAAAATTATACGTACACAAAAGGCAGCGCTTTTGAGAAAAAAGCGCTGTCTAAAGTTATACATTAGACAACGCTTTTAAAAGCGCTGTCTAAAGTCCACCTTTAGAGAGCGCTTTTAAGGAAAAAGTGCTCTCTAAAGGTATATAAAAAAATCATTATACGTATACATTAGATAGCGCTTTCAAAAGCGCTGTCTAAAGTCCCCCTTTATAGAGCACTTTTGAAGAAAAAAACGCTCTCTAAAGTATATAAAAATTATTCTTTAAAATTTTAAACGTATACATTAGACAGCGCTTTTAAAAGCGCTGTCTAAAGTCCCCTTTTAGAGAGCGTTTTTTCATAAATAAAAAAGCGTTGTCTTTACCTACGACAGCGCTGACTTAGACAGCGCTTTTAAGCGCTGTGATAGGCCAAAAAAAGCGCCCTTTTTTCCCTTGTTTGGCGTAGTGATGCCATCTCTATTCAATTGTCAAACAATCATCAAAGATTATTCAAAGGACAATAAAGATTTCTTCATTTGCTATTCAAGTGTTCATCATAGGGCCTTTGGATGTAAGGAAATAGCAAGAAATCTCAAATTGGCACATGTTTGATTGACCTAAAGTCAAGTATGACATGTCACTTGGTCCAAACATCATAACTTTCTCATTTCTCAACATTTTTGGAGTTTACTTTGAGCCAAATGTCACATTTGAACTCCTCTACAACTTTGTTTCAAGGATCAGACATCAATTCAACTTTTAAGTCCATCAATTTTGGAATTTGCCAAGTTGCCCATATGTGCACTAAAGTAGGCCCAAGACCTGGTCAACCTAACGCCTGACCTAGAATTTCAGGCCACGACCCCAACTTTGATTCAATGCCTTTTTCAACTTAAGCATCCTTTTGATGTGATTATTTTTGCATTGAATTACATGTAATGAAAAGAATATTTGGAACAAACAAAATTCAAAAAGGCACAAGTGAATTTCATTTGGCCTAGCTTCAAACATGGTACCTTGAGCTCTGCTTCTTGGTCAGTTTCAGGTAATGAATTTCATGTCAAATCTCAATTTGGGACAACCTGCACATGTGTGAACTTTTTATACAACCAAAAGGAGTGGAGTGGAGTGCAAAACGACCAAGTTTCATGTCAGAAAAGAACTTGAAAGACCACAAAAATGTGGTTATTCCTCTCTTCTAAAATAACCTCCCAAACACTCGATTTTCATTGTGTTTGTGTTCTCAGCTGACTCGCTTCGGAGAGATTATTCAAAAAATTATATATATATATATATATATATATATATATATATATATATATATATATATATATATATATATATATATATATATATATATATATATATATATATATATATTAAAACTCACGGTTTATTTCGTCAAAGAAAAGAAGTAAAACTCATCATTTACATATATTACACACAGAAATGAATAAGTATAACACTAAGAATCTAACAATACAATAATGATTTCTCAAAAAGGATAATAAACTCCTTTATATTTTTCCTTAATACCTACAACAAATAATGAAATATACAAAAATAAAAATGTAAAAATCTCTCACGCTCTCAAGTATAAATACATAAATCCACAAGAAAATAAGATGAACCGTATTGGTTGATCAGTGCTTGAAAATGACTAACATTGAAAATACAACCGAAGCTCCCACGATGGCCACTGAATTTGTAATGGATCCAGCTGCTCCGGCATCTGGACCTGGAGCTGGAGCCAACGAGGGACTAAGATTTTGAGCCGAGGTGACGGCGGCGGCCATGACAACAACTAAAAAGAAGGAAAAGAAGTTCATTCTTGATGATACCATTGCGAAACTGTAGAATTTATCGAGAATTTTGAAGATGAAAAGAGTGAAAAATTGTAAGTCTAAGGAGAAGTTGTGTAGTGGGTGATATGAGGGTTGAGAGGGTGGGGGAGTATTTATATATAAGAGGAGCATTATTGGAGAATCGCGTGGGGCTCTAAGTTAACGTTGTATAATATGAATGGTTCTGGCTGTTAGATGCTTGCATATGTTTGTGTGTTGTGAGTATGTGATGTTATGTTTTATTAATTGCTTTTTCTTTGAACAACTCAACTGCCGGAAGAACCTAAGTGTATGATTTTGGACTCTTCTTAGAATACTTTAATAATTCAAAGTTTGGTGAAGATATATGTATGAATTTTTCAAATAATAAGGTTGATTATTTTCAACAAGACTAGGTTACACAAAAAGCACCATGACTATATTAAAAGAAGAAGCAATTATGGCTAAATAGTACTCCCTTGGTTCATAAATATATATATTAAAAAGTAAATAAATAAATGATACATTAGGACAATAAAATATCAGAAGTTTAAATAAAGAGAGAAGATATGGTGACACTACATTTTAAAACCCACAATGTATCAGTTTTATTGTTTTTTTATAGTTTGGCCTACTTAAGTTTCCGTGCAATATGAATTTGCTTCATTATGATAAACATTATAGAATACGGTGTAGAACAAATTAGTGTCAAAATAACAAAGCTGTTAAATAAAAACAAACATAGAAGATAATAAACATAATAGAATTTTATTGATCCAGTATTCCAGTTCGATCAATGGTGCATACATCTCCGACTAAAATATTTATAGTTCTCTTAATTTTAATTTAATAATTAAGATTACTGTATCATAAACAATATATATATATATATATATATATATATATATATATATATATATATATATGGTAAATAATATTCCCTCTATTTTCAATTATAATAAATAAATAAATAATATTTAATATATTTAATTTGTATAGATTATATAAAAATTTTGAAATTTTTAGCAATTATAGTTAGATCAATTAAAAAATTATTTATGCACTTGTACTAAAGGATTCATTTCCACAGTAAAATATTGACAGGTTGATTGATGACATTTTTGGTTACAGAAAAATCAAATTTATAAACGATTATTTGAGGTATAATAAAATTAAGGGTATTTTTTATCACACCACCCTTGTTTCTTAGGCACCAATTGAATTTTCGATTTTTCCCATTGATTCCAGATGTCCACATCCGGACGCACCATTTTTTTTTAAATTTTCATTTTTTTCGGGATGTGCACATCCGGTAAAAGTTCTTATTTGCAAATCCGGAAAAAATACTGAAGCAGAACACCAAAACCACAAATATTTCTCACATTCATAAAATAAAATCGGGATTACATTGAGAAAATCGGCATGGCATCGACAGAAATTTAAATATAACAAGATCAATAGCCCGGTGGACGCTTGCACATCTCTAAGATGTCATCGACCGTTCTTCGGATTGTGACGGTCGCCTCGAACTCGAACGAGAATTGTTCCTCGTAACCCAAATAAGTTTGTCATATCGCTCTAACATCGTCTTGATTCTTGAGCTCAATAAGGATGTAAGCGACGTTCCCTTCGTTGTCAACCGAAGGTGAACGATACTGAAGCTTCGCAACCTTCCGCTTGTCTCCGTAAGGTAGGAGATGTTCGATGTCGTCAATGATTTGGTCGAGGGGGATGTCCCTCATTATCGTAAACTTTTGACCGCGTGTTTTGCCGTCGGTGAAGGAGACACTTGCGGCATACCAACGGATTTTAATTTGATACAATTGAGACATTTTGAGGTTTTGTGAAAGATATCAAATGAAACCCCTAATTTAAAGAAAAGTTAGGGTAAAGTTATTTCTGCCCAAGTTCTTTCCGGATGTGCAGATCCGGACAAACCCTGCAAATATTATTTCCGGATGTGCACATCCGGAAATTGTCCGGATCTGCAAATCAGAATGTTTTACTGATACAATTTTAAAACAGAATTGACAGCTTATGTGTTGGAATTAACCCAAAAGCTATGGGAATTCCTTCTATCACGCAGCAATTATACAGAAAAGTAGAAAGAAAATAGGGAAGAAGAAGATGAATAGTGTTCTTGCTGCCCACAAACTGTGGGACTTTCTCTCTTCTTATTACTCACTCTGCAACTGCAGAATTCTGTGAGAAATTACAAAGTGTTGTAATTGATACAAAATAATGAGGGAAACTCCCTATTTATAGAATTAGGTTTGCTTGCATCTCAAGACAAAGCCCAAACTATAAAATCCCAAATCAAATCTATTTAGATTTAAACAAATCTAACTAAATCTAAACAAATATGTGTAACAAACATTTTCGACAGCATCCTATTTCGACTTCGACTTCGACACTAAGACACTAGGAATTACAATTTAACACACCACCTAATTCATTGTGTCTAAGCTATCTACATTCATCATGGCTCTTAGTCTTCTGAAGGCTTCGACCTGCACTCCCTTCGTCATGATATATGCAATCTGATTCTCAGTTCTGCAGTGTTCAAAATTCATCTTCCCTTCTGCTACCTGCTCTCGAAGATAATGGAACCTCATTTCGATGTGCTTGCTTCGACCGTGAGCTATTGGATTCTTCGCCAAATTGATAGCTGACATGCTGTCGATCTTCATGGTAATTGCTCCATGACTCTTCCCTGTAATCTCTTCGACCAAGTTCTCCATCCAAGTTGCTTGACATGCACAAAGAGAAGCAGCTATGTATTCTGCTTCGCATGATGACAATGCCACTACTGGCTCCTTTCTCGAACTCCAAGCTACTGGTGCACCACCTAGCATGAACACATATCCAGCTGTGGATTTTCGATCCTCAGCATCACTACACCAACTTGAATCAGTGTATCCCACTAACTTGCATTCTTTTCCTTCATCAGCTGCTGGAAACAAAATGCCATAGTCGAGAGTTCCTTTCAGATACCTTAGTATCCTCTTCGCCGCTGCTAGGTGTGATACCTTTGGCTTCTGCATGAATCTACTTACCATACCAACACTGTATGCTAAGTCAAGTCTTGTGTGACAAAGGTATCTAAGTGACCCAATAAGTCTTCTGTATTGGGTTGGGTCGACATCATATTCGTCTGGATCCTTCGACAGTTGCAGTCTGGTCTCAGTTGGAGTCGAAGTTGAGTTGCAATCTTGCATCTCAAATCTCTTGAGTATTTCGCCTGCATATCTTCGTTGGTGCATCATCAAACCTCTACTAGTCTTGTAGAATTCGATGCCAAGGAAATATGAGAGATTTCCCAAGTCTGACATTTCAAACTCCTCACTCAGGTCATGTTTGAAATCTTCGATCTCCTTCTTGCAACTTCCTGCTATCAACAAATCATCGACATAGAGACATAGTATAAGCAATTCGCCATTGCTTCTTCTTACATATACTCCATGCTCAGTTGTACACTTCACAAATTCCTTCTCCCTTAAGAAGCTGTCGATTTTCTTATTCCAAGCTCTTGGAGCTTGCTTAAGTCCATACAGGGCTTTATGCAGTCTGTACACCTTTCCTTCTTCGCCTTGTTTCACAAACCCAACTGGTTGTGCAACATAAACTTCTTCGTCTAAGGGGCCATTCAGGAATGCACACTTCACGTCCATCTGACATGTGTGCCAATTATTCATATTTGCTAGACCAACAACCAACCTGATTGTTTCGATCCTAGCAACTGGTGCAAAGACTTCGTCATAATCAATTCCTTCCTTCTGAAGAAATCCTTTCGCTACGAGTCTTGCTTTGTGTCGAACTACTTCACCTTTTGGATTCAACTTTACTTTGTAAACCCACTTCACATCAATTGCCTTCTTGCCTTCAGGCAATTCGACAAGTGACCAGGTGTTGTTGACTTCGATGGATTTTATTTCCTCATTCATTGCTTTCACCCACTTCGAATCTTTCAATGCCTCAGCTGCATTGACAGGTTCGACATCTACATAGAAAGCATAGTGTACCAGTTCACCTTCTTCATCGACAACATCATCTGATGTAATCACACATTCCTGCAACCTTGCTGGCATTTGTCTTGTTTGACGAGGTCTACTTGGTCCTGCTTGGTCTTCGACACTTTCTTGTCGAACTTCTCTCTCAGCTTCTCTAGCTGGATCTTCACAACTGATTCTTACTGAATCTTTATTGACATTTTCTGTCCAGTCCCACTCCTTAAGCTCATCAATGATCACGTCTCTGTTGATCACAATCTGCTTGTTCACTGGGTCGAACAACTTGTATCCACCTGTCGAATGATATCCCACCAGGATCATTTGACTTGACTTGTCATCTAACTTTCGTCTCAACTGATCTGGCACATGCCTATGTGCAATCGATCCAAAGACTTTAAGATGACTTAAGCTTGGCTTCACACCAGACCAACATTCTTCTGGCGTAATCCCTTTTAGCTTCTTCGTCGGACACCTGTTCAGAAGATATGTCGAAGTCGAAGCAGTTTCTCCCCATAATTCTTTAGGAAGATGTTTGCCCTTCAACATACTTCGAACCATGTTCATGATGGTTTGATTCTTCCTTTCTGCAATTCCATTCTGCTGTGGAGTATAGGGTGGCACCACCTCATGCACAATCCCTTCTTTCTCACATAGTCTGTCGAAATCTTTCGACACATATTCTCCACCACCATCAGTTCTCAAAACCTTGAGCTTACGACCACTTTGTCTTTCGACCATAGATTTGAACTAGGAAAATACCTCAATCACTTCACTTTTCTTCTTGATCAGGTAAGTCCACATTTTTCGACTGAAATCATCTATGAATGTGACAAAGTATTTGTTACCTCCCATAGAATCGACCTGGATTGGACCACATACATCAGAGTACACAACATCAAGAATTCCCTTCGACCTGCTTCCTGCATCTTTACTGAAGCAATTCTTGTGTTGCTTTGCCTGCACACATTCCTCACAAACTTCATCTGGAATGTTAATTTCTGGCAAACCTGAAACCATGTTCTTTCTCTTCAGATCTCTAATGTCTTTGAAGTTGATATGCCCAAGCCTATAATGCCATATCCACTCATCTCTGCTAGCTGCAGTTGCAAGACACTTGTGCTCCATCACATTTAGTTCAATCTTGAAGGTTCTATTCTGAGACATTGGAGCCTTCAAGATCAACCTACCACTTGCGTCGACAACTCTCATCACCTTGTCTTCGACCAACACCTTGTAGTTCTTTTCGACCAACTGCCCTATGCTGAGCAAATTGCTCTTCATGCCTGGTATGTACAAAACATTGGAAATTACTGACCTCTTGCCATCCTTCCTCTTAATCAGAACATCACCAATACCTTCAGCTGCTAGAGTATTGTCATTTGCAAATTTCATTGTGTTCTTCATTGAGGGCTTTATGTTGACAAACCAATCTTTCCTTCCAGTCATGTGTGATGAGCATCCTGAGTCCAAGTACCACTGGTCCTTGAAACTCTCATTATCTCTGGTTGTAACCATCAGCATCATACCTTCTTCTTCTTCATGCTTCGCCAGCTTTGCATCATCTTCTTGATTCTTTCTTTCAGGACATTTTGTCGAATAGTGACCATACTGGTGACAATTATAACACTAAATGTGGCTTTTGTCAGGCTTTCGACCACCACCTCTTCCTCTACCTGCAGCACCACCTCTTTGGTTGCCTTGGTTATGGGTCCTTCTATGGTTCGACCAATTCGCCTCTTGCTGATTTCCTCTGCCTGTCAAATTGTTGTAGCTTCCTCTACCTTTGTCGACCATCTTTTCTTTACCCTTCTTATCTTTCGCTGATTGAGCTTGCAAGGCCACATCATTCTTCGACTTGCCTGCAGCTCTTTCAGTCATTCTTTGTTCATGAGATTCAAGCATCCCTTGAAGCTCTTCTTTCGTCACCTTCGACAAATCTTTTGATTCTTCTATGGCTACTACCACGTGATCAAACTTTGGAGCCAACGATCTCAAAATCTTTGAGACAATTGCTTTCGTCGCCAACACTTCTCCACACACCTTGATTTGATTCACAAGTTTCGTAACTCTTGTGAAGAAATCTGTTATGCTCTCATTGTCTTCCATCTGAAGCAATTCATAAGCCCTTTTGTGAGTTTGTAACCTCACCTCTTTCACCTTCTCTGCGCCTCCAAACGATTTTTCCAGAATCTCCCATGCGTCCTTCGCTGTTTCTGCATCACTGACTTTCTCAAAGTTATCTGGATCAACACATTGATGGATTATAAAGAGAGCTTTATAATCTTTCTTCTTCAATTCTTTGAATGCAGCCTTTTCTTGATCCGTCGCACCTTCTTCAAGAGTTGTTATTCCTTCCTTCACAAGATCCCGCAAATCTTGATAACAGAAAACAACCTTGATTTGCTTGCACCAATTCTCATAATTATCTTTCTTGAGAATTGGAAGGTTTGCTGTAAAATGGCCGTTTGGATGATTCGTAGCCATCGCGTTCTTGCGATTTCTTGCCCTTGAATCTCTTAAACCGGAACTCTAGATACCAGATGTTGGAATTAACCCAAAAGCTATGGGAATTCCTTCTATCACGCAGCAATTATACAGAAAAGTAGAAAGAAAATAGGGAAGAAGAAGATGAATAGTGTTCTTACTGCCCACAAACTGTGGGACTTTCTCTCTTCTTATTACTCACTTTGCAACTGTAGAATTCTGTGAGAAATTACAAAGTGTTGTAATTGATACAAAATAATGAGGGAAACTCCCTATTTATAGAATTAGGTTTGCTTGCATCTCAAGACAAAGCCCAAACTATAAAAGCCCAAATCAAATCTATTTAGATCTAAACAAATCTAACTAAATCTAAACAAATCTGTGTAACAAACATTTTCGACAGCATCCTATTTCGACTTCGACTTCGACACTAAGACACTAGGAATTACAATTTAACATTATGCAGTCACTTGGAATACTTTTAGTGCAATAAAATTCGTAAGTGTATTAAAAAGACATATGGATAAAAGTACAATATATTTCACTTCAATAATGTACATTGTGTCGTATGATTATACAAAAGAGTTAAAGAAAAATTTTCCGTCTAAATCTATTGGAGCTAGAACTTTCGAATTTTTCGCATTTGATGCCTTTTCAATTGCGTGCAATCTTTCGAATTCAGCCGTCCTTTCGACAAAATTATCCGGCCAAGACTCGGCAATTGCGGTTGCATGCGTCGCCCATTGCGGTGATTTAGGTGGTATCGGGCATCCGGGTTTTAAGATAACTTGTACGAAATGTCTTGATTTTGCAAGCCATCCGATGCGCATGATGCGATCATTTGGATTCGACGGAGGTGCGGTGTGTAGTGGAAAAAAGGTTTCCGAAAATCCGTATCTCGTCAAGTCGATACACACCATATCGTAGGCGCATGCTATAAGATGACCCATCTCGGGGAAGCTCATCCATTTCGATACCGGTGCCGGACCACTCAACCACGGAACAAGTGACTCGTGAACCTTGTTGTAATTTTCTTGATTTTCATAGAGACGCAAGTATGCTTCTTTATGCGTCTCCAACTCTAGGATAAGTTGATGACGTACAAGTGCATGACCTTCCTCTCCTTTACCGAGTAGAGCCGACACGGCTCGGTAACCGCAATTACCATCCCCTACAACATCGATTATACCGTCGATATGCTTGTGCATAAAAACCGGCATCTCGTCAATAAAGGAAATCATACGTGTAGTTGGAGTCGGAGTCGGAACTCGTGGAATCGGTGTCGGAGCCGATTTGGAAATGCGAGCTCCTTTCACGACACTTTGTAGAGATTTAGGAGTCGGAGAGTCCAGAAAGATTTGGTCAACGTGCTCATAATACGAAGGATACCGAGTTGTTGAGTTGTCATTTGGTGTAGGCTTCAACTTCTTCGGAGCACCCTTTGTCTTAACCGGTTGAGACGGAGGTATCATTGCGGTTGTTTCGGGGAAGGCAATCTTCCTCAAATCTTCTTTGATGTGTAGCTTCATATTGTCGTCGGCCTTCGAAAATCTCATTTGAATCGCTTCCAATTCGGCCAAAATAGAGATATCGGGTTTATCTCCTTCCTTACAAGCATCATCATCAAAACTAAGTCTCATCCAATGAGGGCAAACTTCGTCAATTTGTATTGGGTCACCTAGTTTCAACTTTTTAGAAATGGCACAAGTACAAGGAAGAACGTAGGTTTTCACAATAGTGCAACCACACTTTCCACTATCGGAACCTACCGTTTTGGCTCGGTTGGCCTCGTGAAAAATATAGCCCAACCCCGCCCGAGACATGTTGCCGATCAATTGAGAGTAGAGGAAGTTACCTTTAAATCGATGTTCCAAAACTGTGATGCTCCGACCGAAAGTGGTTTGTATCTCATTGTGTTGGTTTTTGATCATTAGATGCATGGAGTCCCAATCCCGACATAAATCCCCCTTGCTATTTCCCAACCAATTCTTCAAAGTGGCATGTGCCGACTCAACTCTATTGGTGGTAGTGTTTCCAAGATGTCGTACGTTATCGGTCCACGCACAAACAATCTTTTCTTTCACTTGATCAAGAATGGTGGATTCAACATATTTCAACAAAGCGGGGTACCGTTCACACACTTTCCGGAATTTAATGACCGAATTGGCATATAATTCCGTTGTGGAAGAATTTAGAATATGTGTCCATGCATCCATAATTTTCTCTACAATGACACCCGACTTGACCACTTTTCCGTCTTCCGAATCCACTTGCTTCGCACCCACCGCGGTCTTAACCCGACTTCGCACATTCTTTGTTATGTGAAATCGACAAAGTAGTGTATTGGAAGACGGAAAGACTTTCGCAACCGCATTCATCAAGGCGTTGTCGCGGTCCGTAACAACTGCTTTTGGCATTTGAACATGTTTCTTCAAAAGTGACCGACACGTCTCTAACGCCCACGTGAAATTGTCCTCTTTCTCACACTCCAAAAAGGCAAAGCCGACGGCATATCTCTTATCCGTAGACGTAACGTCAACCATCTCAAACAATGGAAGACGATACTTGTTTGTCTTGTAGGTGCTATCGAGAATGAGCACTGTCGAGAACGTGTTGAACAACTTGATGGAATCTGGATGAGTCCAAAAAATATCTCGTACCGTACTTCCATCATCGCGACATCTGTACTGAGACACGTAATCGTTGTCCTCCAACACTTTCAACAGTTGTTGCATCTCATTCCTATCTCCCCTAATTGCCTTGTTCATTTGATACCGCATGTTATACACTTGCTTTATGTTTGCAACATTTTCGGGTTCTTTCCGTATCAACGTCGCAAGTATATTCTTCGGTGGGACAAGGTTCAAGGTTATGTCGGCTATACATGTCATCTCTTTCGCCTTGAGTCGGCATACACTTAGATGACCTTCTAGCTTTGAGCACATTTCGTGGTTATGTATACCACAACGAACGGTAAATCTCCATTTCTTGGAAACTAACATGTAACCACCAATCTTAAAAGGGCACTCACATCTTCTAGTACCGGTCTCATCTTTCTTTAACTTCCGTAGAGGTGCTTGATATTTGCCGCTTCTTTCGCACCCCAAAATTACAAAAGCTTTTCTTCTATCCGACCCATTATTCGATCTTCCGATATTTACACCGAAGCCGAGCTCAATATCCGTCCTATGAATGTATACGATCATGCTTTCACGATCAACAAAGTCTTGCTTGTTGTTAAAGTTACCGCCGACATCAACCGACTTTACGAGCATACCTTCATCTTTCGAGGAAATCGGCGCAACTAATTCTTTTGCCATGTTATCGGGATGCACCATCTCTATTTATAAACAAGAATAGAACAATTAATATGTATAAATAAGATTTATTCAAAAATGCTGAAAACTTAAATTAATTAGCTTCAGGCATTTTTCCGGATGTGCACATCCGGAAATGTTCATGCTAAATTCTTTCCGGATGTGCACATCCGGAAGTAGCGTAACTTGTTTTTCCAAAAATGTAGATTGATAATGTGAGCAATGTAGTGGATGAAGTTGAATGTTTACCTGAAATTCAGTCTTTCCTTGCTCCCTTTGATTTGTTGCACCAAAAATTTGAACTTTTTGAGTGAGAAATGGGATTGATGAAGTAGGGTTTTTTGACTTGGTGAGAGTGAGTGTGGAAGAAGAAGGTTGATTATGGGAAGGGGGAGTGATCGTGCAGCTTTAAATATTTCAGAATGTCTTTCGGATATACAGATCAGGAGACATTCCGGATATGCACATCCGAAAAAAGTTTTTAATTCTTAAGGATCCGGTGTGTCCGGATGTGCACATCCGGAATTAGGGGGCAAAAAAATAATTTCACATGGTGCCTAAGAAACTTGGGTGGTGCATTAAGAAACTCCCTAAAATTAAAATGAGTGCGTATGATGCACCTAAAATAGTGTTTAGGACTAACAACTCCAATTATTATACGAGATGAGGTAGTTTGGTCTTAAAAATGTATGGCGACTTGCCAAACACTAATGAATACCATGTTTGTTAGGGGTGGACAAATTTGAACCGACCGATTGAAACTGATTGATCCGTTGTCTTTTTTGTACAAATGGATCGGGTCGGGTCGGTTGTCGGGTTGATTCAGTTGCTTAATTTGGATATTATAGGGTTGTTTCGGTCGGGCTCGGATGCTAATTTTGGATCCGACGAAAATCGAAACCAACCGAACTTAATTAATATATTTTTTATTTATTTTTATTACAATATGAATAACTCACTATAAAAATGAGATTCATAATGTTAGAGGATACTATCATTTTTATAAATTGATGATTGCATTGTATACTCTAAAAAATACAAGATATGTAATATAAAATATTGTATATTATTTAGTTTACCGGTTAAAGTATGATAATGATCAAAATTAATGTCAAATAATATTAAAAATATTATTCTGTAATAATAATTTTTATTAAAAAAATAGTTTTATTCTAAAAATTTAATATTTTTTATACAAAAGTTAAAAAAATCTTTATAATTTTTTTCTAATAAATATTAAACCGACTAAACCGATCCGACTTAACCGCCAAACCGACTTAACCGAATCTGACGAAAACCGAAATTTTATCGGTCGAAATTGGGCCATAAAAATAAAACCGTGGTTTACGTCGGATTTAAGTTTTGAGCCTGAAACCGACCGTAACCGACCGATTGTCCACCCCTAGTGTTTGCCACTCAGATCAAACATATCATCAAACTGTATATAGTTGATATGATAGTCTAAGACTATTGAAGAGAAGACGCATTATGGAGATCTTAACGACATTCTGTCATTAGTAAGAAAATATAACATGTAATTGAAACCAGCCAAATGTTCTTTTGGAGTTCAGGCTGAAAAAACTTTCAAGGTTCATGCTTACAAAAAGACATTTCAACACGGTCCTTAATAAGAACCGTTGTGATATATAAAGTTTACTTGTTTCGATTTTCAACACCAATAATTTTTTATACTTTTTGTTACAAAAAGGGCTTGTTATAAATGTAGTAATATTAAAATACTTATTACCAAAGTTATTACTAGAAACCGTTGTGAATAGTACTTACATTTTATTACGGTTTTTGCTAACAACCATGGTGATAAGTTTTACTTATACATAAGCTAAGTTATCATGTTTTCACACATAATAGTCGTCACTCTCAAAACAAAAGCCTAACATCTCTCTCTTTCGCATGCAGCAAGCTCGTCCTCATAAGCTTATTCCTCTTAACATGAATCAAAAGTCTGAAGGTTTATCTAACCAATCTAGTAGGAGTGCACCTATCAAAAAAATTGAGGTTCCTAATGATGTTGGTGATATGATGGAGTCTTGGTTAAATAAGGCCAAGGAAATAGGAGATGTTAGGAATAACATCACCATTATTGTTGAACCTTTTAGTGGGACACCTGGAACTAATAAGATAATGATCCCCAATTTGAATTCTGAGAAGATAAGAAAGATAGAAATTTTTGTTGAAGAGCTAATGGAATCAAGTGAATCTGAGTCAGATGAAGACTGTGATAACTTCTTGAATTCAATTAGGCATGAAGACTGAAGACTTCAATTATAAAGAGAGCTACTGATCTTGATAATTTAACTTTTTCTTTCAGTTTGATGACCCTTGTATCTGAGCATATTTTATTTATGTTTGTAAAGGCTCTATAGCCTCATTGAACTTATGTATAGTAACAGATCTATGTTTGTGCATCTCTGGATGTTGTTCTAGTTGTTGTTCTCATGTTTTGGTTGTGTATGTGCTAACATACTAAAGGTTTAATAACAACCTCCTGAAATATTTATTATTTTACATCTTTATAAATATATTAATATTAAAATAATTATTACCACGGTTTTATCAGTAACCGTTGTGAATAATACTTACATTTTACTATGGTTTTGTTAACAGTCGTGGTGATAAGTTTTACATAAATATAAGCAAAGTTCTCAAGCTTTCGTACATAATAGTTGTCACTCTCAAAACAAAACCCTAACATCTTTCTCTTTCACATGCGGCGAACTCGTCCTTATAAGCTTCTTTATACTAAAAGATAGTTAAGTTCATGCGTTTTATCATTATTCTTCTTCTTCATAAGCTTTCTTCCATGTTATTAATACACTTTCTTCCATTTTTATGTATGTAAGTTCTTCCATATATCTTTGTTTTTCAAACACTTTCTTCTTTATCGTTCCACTTTCACCTGGCATGATTTTTTTGTGTTTTTCGGGTTATGCTAGTTGCCATCTATGTTCCTTGTGTTGCTATGGAGAAATAATACAAGATGAACATCTTCATTTTCGACTAATCTTTTCAATAAAAGGTATGTTCGTGAAACATTTTATAAGTTGATATGTTGTTATATGTTGTTATGGTTTTGTTGATAAATATTGATAAATGTTGTTGTATGTTGCTGTTAATAAATATTTCTTAAAACAAGAACAAAACATTGCTAAGTCGCAAAGTATGGGTGTGATTTACAATTGGTTTGTGTTGCTCTAGAAAAACAATATAAGAAGAATGAAGCTATTGTCGAAGGTTCATTTGGCTTGTATTTTTTCTTTATAGCAACAAAAAGTATATTAACATCAGTTCATTCTGAGACAAGTAAATCATTTCTTCGCCTTCATTTTCCATGAATCTTTTCAGTAAAAGGTACGTTCGTGAAACATTTTATGAGTTGATATGTTATTGTATATTGTTGTCGTTTTGTTGATAAATGTTGATGTATGTTGTTTGTAATACCCCATATTATCTAAATGCTCAATTGGATATCAGATGAGATCAGATGAGTATCTATGTTCTCTATCTTTGGTAAATTAGATTAATGGAATCCTCTAAGTACTTTAAGTATTATCAATTGGGATCAATAGAGCAACTGATGAACTCTGAGGAGATCAATTATTTTAATTCAAGAAAGGATTTTGAGGTAACTCTAATAATTGATAGTTCCGTGTTAGACGATAAAATATCAATTTGGAGATATTTTATTCTATTGGATTATATTATATAATATGTTTATATATATATATATATATATATATATATATATATATATATATATATATATATAATTGTTAGAAAGGAGAAAGTAAAGGAAATGGAAGAAGAAAGAAGAGAAAGGGAAGAGAAAGAAGAGAAGAGTGAAGAGGAAGAAACTTGGAGATAAAGCTTGGATCATTGTTCAATATCTTCTTCAACCTCCTCTTCGATTATCAGGTGGGTTCTAGTTAGAAACTCTAAGTTCTAGAATTAAGGATTTAGAACTTAGGTTAGATTTGCGAGAAAATGAAATCTAACGGATGAAACACGATATAAAATGTGTAGTATAGTTGGGTTGTGTGTGGATTGAACCTACCATACTTGTTTTGATGTCCCAATATGTTTAGGTATGAGTTGGAATGGTTTAGAATGGAGAAAACATGATTTTTGGGTTCTGTTACGACGGTAACCGCTTACCGCATATGTGCTAACCGGTTACCCTTTGAAAAATGACGTTTCTGGCTGTTTTCTAGTCAGTAACCGGTTACAGCATATGTGCTAACCGGTTACCACTACTATTGGCAGAAAAATAAAATTTAAAATGGGCGTATCTTTTGAACCGTAAGTCCGTTTTGGTCCCCGTTCGAAGCGTTGGAAATCTATTTCAATGATCTTTATGATATTGAAGTAGAAACATATGTTTATGCCATGGATTGATAAGATAAATATGGAAAAGTGATGTATGTGTGATTATTGTAGTCCCCGTTTCCACAAAAATTCATGAATCGGGAAGCCGATTGAGATGAGACTTGAAGCCTTGGAAAGAGAATCCAGTGTGCTATTAAATGGTGATGTTAGACTATGTTTAACCAAGGATGCTTGGTAGAGGGTAGTGGTGGCTTGTATGCTTTAAAAATGTGTATGAACCACTATGTGGATTATGTTTGATATGCATGCTATTATGAGTGTTCCGTGATTGATATGGTTATATGCCAATGATGTATGATATATATGTTGTTAAATGCGATTAAGTGATAACATGTTTAAAAGACTATAACAGAAAAAGTGAGGAAACCTTAGATCAATGGAATAACCTAGAAATGTAACTAGGTGTTATGAGATGTGTTGAGAACAATGCTTATGCATCGATACTAGAAGAGTGTCTTTGATAAGTAGTTGTTAGTGGGGGACCGTAATTCCTCCGATTTATAGTATCCCTTAATAAATATTAGTGACTCGTGTTTAATCCTCTGGTGTAGGATGGTCGGGGAAAGTATTTATTAAGTATGTATCCCTTAATAAATACCGTGACCCGTGTTGAAGAGCCCCTTGTGCGGGATGGCCGGGGAGAAGTATTTATTAAGTAAGTAACTGTGACCCGTGTCGAGGGCCCCTTGTGTGGGATGGCCGGGGAGAAGTTACTTAGTGGTTGGTACCATGACCCGTGTTGAGATCCTCGGGTGTAGGATGGCCGGGGAGAAGTACCATTTGTGGATAACTGTGACCCATGTTTAATCTCCTTGTGCGGGATGGTCGGGGAGAAGTAATCTACGTTAAGGATCCGTGACCCGTGTTTAATCCCTTTGAGCGGGATGGTCGGGGAGAAGATTCCTTAACTAGTTTTTTGTTTTGTGAATTGTACGATTGTTTCTCTTGTCAGAAATGTTTGAACTCAAGGTCTAGTTCCCTTCCCCCGACTTGAGTTAGGCTAAGATAGAACCTTGTAAAGCCGAGAAAATCCATAAGATAGGGAACTCACTGAGATTTGATGTATCTCACCCCACTATTGTTGATTATTTTCAGGAGGTATTTGCAGGTTTGGTTTACAAGTGGAGCTATGCTTGGATGTTTCAAGAGGAGCTTAGTTGAGCTTATTTCCGCTGTGTATTATTTTTCTTGTAAAATGAGGAATATTGTATATTGATCTTAGATTTTATTATTTTGGCTAGTTTCCATATCTAGTACCATAGATTATATGTTATGTTTTTAGAATGGTCAAGTATGTGAATTATGCCATTAGGCACTTTTGAAGTGTCAGTACCAAATAAAAACACTTGTATGGTATTATTCTAGATAAATATTATATAGGGTGTTACATTGTTAATGTTGATAAATGTTTCTCACAACAAGAGCAAAACATTGTTAATTCATAAGAAAAAACCTTCTTGCGACTTAGCAATATTTTGTTTTTGTGAATCTTGTAGCAGTAATTACTTATGCAGATTGACAGAAGATCAAGTTTAGTTTATTATATCATATGTAGATTGTTTTTTTCACTAACCCTTCACTGAAAATGCATTCATTTAAATTGATTTAGAAAATAATAATCTAAAAATTAACTTATATTTGAAAACCAACTTAGATCCATCAATGTTTTTCGAATTGCATGCATCTCATAATTCATTTCTTGCTCTTTAACATATAGAATGTGGTTCAATGACCTAAGTTGTTCATAGCATCGATTTCTTATCTTCTAGTTTATTTTGAAAAACATCAATTTGTTGACTAATTCTGACTCATCATCACTATCATCATCTTTATTATTTAAAATGATGCTAGTGATTATTGTGATGGCAGTGATGATGATGAATCCGAATTAGTCAACCAATTGATGATTTTTAAAATAAACAAGAAAAGAAGGAATCGTATCTATGAAGAACTTAGGCCATTGAACCGAATTATATATTTTAAAGAGCGAGAGATGAGTTACGAGATGCATGGAATTCGAAAAATAGTGGTTTGTTTAAGATGTTTTTCAAGAATAATTTAATTTATCAGATTATTATCTTCTACATCAATTTGAATGGTTGTATTTGTTTAGTGAGGTGTACAGAGAAACATGTAATCCACATATTTTATAATAAACTCATGTATACATACCACAATGGTTATCTTTCATAACCGTGGTGATATGTTAATTTTATTCAATTTAAATTGCAGATACTGGATTTCGAACCAATGACCTAAATATGTATAAAAAATTTTGTTTAAGATAGTCGTTGCGATATGTAGCTTGCTACCTAGTTTATCACCACGATCACAAACTTGTGGTGGAAGGCAACATACATACAATCACACGCTACCTAACAATTGATGTACAACCGTCATTATATGTATTCCTTAACCGTTGTCATGTGTGTTTTCTGCTCTAGTGCTTTCCTGTACTCCAAAAGAGAATTTGACAGGGTTAGGGTCATGTCATATGTTTTCATTGATTGCAAGAAATCCTCTAGGTCGTTGGCATAGTTGTGCCCTTCTGCCATCTTGATAATCATGTCGTTGACATATACCACGAGGGTCCGCCCGATCTGATGGGTGAACACAATGTCCATGAGTCACTGGTAGGTAGCGTTAGTGTTTTTTAGGCCAAAAGGCATAACATTGTAGTAGTTGCTGCCCTGGTTCAATATGAAAGCGGTTTTAGAGGAATCCAATGGATCCATCTTGATTTGTTTGTATCCTGAGTACGCATTCATGAAACTCAGAACTCGATAGCCTAAGGACCCGTCAATCAGACGAATGATATTTGGCAAAGAGTATGAGTCCTTGGGACCCATGGTGTTCAGGTCCATGAAGTCTACGCACATGCGGCATTTGTGGTTAGCCTTTCTCACCATGACTACACTAGCTAGCCAACCGGGGTACTTCATCTTGGTGATGATTTGGCGTTTTATAATTTTTCCCCCTCTTCATCAATGGCAACCCTCTTTTCTTCTCCCACCTTCCACTTCCTTTGTGCCACTGGTCTGGCAGACGAATGGATGGCAAGGCGACGAATAATGACTTTGGTGTCTATACCTGACATGTCTGGGGGGAGGGGCAGGCGAACAGGTTGACATTTCTTCTGAGTAGGTCGACTAGCTCTCGTTCATCCACTACATTCAAGGAGGTGTCTATTTTTGTGACTTGATGGCCTTGAGGTCCTATTTGGACTTTCTTCATGTCTTCTATAGGCGCGAGTCGTCCCACTTCTACGCCTAATCTAGGGTCCCAACCCTCAAAGTCGGTATTTTGAACTTTGAAAGGATGAACATCAACCAATGCGAGCCTTTCTCTGACTGTCTCTAGGCTGCTCAAATAACATTTGTGAGTTGCTTGTTGATCTCCCCGAATTTGTGCCCACTCTGCCATCGGATGGATACGACCGTTCCTAGAGCGTTGATGGTCGGATGCCCAATAATGGTGTTGTAAGGCGACGCGGTGTCTATGATGAGGTAATTGACATCGATGGTTTTTGTGTTAGCTCCCTCCCCGTAAGTGGTTTGAAGGGTCATGTAGGCCATTATCTTTCTCCACTTCTCTGATAATCCTATCAGGGAACCTGTTAACCCCTGTACATCATCCAAAAATAGTTGTAACTTCTAGAAGACATCCTAGAACAGATCACCAGCTGACCTACCCAGATCTATTAGGACGCGCCTAATATCTTGTTGTCATGTTCGATGGTGATGACCAATGGATCATCATTATGAGGGTTGATGCTCAAGACATCTTCTTTATAAAAAACAATGTTGGTCATGATCGCTCATTTGATGCTTTAAAGAAAACCGAAGGATATGACGATCGCAACAAGCATCTGCCTCGCATATCTCCATCGAGCAGTCCTGGAGAGGCCTCTCCCAGAGATACCTCTGACGATGGTGCTTGGTGCCTGATGTAGGATTTTATCAGTCATCTCCTGCAAGAAAACAAAAAGGGGGTGATAAAGCCGGAGTGCAAGGTATGAGCCATGTTAGTTTTATCGGGCCCCACGGGTGTGTGTCACTGTATTGTCTAAAAAAGTATAGATGTGTATGTGTTCCCTGTGCAAGGTTGGGAGACTCAGAAACTCTAGTAGGTATATTACACGAATGGGGTGAGGGCTAGCTCACAGTGGCGAGTAGCCCTGTATGGTGGTTTTCGAGGCTTTTTAATGGACCACCTCACGTGAGGTGAGAGACCCTGTTGGCGGCCGCACTGCTAGGTTGCAGGAAGACGAGTGTAGTAATGTTGTGAGGGCTACTCTGAGTAACATTTGGTGGTCCTAAGATGTCGCCCTATGCAAGGTTATTTGCGAATATAACACTACATGCCTCAATTTTATTTTTATATCCATTTGAACAATTATAATTAATTATTTTTTAACATAAAGACAATCATTAATTTTTTAGATTATTTTTTATAACAATTTAATAATAAAATTTGTTTAAAATATGTATATTAATAACATTTATTTAAAGTGTGTATCATATGATTGGTTAATTTAAAAATCATGGTCATAGATAACAAAATTTTAATTTCTTTTACATAATAGAAATTTGATATCAAGTATTCTTTTAAGAATATTAACAACGCTTTTTCTATTATGAATTTTTCAAAAAAGGATGTGAAGAGTGCTTCTATGAGTTAAATTTATCATCAATTAAAGAGAAATTGTTAAATAAAAATGATTATGATGATCGATTTAAATGATTTAATATATGTTTTACATCCTGAAAAACCTAAATCAAAATATATTAGTTTATATTAATTTCATTAAAATATTTATTATTAGGTTTAAAAGATTTAATTTTAAATTTGACCTTAAGCATCAAGATTTATTAAGCCGGTCTTAATTAAGATGAGTAAGTTGTATTGTTGATTTGAGTTTGGTTGTAGTGGATGTTTGATTTTGTGGTGAGAAGAATTTATTCTAAATGAATTGATTTTGTATATTTGATTATGTTAAAAGTAAGTTGAATGTAAAAAAATGATTTATGTTTAATATATTTATATAAAAGTAAGTTAAATAACAAATTTCAGAATAAAAATCTTGTTTAAATTCAAAATTTCAAATTATTATTTTAAGTAGAATTAATTTTAAAAGCAAAATCAATTCTATTTTAGAAGAACAAAACACATCAATATCATCCAAGAATCAATTCTATTTGAAGATCATCGAAGTATAAAATTTCAAATATTTCAATTTGAAATAGATATAATATTGTATCTCAAAAAATTATATTTTATTAAAAAATATTTATTAATTTTAGAATTAAGATAATCAAATGTAGTTGATAGTTGTGTATATACATTAAATGCAGGAGCGCGAGCTCAAATCCACGACATCCCACTTAGTCCATTTAAAAAAATGAAACTTCAACCATTAAACAACTTATAAAAAAATTAATTTAATGATATATTATATTTTTTTTTTTATTTTTTTTTTTATTTTTTTTGAAACTTAAGAATCTTAAATTTTCACAAGTTTGACATTTTAAATATTATAGATTAAAAAAATACTTCAGATTAAAAACGTTGCAAGTTAATCTATTAATTTCACTTATGTTATTCTATTTGGTTTCTTCCGTCAATTCCTGAAAGGAAAAAAAAGTTAGTTTTGGAGATGTGGCGTGATAATAAGGTCATTAGTAAAAATTTGAATTAACATATGTAATTAAAAAATGATAAATTATTTAAACTGTGGGGTTCCTCCGAAAATAAAACTTTCGCAATTCAAACAATGTATCAATTTTTAACTACATATACTAATTCAGATTTGTATCAATGACCTTACTGTCACGTTACGTCACCAAATTTTAAACTTTTTTTTTAGAAATTGACGAATAAAATTAAATAGAATAACATAAATGAGGTTGAGGTATTAACTAATATATTTTAATTAAAAGACTAAAACGAAATATTAAATTAAATAAAGAAATTTGGTGACTAATTATGAAAAAATAAACTACTACTAGCAGTAAAACACAATGTTAACATACACACATGTGCTTGTTATCAACCTGTGTGTACATAAGCCTTTCCAAACAAAACGTGTTACAATGTTGCCTCTTTCCTATTTTTCTTATTAACAATAATTTTTATTTTTTAAGCTAAAATATGTTTTTTTTGTCCTCCTAAATATTTTATATTTATTTTTAGTTTTTAAAATTTTTTATAAAAAAAATGGTCCTCTTAAAATTTTTGATCCATACTTCTGCTCTCTTTTATATTAATTCAAGGATGTTTTTTTTATAAATTAGTAATAAAATTAACAATGGTTTTAATAATTGAGTGACTGAATTAGCAAGAGTTTTAGCAGGAACGACAAAAAAAACTTGGATAAAAATTTTTAGAATCACAATTTTTTGAAGAAATTTTTTTTGAAAAATTAAAAATAAAAAATAAAATATTTATGAGGAGTATAAACATACTAAAATTTTTTATAAGCAAATGGATTCCATCTAATTTTTTTTTTGGAAAAGGCCAAAATGGATTAGTAATTGCACAAGATGTGCTGTATAAAGAGTACAGGAACCTCCCAATTGGAGGCCAAAAACTCCAGAACCGGAGACAATGAAAGAAACCACAGAATATCACACCTATACCAAAACTAACAACAACACCTTAAGATAACTCTTAAACTTAATGCAATAATATAAGCAAATGGATTCCATCTAATTAAAACAAATTTAATGAAATAATATAAAAAAAAATTTGATAACATTGATAATAATAAAAAGGCGATATATAATAAAAGAAAATATTAAAACCCAAGGTAAATATCAGCAAATGTACAACTAAGCTTACCTTAAAGGCTCAAACCAACAAATTTATTGGATTCTAATTTTTAATACACAATAAGAATAATAAAAAAATCCTCTTATTTTTTTTAACACCTACAATAAATAATGAAATACATACAAATAAAATTCTCACGCTCTCGAGTAGTCAAAAGGATCAACTCCCTATAACTAATAATCATCACAACAATATTGGTAAATACTCTCATGTTCTTATTGCTTGAATATGGCTAGCATCGAAATCACAATTGAAGCTCCGATCATAGCAACTGAATTTGAAACAGATCCGGCTGCTCCTGCGTCCGGACCTGCTGCTGGAGCCAACGAGGGACTGAGGTCTTGGGCTGAGGCTACCGTAGCGAAGACAAGGAAAAAGAATGAAAGAAACTTCATTGTAGTAGCTGATGATGCCATTAGGATTCGAAAGGGAAACAATGGAAAATTGTGAAAAGTGAATAGAAGGAGAAGATAATATGTGTATTGAGAGGGTTTGTAAGAATTTATATAAGAGGAGAATTCTTTGGAGAATTGAGGAGGTCCTACAAAACGTGGACAACTGGAGTTTGGGAAATAGTTGTACCGACGTTGTATTGTAGTGAATGGGTCGGACAGTTAGATGTTTCTATACGTCTGTGAGCTGTGTTATGTTTTGTTAAACAACCAATTAGAATGATTGCTTTTTCATTGAACAACTCAACTGGTTGTTAATGCATTAATAATTCAAAGTTAGGTAAAGAAATTTGTATGAAATTTTCAAATAAAAATGGTTGATTATTGTCAAGAAGATTATGATAAGTTAAGAGTAAACCTCAACTGGTCGCACCAGGAGGTAAGAACAACAATTATTAAAGCCTTAAAGCTATTATAGTAAAAAAGAGAAATGATTGTGCGAATATTTAAGGAATAAGAAAAATCAGTCAAATATAAAATACTGTATTTTTATTCTTTTTTAAGTGTTATTTTTTGACTTTTTACTCTTAATAAAAAAGCTAATCAATATAGTTACTTTTAAAACAATAATTCTCCTTTTACATATAATACTCCTAATTATTTATTACATTTATCTAACTTTTTCTCTATCTGTAATAATTATTTATGGGTAATTTTGATAAAAGTACAATTATACAACATTAAACTTTATAAGTGACAATTAAAAAATAAATAAAAATTATTCTTAAAATGACACTTAAAAAGGAACAGAGAGACTATAAATTAAACTGTATGTTTTAACTTAATAACTATTAAAAGACACGTTCGCACGTATGCGTTGCACAATATCGTTATAAATAATAAATAAAGATTATATAATGATTTTTAAGAAATGTATATTAAAAAAATATAAAATTAAGAGAAAAAAATATTTCAAATGGTAATTGTGATATAAATATTCATTTAATCTATGGATGTACATGAAAATTATGTTAATTGAAATAAACATCACATTAAAAAATGGAAATATGCAAAACAAAATATGATATATGGATATATATTAAATAAATAATATAGGTGAGGAACTTTATTTGATTTATAATAAATCAAATAGTGTAATATAAGTATATTGAATAATAAAATAAATAAAATATAAAAGTAAGTATTGTAAAAAGGTATTAAAATATTTTAAAATTTGAAGATATATTGATGAGTCACTTGATTTAACTTTTAACCCTTTGATCTAAAATATTAAATAATAATTTAAATAATCTTTTATTTAGAACTTTTTCCAATAATTAATTCGATATTAATTATTTTATTAATTGACAAAACTATTATAACTTAATTTAAATAAATTGTATGAAATTATAAATATAAAATAAATTGAATGAAATTAACTAATATTGTTTAGCACACTTAGTTTGGATGATGTTATGTTTTAGAGTTTTGCTTAGTCAGATATAACGATTATGTACAAAATCATGTCACTGACTAATATTGTTTTTTAAGTTCGAAAAACGCATTAAAGACAATTAAGGGTATGTGATGGAGTTTGATGAATGTTCTACAAAAAGAAAACCTGACAATGGGACTAAAGTTGTTAAGTTGGGATGACTTCAAGTGGATTATGTGCTTTGAACAATGACTTCAAGTGGACCATCATAATCAGTTATTAACAATTCGGATGGGATGTCAATAACTACATGACCATCATTAGGTTTGGCTAATTTACCACCGCCAGCTTTAATATCCAATTAGAAAACTATTCTAATTCAGATGTACTTGAATTGATACTAGATTGCTGAAGTCACATGTTCTTTGTAAGTTTCAAAACTACACAATGATCCTATATGTATGATGAATTTATCGTGGCATATATGTCTGGCATGTCGGAGGGGGCCCAAGCAAACAAGTCGATGTTTTTAATGAGTTGGTCGACTAGTTCACATTCTTCTTCTTCGGGAAGCGAGATGTCTATCTTTGTCACTGGGTGAGCCAAATGACTATCTAGACCTCCTTCAGATCCTCTACGGGCCTAAGTTTCATATTATCCATACTTAGTAGGGGATCTCACCTACCAGTGTATGTAACACTACGACAAATAACACTTTTTATGACGAAGCACTCACCTCGAACATGCAAAAAAACAGAGCGTATAGGTCTTAGGAGCGACATGTTTGATTTATAAAAAAAAAACAACATTTTCCCTTGGTTTTATAAAAAACCGAGGTAATATAGCTATAAGTGAGCACCAAATTTTCTCCATAAAAAAATAATAAACCTATTACCTCAGTATTTTTGAAAACCGAGGGAATATAACTATAAGGGAACACGCTTCGAATCCCTGTAACTGCATTTAAGGTTTTTTTCAATGATTTCTCACTTGGCACCTTCCAATCTTCCCTTTTTTATCTTAGGTAATTGTTTTTTTTCTTCATTTTTTTCTTGTTAATTAGTAATTCTCAAAATTTTTGTTATCAATAAAAACGAATAGGCAATACTATGAAAGGAAATATTTCATTAATTAAAAATAGGACAACAAATAACTATTCCACATATTCAAAACTCTAACTTCACTCAACTTCGATCAATAGTATCACTATTAACTATCTCTAACTGAGAGAAACGTCATATACTCCCTAGAGAAGATTATCATTTCCTTTAGAAGTTAAAAATGGCAAGAGGAAGATTAACTCTGATGTTCTTGGTAAGGAATAACAAGAGATGTTTGTCATCCCAAGTAAGTGTTTCCAGTTGTTTCTCTCTTGGACGGAGATTTGACACTAGAAGTTGATACAAAACTTTTCTAATTGGTAGTAGAATAGCATGACTGTTGAGATTATCGTAGTTGGCATAATTTAGACGAAGGTGATTAGAGTAGACTTTGTTGAATCTATAATGTTCAACACAACAACCTACCTCTTCACAATTTATTGTCTGAGCAACAAGTGATTGGGTAAGTGTGATAAGATAGCCATTAACATGAGACTGGATTGACTAAGCATCATGGCCAGATGACCCAATGGAGGCATTTAACCAGAACTTTTTAACCAGATTCATGTAGATTGGTCCATGAAGAATCTCAAAGTAACCATTCAAATTTTGTTTGAAATAGTTTTCTTTAGATCAAAACCTTTGTCTTTCAAATTGTCGAAATCAACAAAATTTTCATTGATAACGAACAAAATATTTGCATCGAAGGTTGTTGAAGACACTTTTAAATAAATAAAAAAGACTTTGAAACTAGGTTTGAAGACACAAAGAGTTGGAAATGAAAATTTGAAACTAGGAATGGAGTTTAAATGAAGTGGAGAATAGGAAGTGAAACAATCAGAGAAGCTCAAACGCCTCATTAAAAATCCAAAAGATACGTTACGTTTTTTTATTATAGATAATCATTACTATTCTAGTGATATGATTTCAATGCGCGCCATGATTTATTTATTTTTAATAGAAACCACATATTACATCTATTTTTAACAAAATCGAGGGAACAATCAATTTATTATCTCAGTTATTAAAAAAATCAAATGGAAAAAATAATTCAGGAACCTTTTTTTTATTATTATAATTTTTTTTTGTAAACTAAATTGAAATTCTGGCCTATGCAGATAACAGATGTCCTAGCGGATGTCAAGACATTGTGCTGCATAATCTCTTAAACTTGGAGGCGCAACTGCAGACTGATACCTTGAATATCATAACTGCACACTCTCAGATGTCACAACATCTGATCCAACATGTCAGTCAAGAACATTAACAAAACTGTAAACTGCAGAATGTTAAATAAGTCAGTAATTGTTAACCCAGTTCGATGCAATTCACCTACATCTGGGGGATACCAATCAAGGATGAAGATTTCACTATTGTGTAGACTGTTACAAAGTTAAACTCCCACGTTTACAACTTTATCCCTAACATCTACCCCATGAACATCTTTACCAAGGCTAAACTCCATGATTTACAACCTTGATATGAGATACCCCACTCACCCCCTAATCACAACCTGTGCTATTTCTGTCTTCTGCCAATTCAGAATTGTCGCGGTTTCTTAACCTACAAGTTATCTTGGACTTGCTTCAAAGCTTCGTCCAAGAACAATACAACAACCATTACCTACAGGTTTCTGGTTGTGTCCCTGTACCTATGCCTTCCACCCTGCATCCCATAATACAGAGTGGAAACTTACAACTCCTAAGAGAGCCAACGACTCTTAAACCCTAAACCCTTATTCAACACAAAGGAACTAGGTTACAAAGTTACAAGTGATACAAAATGTACAGTCACTGTAAACCCTAGGTCTAAGTCTCCTTATATAGTCTTCTGTTGTCTTGGGACTTTAATCGTCTCTCCTTTATCCACTCTGCAAATTTGCACCAAATCTCTTGACAGATTTGTTAAGTAATTAAACCTGCTGTATTAGTAAGATGTTAGAACATCTTTGGACATCCTTAATCTTGAGCAGATTTCTTCATCTTTATCATAATCATGTTTTACCAAAATTTCGTCAAACCACAGGAGCTTTCAATCTCCCCCTTTTGACAAATTTTGGCTAAAACATTCCCTTCTGTGATGGATGAGCTAGATTGATAAAGGACCTTGAGTCTCTTCATCTTGAGAGTTTACCTTCTGATATCTTCTTCCTGAATTCCAGAAAGAGCTTAAACAGTCGTGACATGGAGTTCATATGATATGTAACTCAGATCACAAGTCACAACATGCTTTTAAACTCAGATCACAAGACACAAAAGAAACAAGTTAATATGTAAGAGCATCTTATCCAGCATTCTTGCAGAACACCTGCAGGAATGTGCCCAGAAAACAACAACAAAAAAATAACAGAAAAATGACTTTCCTTATTCTCCCCCTTTTTAGCCAAAACTAGGCAAAAGTGACCAAGACAACTCCAAATCCAGACACAACTTACCCAGAATTTGAAAAATGCCATCGATCACTAAACAGGAATGATGAGACTAGGAGGAATCGATACAGTCTTATTTATAGCCAAGCAATTTTCTTAGGAAATAACGAACCGCTGAAAATAACTCTGGTCTATTCAAAGATCCATTAATCAAAGAAAATCACTCCGCTAAATTTTCACTGGCCAAGACTGTTGACTGTTTCTTCTTTTAAGAATACCGACCAACAAACCCATTACATGCAAACATGTTTAACAGCAATGTCCTGACATTGTGTCAGACATTATCTCTTCTTCCCAGACTCTTCTTCTGATTTGGCAATACAGAGACTTCTTTACAAATATATGATCCCAGTCTGCAAGAGAAAAATAAATTCTCCCAGACTCAGCCAATGATTCTTAAGCATCCAATAAGAACCATTCAAGTATGCATTGCCAAGTTTCCCACAACTTGCAACAATACTCTAATGTCAAGACATCCTCCTTGACATCTCAGTTTGCTTGACGCACAAATGCAAACTGGATTTTCCACAATAATGCCAAGCCATCCTGACATCTCAGTTTTCTTGACGCACAAATGCAAACTGGAACTTCATCTTAGATCAAGAGGCCTCTCCCCCTGACTAAGGTAACTGGTGCTCCTCCACTGAACACCCAAGCTAATGACTGGAAAACATAAGATGGATCTTCATGTCTTCAAGAGCGCACCCTCTGTTCAACACACCTGCTGAATGCAACCATTAACTCATTATTGTTCCCTCTGACAAGAAACAATAATTACTCACACATGATCAAAGTCATGCATCCATGAGTACGTGTATACCAACCATAACAAACTCTTGGCTTGAGATCAAAGTCCCATTGATCCCCCTCATTCCACAACCATCTTATAAACCACACGAACTCCTCTTGAATTCTCATGTATAGATATCCCGTTGCTTGAGGCACAAACCAATTGAATTAGAATGCTTCACATTCCTCAAAGAGACGCACAAGGCCCCTTAGTTTGTTACCACGATGTCAGCTATCGTATGCATGCTCCAGAACTTCACAGCTGCTAAACTGATCCACTACTAGCATGACTTGCTCCAAGGGCTCCAATGTCGTATGCAAGATTTTCCACTGACCTCACCCAGCCAGCAATAGAGATAAACCCGGCAATCCAAGACAGTCATTCCTATCATTCTCCCGTATGATAACCTGGAATACTTCTGATTTATGGTAAATCTCCACTTCTGAACGCATTTAAGAAACAGACTTCCATGCAATCAACACATGATCCACTTCAGTCTTCACAAATACTTACATCCTCCTTCCAAGGAACCCTTCTACTCCATCATTCTCCCGGATGATCATGTAGATACTTCTTGGACACGATGCAAGTAACCAGTTCATCACAGAACCTGAAATCCTTCACCAAGGATAACTAACCCAAAGATGTTCTAACATCAGTTAAGACATCTTCCACACATCACAGACACCACACACCATGGTTCTTGATATGCTCCACTACTGGACTTACTATCAGCATAGTAATCCACACTGAAGATCTTCACACAACACTTACCCACCAGCTTGAACAAAGAAGTCTTCAGGAACCCAGAGAGAAATAAACTCTCAACCACCAAGAAGGTATGCTTCCATTCTCAACCCAGAACTTCTGCCACAAGCTCCCAGAGAACCAAAACCTTCAATAATTTCAACTAACTACTCTTCAACAAAAGAGCAATCAGTTTCAAGCATCCTGCTTGAACGCACATTATGAAACCAATCAAATGCCACCTTTTGATTGACCTCACTCATCTTCAGAACTCCCACAAGATACCCTAATCTACTAATGAAATCAGATCTTCAAGTCACATGAACTACTTGCCCTATAGCAAGACATCTTGGATCCACCAAGCCTCTTAGTCATATAACATCTTCTCATAATACCTCAAAATTTGCCCTTTTGTTTTCTCAATAAATTGGTCTATGCTTTACTCATTTGCATTCCATAGTAGGACATAAATAGCATACATATGGCATAAGGGCATGTGATCAGTGGTTTTCAAAGGTGTTAATCATCCAAAGCAAGAGAAAAAGAGCCAAGGGTCTTCAAGCAAGCCTCAAGGGTCTCTTATATCATATACCCTCTCACTTTGATCCCACAAGTCATGAGAAGTTGGGAATTCATCAAGATTGGATAGTGCATCATATCCTACACAAAACAGTCTAAAGTTGGGATTTGACCCTCAAATGGGCAAGCTCTTTGAGTCTTTATCTCCTCCAAATGTTATATCTCATCTTTGTTAGATAGGATATGCATCATATTCAGAGGAATTTGGATTTGGAAGATGTGTTGTTTCCTCCTAACCAGAGGGTACCAAAATTAGGGTTTGACATAAAATCAGTTTATTTCTGATTTTTTGGACAAAACTTGATCTCATGGTACTCCTTATGTTCTTAAGTGTATATGGATGGAAAATTGCTCATCAATTGGTTTCAGAAGAGGTTCAATTGATCAGTTGCTTGATAATCAAGAAATTGGGGAAAAAGTCAACTGTGCAGTGGAAAAGTCAACTCCTGACTTTTTTAAGGTCAAATTCATGAAATTCAAGTTATATATGTTCATTGGACAAAATTTAATCAAGAGATGAAGGAGGAATCATGAAAAATCAAGAAGTTGCAAAATTGCCAAAAATAGAAACTTTAGGGTTTCCAAAAATGGCAAGTTTGGACTATTTTGCACCCTACTTTGAGGCTCTCTTTCTTCATAATAAAAGCTCTAAACCTCAGGCCCAATTTGATCCAATTAAAGATGACATTCCAAGCTTCAAATCCATATAAAGAACTCTTCCACTGGATCAAAATTGAGGGAGTTATGATCCATCAAAGTTTGACAAAACTAGGTCATAAACCAAGTCATGCCCAAGCAAAACCAGGCCCATGCGCCATAATTTTGTCAAACACATGGTGGGCAAGATTTCAAGCCATTTTTCTAATTGAAGGAAGCTTCAAATGAAAAAATGTTGAACATCAAAGTTGTTCATCTCAATGTCCTCTTCAACTTTGATGTTGGACATTTTTCCGTTTGAACAAGTCATGATGGAGTTATGATGGTCCAAAAATGAGGTGTTCATGCTGAAAATCCCTAGGTCACATTGCCATGCCATGACTTGTCTTGCCACGCCCTTCCACCAGTTTCAAACCTTGACATTCCAAATCATTTTTCCCCAACTTCCAAGCCTCCATTCAATTTAATTCAAACATCAAACTTGTCCTATGATAGTTCACCTTCCCAATGGCACAAAAAACTCATCATTTCATGCACCACATTGAGAGAATTTCACTCTTAAATATCCATGGTTGGCACTGATTGTTATGATGTCACTATGTTGTTGCAAGTAGTCTACACGCATGTATTCTTACACCAGCCACCCTTTGCCATTTTAGAATCAACATGACCTTACAAGCACGTGCTATCCATGCTACTTCATACATGAAAATGGAAATTAAAAACTTGTGCAGCAAGTTTATGCTACATCAGTGACCTCATCATCGCCCTTCACTTCATCACCACCATAACACCATAAATCTCAACCTCCATAACAAAACCCTTCACCACTCGCCCCTAACTAACTTGACTCAGTTAGTTAGGGTGCACTCACTTAACTTCACCTAGTTAACTCACTTAACCATGAGTTAACATAATTAACCCAACATATAAATCATATTTCACTCACAATCTCAACTTCAATTTTTCATTTTCTACTCTCACTCAAGAAAACTCACTCAGATTCTCTCTACTCTCTCTCTGATTTCACACAACCTCAACAATATTTCTCCACATTTCACCTTCATCATCTTCAATATTTCATTGCTGATCAAGAACAAAGGAGAAGATGTTCCATTGTCCAAGCATAGCATCATCACAGTTTGGAATTCTTTTTGTTCTCAAGATCTCCACATCAAGTAGCATTTATTTTGCTAAAGTTGAAGATCTAAAAGCTCAGGATCTCAAGCTTTTCTCTGGTTTTCTTACAACTTAATCTTCTCTACATTTCAGGTTCAGAACTTTTCAACTCATTATGCTCGTTTTTCTTGTTTTTTAAGATTGTTGTTGATGTGATTTTGGCTCATTAGGAGTTCTGTTGATTCCGGCTAGTTGATAGACCTCATAGAGGTGTAGTTTATATTCTAGGGCAATATGTTTTTATTCGGTTTGTTACATACACGCATGATCCATGGAAAATAATTGTGTATTCTTAATCTCCATAATTTCCTCTTCATTTTGGTATGTGGCTTGGTGATTTCTAGAGGTTTGGAAAGTTTCAGGTAGTGGCGTTCCATCGGAGAAGACGATCGGAGGTCCTTCTCCAGCCGGTGAGTGAGTGTTAGGGTTTTAGGTCCAGTTTAAATCCTGGCCGTTAGATCTGGTGCATCATGTGGTCCTAACATTGCCAGCACATTAAATTGTCATGTGATTTGCATGTGCCATATTTTTTGACTTTAGTTGATCTTGTATGTGCGTGCATGTTACTTGTGGTGGACTTCAATTCTGATACGTTTGATGTGTGATCATCTCATCATGTTTTAATCCTGTGGCTATTATGTTGCCAGCGTATTAATGAAGCATGTGACTGGCGCGTGTTCTATCTTTGGTTTCTAAATGTTTGTGTGTGTACGCATCCATGTTTGTTATTGTATGCGCGCATCATGAGGCATTGGATTTAGTTGATTGTTTGATTACCTTGCGTTGATCTGATCCTATGGTTATGGTTGAATATATATGTGACTGATGATACACACTATCACATGCAATCACAAGTGTAATTGGACTGGGTCTTAGTTACTATTTGCACCCTATTTTTTCAAGCCCAATCATTTTAAACGTACCAATTGCTCACGCCACACCCCCTTCCCATTTCATTTCATTTTTTTTATTTCTTTTCCATATTTGTTTAGTTTTCTTATTTTAAAAATAGTAAAACACTTCTAAAAATACTAAATAAATTCATGTGCCATTGTGACACATTTAAATAATTTCCTATGTTTTTTGTTTCTGATTCCATGATTTTTTTTACCTAATTACATAATTTTCTTCCAATTTCTTTTTGAATGATGTTCTTTAGTGACACTTGAACTTGTATGATTTCTTTTTCTCATTTCACACATCATCTTTTTCTCATTCTTTTTGCATTGGCTAGTTAATATCTTAAAGTGTCCAAAAATATTTGTGCTTGATTTTTAAGGTCATTTTATATGATATTTGTATGATCATCTTTACACTTCTTTTTGTGGCATTTCAATATGACTTTGTACATTTCTTTGTGACATTTTTATCTTGAATTTTTGTATGAGTTTTTAATATGTGTTTAGATTATGACTTAGGTTGATTAGAATCATATTTGAATAATTTTCATATGAGCTTTGATGTTGTTTTGATGCCTTGTGATTGAAATTATTTTTGGGCTCTCTTTCCATTTCATTCTAGCATGTTTTGGTGAAGCATTTGTGCAAATTTTTTTGTGATTGTTTGTGCATCAATTATAGGTCCTTTGCATGACATTATAGGTCCTCTTTGTCTCATTATAAATCACTTTGGTTTGCATTTGAATTTGATATGAGTTTGTGCATTCTAATTTAAACTTTGACATGTTTTCCATCCCTTATCTCTCCTTGTGCTCTACTTGTCTTGTGCTTATATGTTGTATGCCATTTCATTCATTCCATTAGCATATCATATATAATATGTTACTACCTTTATGCATTCTTTAATCATGTTACATGTTATGCATCCTTAATATGTCATTTTGTGCATGTAATTGATACTTGTCTATCCTCCTTACTTCTACTTCCTCTTACTTCTTCTATTGGCATCATTGCATCCATGATTGGTATGGTAATTCATGTGCATGTTAAGACATTGATAAATGATATGTGGTTCTGACCTTGGTCTTGTATGAAGCATTAATGCATGATTACTTTGCATATTTTTTTTCTTCATCTATTTCTTCCATGATTTACTTCTCTGGTGTTTAGGACATTTAATTGTGCATAGTTAGTATGTGTTTGATACCTTAATATTAGAGAACACCTTTAGATGTAGGTTCTGACCTTAATTGAGTTTCATCTCTTAGGATCCTATTTCATTGGTTCTTGATGGGTTTGATCATTACTTGTTATCCTTTTTTCATTTTACCACTTGTAAATGTTTTGTGAACTAACATTTTTCATGTAGGGGCATATGGTAAGTAAGTGTGTGGATATGCTTCCACATGCAATCCTTTCTTTCATACTCTCTTATTTCTTTTAATAATTCAATTTGTGATTATGATAAGCATTTATATGCTTTACTTGAATAATTCATTCTTCCTCCCTCTTTAAGAACAACTTAACTTCCATCTTGGAAGTAAGTTGTTTCTTTTGCTCTTCTTTTCCTTTCTTTTAGGATTAGGTTTCTTAAACCACATTAACCATAGGAACATCCATGTATGATAACATTAGGGTGAGTCTTAGTCCCCTTTAGTTTTCACCTTTTGCTTCCTTTTGAGTCTCTTCTTCTCATCTCAAAACAAAAGCAAAAACACTTAATAAACGGCATAACATATATTGTATTTGAGCCTTTCATGTGTGAATAAGGAGGTGAGGGGTCTTCTCTTATTTCCTTAGAATGTTTAGCGTACGTCCCGTCTTGGGTCGATATGCGAGGAATTCGATCTTACATGAGGGACTTAAATACAATATGTGTTACAAAACACAAAACTTCAAAAACACTTCTTTCTAAAATAAAAAAACAAACAAATTCTCTTTTCATCTCCTTCATTCCATTCCTTAAGGACTCGTCATGTCCGTTCCACCGCAAACAGGTAACGCCTAAGTCTCCCTACAGCGAGCTACAACACCTAACTGCTGGAACGCGCACTCTGACGTTTCCATTAAAAAACACAAACAATTTTCCCTTAGCTGAGGGGAACTACGTCACTCTGATTCTCATGTTCCCGATGAGATACGTAGGCAGTGGGGTAGGGCCCATTCGAGCGCTTCTTTTATTTTCCCTACATTTGTTTCTCTTTCTCTTTCTCTCTCCTTTCCTTTTCCAGTTCTCCAGCTAGCAGTTCCTTTTACAGTATCCTTTCCTTACACCCTTTGATTGAAGCAGCAAGCGTGGATCCCATCGGGTACGATGGACGTGTGGGGGTGCTAATACCTTCCTCGCGCGTAACTGACTTCCGAACCCAGTTCTCTTGGTCGCAAGACCATGCTCTTTCCTTTCTCTCAGGTTTACGCAGTGTTTCCTTTCCCTCTCTTGGGATAAATACACATTGCTGGCGACTCTATTTCGGTGCCACGTTCGTGTTTGTACCTGGATGAAAATCCCGGGAGCGACAATGGGATACACCTTTTTGAAGAATCCATCACTCCTATTCTCCTGTAGATCACCTTATCTTAAGCTGATGTGCCACATCACTAGCTGAGACTTCTAATGTTAAGATAGATTTCAAAACATTATGACATCCAACTGTTGAATTTAGCTCTTCCTTCTGCCACTTAGAAGAACCTCCTCCCTTTGCAGAAACAGATTTCCATGCTCTCACAGACTTGATTCAACAACCAAGTTTTGAGTAAACAACCTCCATTCTGCTTTGAAACTCCAAAGACTTCAAACCTGCCACGTCTAAATCTTTAGAAAATAAGTAGTCCAAGACTACCCCATAGCAATACCAAAGAATGCCACTTCCCTTAGTAGAGCCGTCAAAAGAAATCCAGAGATAACTGCCACTTATCCTCGACCTTCACAACCAGAGCAAACACTATGCTTCAAGGCACATAGATCAGAAATAAACTGACCCAAGCTATAACCATCAAGATTATGATGTCTTCATAGTCTTCCATCTCCATCTTCAACAGCATCACCATCTGGACAAGTCATTCACAATACTTTCCAGGAAACAGATGCTAAGCCAATAATCCCAGGTCAACACCTAGGAGACTTTTGAGCGAATGCAGAACCCCTCCCATGATTCTCCAAGCCTCTGATGAAAAGATGTTAGAACATCTGACATAACATCCTCAATCTTGACTTTCAAGGATAACCAATTAAATACTTGTAGATTCCACAAATAGCAATTAATCTTAAATCCTTGTGAAATAACCCTTATCCAAATCAATCATATTCTGAATATCCTAAGATATTCCTCATTATGCTGTCTTTTTCAGTTTGTACAAGTTGTTAAGATATCAAGGTTGCCCCCTTGACTCAAGCTCTTAAGATTCTCTCTGAACGAATCCTAATTGCCTCAACTGTGTGAACTCATTCTTAGGGTTGAAAGTATGAGTTCTTCCTTGCACGTTTTTATGAATGGTGAAAATAAATCACCTCCACGGTCTTCACTTTGTGTCTCAAGGAAACACGTTCTAGTCAGAAGAGTAACTAGAAGACTCCAGATACACGACATAAATGTCTTTATGAGTGGACTTGAGAGAATTCTCAAGTACCTTTGACAACCTAGCCGTTCAACCATCTATCAAACTCCTAGAGAAAGAACCTGATAAACTTTACACCTCAACACATCTCCTCTTCAACTGACTCTAAGTTGTACCAGGAAACAAGCTTCCAAGTACCAAGTCATCATACTAGATATCTGACCACAACTTGCTTCACTCCATCGCTCCCAACTCTGGAATAAAAGAACGCAGATACCTTTAAGATTATAGAGGCCGACTATTGAGACCTTCCACCAACTGTCTTCAGTAACAACTCCAGAATACCATAATTCTAGAGCTCTTCCATCAGAAACTTATGCAGTGGAACCACCAAGGAACAGATCTTGCTTGCCCTAATAAGATGTCACAACATCTTACAAGACACATCAACAAGAGAACTAGCCACTTCTCCTGTAGTTGTTGTAGAATCTCCTCAGTAACATGAACAACCTTCAGGTTGCTCCCATCGATCCAGAATATCCATCTCATCCATTAATACCCTTGGGTATGTCAGAGTTGATTGATCTGATCTCCAAAACTCCTCCTTGTTTAAATGCCAGAAAGTATCTCCCAAAGCTCTCATCCAGAACCATACAGGATGTCTGCTCTGATACCAATTGAAATTCTGGCCTATGCAGATAACAGATGTCCTAGCGGATGTCAAGACATTGTGCTGCATAATCTCTTAAACTTGGAGGCGCAACTGTAGAGTGATACCTTGAATATCAGAACTGCACACTCTCAGATGTCACAACATCTGATCCAACATGTCAGTCAAGAACATTAACAAAACTGTAAACTGCAGAGTATTAAATAAGACAGTAATTGTTAACCCAGTTTGGTGCAATTCACCTACATCTGGGGGATACGAATCCAGGATGAAGATTTCACTATTGTGTAGACTGTTACAAAGTTAAACTCCCATGTTTACAACTTTATCCCTAACATCTACCCCATGAACATCTTTACCAAGGCTAAACTCCATGATTTACAACCTTGATATGAGATACCCCATCACACCCTAATCACAACCTGTCTTATCTCTGTCTTCTGCTAATTCAGAATTGTCGCGGTTTCTTGACCTACAAGTTATCTTGGACTTGCTTCAAAGCTTCATCCAAGAACAATACAACAACCATTACCTACAGGTTTCTGGTTGTGTCCCTGTACCTATGCCTTCTATCCTACATCCCATAATACAGAGTGGAGACTTACAACTCCTAAGAGAGCCAACGACTCTCAAACCCTAAACCCTTATTCAACACAAAGGAACTAGGTTACAAAGTTATAAGTGATACAAAACGTACAGTCACTGTAAACCCTAGGTCTAAGTCTCCTTATATAGTCTTCTGTTGTCTTGGGCCTTTAATCGTCTCTCTTTTATCCACTCTGCAAATTTACACCAAATCTCTTGACAGATTTGTTAAGTAATTAAACCTGCTGTATTAGTAAGATGTTAGAACATCTTTGTCGACATCTTTAATCTTGAGCAGATTTCTTCATCTTTATCATAATCATGTTTTACCAAAATTTCGTCAAACCACCGGAGCTTTCATAAATGATATATCCTGTCAGTTTCCTTAATAACCGAGGGATAAGATAATCAGATTTTACTATAAAAGCACTCGTTAAATAGATTTTACGCTAAACCTAACTTATATAAAACCGCTCCAAACTCAAACGCCTCATTCTTTTGGGATCAATCTCACAAAATGGTGTTGATGTTGTTGTTATTGTTCTATTTAGAAGCTTGAAAAAATTCTATATGATGGATTGCAAGTGAAGAAGAATTTTTTTTCAATAGTTGGAACATATAATTCCTTTATAAGTTGGATGGATTCAATGTTTGGAACAGATAACTCCTGGAAATTGGATGCGTGCAATATTTGGAACAGATAACTTCTTACACCAAAATTTTTCTTTTGCTTTATTATTATATTTCAATATTCTGTCTAAACAATGTAATTTTTTTTATAAAAAAAAATCATGTTCACCTCGGTTCTTAACAAAACCAAGGGGATAACTTAACGTGATAATTTTAGATATTGATCAATGTCCTTAAACAAATATTTGTCGTCCATTTCATGATTATCAACTTTCAAGACACTACCATTAGTGATCCGTGTGAACCCTAAAAAATTTCTATTATAAAGGCCTTCTAATATCTATAATTGATAAAGAAACGTCATGAAACGCTTGAAACTATCTACATCTTCCATTTTAACTTTTTCCATTAAGAGTTCTCTATGAAGGATTGCAAGTGCAGAAAATTATCTGGGTTCAAGGTTTGTGTTTTTAAATACTCATTTGAGCAGAAAATCATTTATTTTTCTAACCCTTTTTAGTTTTATATCATAAACAAATAACTCCAAGGTGAAGCTTTTGATCTTGCCCAAATATCAAGGAGTTGAAGATCCAACATATGATCTTCAGGGATAAATTAATTTTTATTTTAATATTATGTGTAATCAATGTAATATTCCTGGTAAACATTGTAGTTTGTAAACAAATAATTTTTATTTATTTTCTGTGTAAACAATGTAACAAATTTCAATTAAAAAATAATTTATCTTACCCCTCGGTTTTATCGTAAACCGAGATGTACGAGGCACTAGTTTTGTAAATAATAAAAATACAGATGTTGGGGTTTGAACCCATGTGCAAATTAATTTACCCCTCGGTGTTTAAAATACTGAGGTGAAAAGTCGTTACTTTTCATGACGCCATTCTTTACCTTGCTACTGCAGCTGAGGTAAAATGCATTTTGTGTCCAACGTTAAAAGAACTTTTTGTAGTGGTGTATCTTGTGCTTTGAGAAAGAGGAAGCATCGTAGGCGAGGTTCTCTTTCCCCATCATCCGCTGGGTAACAAATATTTGAGGACCAAGTATTAGGTGGATAAAATCTCCCTTATTAAGCTGATGGCTAGCTTGCCAAGGATGACGTTATAGGAATATAAGGTGTCCACTATGAGGTACATGACTCAATCGTGTTGGAATGTACTCTCACATTGCAGGTCGTTTCTAGGGTTATGTGACCCATTACTGCACCTACTCGCTTGACAAGCATACTAGTGAACCCTAGAACACCTTAATATTGTCGGGATCGAACTGGAGCTTCTAGAAGGTGCTCCAGAATAGGATGTCAACTGAGCTTCTCAGGTTTATTAAGACTCGCTTGATATCCCGGTTATCGTATTACATAATGATGACCATGGGATCGTTATCATGAGGGTAGACTTTGACGGTGTCATTATTAGAGAAAGTGATGTTGGCCCTTGGTCTTCTCCATTTGGCTTTGGAAGGCCCTGGTGATATTACGTTCGTAGTCAAGACTTGTCTAGCATATTTCCTCTAGGAGGAGCTGCAACTTCCTCCACCAGCGAAAACTCATACAATGGTGTGAACCACGAAGTATGGATCTTTCTTGGCGATTTTTGAGAGAAGGCATTGAAAATGGTAGTGATGATGGAAAGTGTGGCCCATGTCAATTTTACCAGGGGCATGGTGGGCGCAATTGTACTTGTTAAATAGTACAGATGCTGATAAGCTCTGTATTTTTTGTGTGTTTCGTGTGTATTTAGAATCTCCTTCTCAGCCTCGAGGTTGAGGTATTTATAAAGGTATATGGGCCAAATTTTAGGATTTTTGGGAATTACAACCGCCCATCTATTAATAGTAGTTGATCATTGAATACATATTTTCTATGGAGATATGAGTTATCCCCTTGACTCCTCTTATACATTATCTTTAACCAAGACATGTCATTTTCCATGTTTCCCCGTATTGGTCGAGCAGGAGTGTGGGCGGCGTCAGCCCTCTTATGGGCTATAGAATTACATCACCTTTGTAGGCGACATTGTCTCCTCACCCTTTGTAGTGTTAGGAAAAAAACATAGAGAAAAAAGATGAACACAATAACAACACAAGAGATTAACGTAGAAACTCCAAAATCGGAGAAAAACCATGGTTGTTGTCAACTGACAACCAGAGAATAATATTATGCGAAAATTGTTACAACACATAAACTACCCTCAACACTCCAAGGCCCCAATACACCCGCACTCTCCAAAGCAAATATTTAACTACCTCTCACAACACTCTAAACCAAGAGTATAAGAGAAAATATAAAAATTCAAATACAAACTTAAAGTGCTTTTGACTGGTACATCTTGAAATGAAGAACTTGTATTCTATATATAGCCTTGGACTCCCTTTTCCTTCAAAAAAAACTAAGCGATGTGGGACTTTAAAGAAGTTGTATCCAATATATAGCCTTGGACTCTCTCTTCATTCATAAAACTAAGCGATGTGGGACTTCTTCAACATGTATATTTTCAACCAACCCTAACAATCTCCACCTTGATTGAAAATAATACATAAGCTTCCATTGTCTTCTCTGTCACTCATACTCCACCATAAAAAGTATAGTCACTTGAAGCTACACCACTCCAAGAATTTCACATTGCCTTCACCGACAATTATAGTTTTCAAAAACTATCATACTCCACCTAAAGAAGGGTATACTTCACTTGAAGTTAAACCACTTCAAGAATTTTCCCATGTTGAAAACCATGTTGAAACTTTATGGTGCAACTTCCTTGTTGGCAGGAAACTCTTCAATCATCGACATAATCTCACAACACACTTTGCATTAATTCCCATGTGTTAATTAATTAACAATAACTCGTCCTTTTCTATTACAGTGGAAATGTCATGAGGGCACACTTCTCAATTTTTAGAGAAGATCATCCTCTTTCACAGCGAGATAGACATTGCTAGTATTTAACTTAGAGCCATTCTATGATGTTACCCCATTAGGACACGTATACTTTATATGTCCAAGCTTTCCACATTTCTAACATCTCACACCCGTTTCCTTATTTTTCTTAACATACGTCCTTCCTCTAGCAACCAACACTGAGTTTGATGAAGTATTCTCCTCACCCTTCAATCTTGTTTCTTCAGAAATAATCTTACTAGCAACTTCTTCAAAGCTCAAAGTTTCATTTCCATATATTAAAACAAGTTTAATATGCTCATAGGAAGATGGAAGAGACCATATGAGTCTCAAAGCTTTATCTTTATCATCAATCTTGACTCCAATAGTTTCTAATTCAGAAACAATACCATTTAGAACACTTAGATTATCAGATACTTTCGTATGTTCATCCATACGCAAGCTATAAAACTGCTCTTTCAGCAATAAACGATTTGATATACCCTTTCCTTGATATAACCCTTCATGTTTCTCCCAAAACTCTTTGGCTGACGACATACCAAGAACATTTGCAAGAATATTCTTAGCCAAAGACATGCGGATTGTACTCGAAGCTCTCAAATCTAGTTTCTTCCACTTCTCGTTGTCCATGTTGGAAATGTTTCATGTTAACGCCTTGTGTCATCCTAATTGTATCAAAACATCTTTGACTTGAATTTTTAACAAGCCAAAATTAATTCTTCCATTAAATTTCTACAAGTCAAATTTCACTACACTTGAAAAACTTAACATTTCAACAAAAACCTTCCCTGCAGCAAGACAAAATTTTCCCAACAAACACAGAGTATAAAAATTTTTTTCTAATGTGGATGATCAGTCAAAGTTGCAACCACAGAACCTACTAAAAAATATATATACCCTACCGAACCAAGATTCTTGATACCAGTTATTGTTAGAAAAAAACATAGAGAAAAAAGATGAACACAATAACAACACAAGAGATAAACATGGAAACTTCAAAACCTGAGAAAAATCATGGTCGTTGTCAAATGACAATCGGTGAATAATACTATGTGAAACTTATTACAATAAATAGACTACCCTCAACCACCCCCAAGGCCCCAATACACCCGCACTCTCCAAAGAAAATATTTAACTACTCCTCACAACACTCTAAACCAAGAGTATAAGAGAAAATATAAAATCCAAATACAAGCTTAAAATGCTTTTGACTGGGACATCTTGGAATGAAGAACTCAAATCATATATATAGTTTCAGACTCCCTCTTCCATTACAAAACTAAGCGATGTGGAACTTCAAAGAACTTGTATCCTATATATAGCCTTGGACTCTCTCTTCATTCACAAAACTAAGCAATGTGAGATTTCTTCAACATGAATATTTTCAACTAATCCCAACAAGTAGGTCCTTCACAAATATATCAATATTTAGAGAGTTTGTTTCTCAAGTAGTTAAGTTTCCAACACTTAATACCAATATACCTATGCTTTAAACACATAAAAAAGTCATACAAAATGGACAGTTAGAGGTTATTGACGCTCCTTCCAATATTTGAATAGAGAGCACCAATTGAATTGATGCTATGTATAAGCAGTGGCGGAACCATGAATTTTTTTTGGTGGGCCTCTAAAATAAACTATAATATTTAAATTAAATATAAAATTATATTGCATATAAAGATTTAAGTCGTAATAATCGCAAAGTTGATTACTAGAAAAATGAATTACATACCTTAAAATAATACTCTACGTATATTGAGTGACTTGAAATCATCAATAATAAAGTCTGAACTAATACATACACTAATTTCTCTTTCAATGTAAACAGTTATGCTATCTGCTTGAAACCAACATTTCAACTTGTTTCGCAACTTAGTCTTGATAAATTTTATTGCCGAAAAAATTCTCTCAGTTGTGGCAGTAGAAATTGGAAGAGTCAAGATAAGACCGACTAATCTATCAATCAAAAAGTAAATTTTATTCCTGTTAGTTGCAACCAAACACGAGCATAATTTTTGAATAGTTAATAAATTCTTCAAATCTGTTGATTGACGGGCATCAACAAGAAATTGCCGAAGCTGAAATTGTAAAGTAATCTTTTATTGCTCATCAAATTATTTGAAAATTAACAATCAACAATCATCATCATTTTTAGTCCCGACATAAATTATTTTAAAACAATACTAAAATTCAATCATAATAAAACTTGTTATAAGTTTTTTTGACAGACTTGTTGTTATAAGTTATAACAATAAAAGCACAAGTTTTAATTTGTTGTTATAACAAGGGTGGTTGCGGCAGTGGCATCATCAACAACAATCAATAACAATCAACAATATCATTAATTCAAAATTAACAATCAACAATCAACAATCAAAATTAACAATCAGCAACAATCAATGTTTTAAGAACAATATTTTCAGAGTCAATTTCACCTTAAAATTGCTTCATAATTCACAAAATTTCCAATTACAAAATCATTCATTCAAAATTAACAATCAACAGTGTGATATATATATATATATATATATATATATATATATATATATATATATATATATATATATATATATATATATAGAGAGAGAGAGAGAGAGAGAGAGAGAGAGAGAGAGAGAGAGAGAGAGCTTACCTTACTAAAAACAAAAGAGAAATGTCACGACGGAGAGGGAGAATCGGAGAACGACTCGCCATCGGTTGTTGCTGTCGATGAACAATTTTAATAATGGAGATGACGCCGTGTTTTAGAGACATTGCCAATTGTCAGAGACGAAGAAGAAGTAAGTGGAGCTTTTAGAATATAGCCAAAATTTTGATTTAGGAAAATAAATTGTATTACGGTAGTACGCTAATGCAGAAAAGGAGAGGAAAACAAAGAGTTTTTTTTCATGTAATAATATAATTTTTATGTGTGTTATCGTAAATTTCTATAATATAAAAAAAAAATTGGGTGAGCCATGGCCTACCATGGCCCACTAGTAGCACCATTGTGTATAATTTTTAATTTTATTTACGCTACTTACATATTTTCCTACAAATTTAACGTTATATGCAGATTTATCTGCGTAAGAAAAATGTTACGCATGTAAATTCGTAAGTAGCGTCAAATATGTAGAAAAATCCGTAAGTTGCGTAACTAAAATTAAAAATTATTGAAAATTAGATGGAGGCGCCAATAACGTCTAGGTGTTCATTTTGTTTGAATTTTGTTTTTTTAAATATGATGGAAAGATAAATATATTTATATTAAATGATAGAAACTAGATTATTTGGGGAAAAAGTTCTCATTTATATTTGGTTGATTTATTTTTATTTTTCAGTTCGATTAGATTCAATTTTTTACTAAATTATACCCTCCATGAAGAGTCTTAATCCCAGCTACAGCCAAACATGTGATGGATAACTCGGGAAAAGATGAGGCAGCATGTGATGATGATGGGGTTACATGATCTAATGCTGGTCCAAAATATAGTTGTATCTAAAGTTGTTTCAAAATAATATCTCATGTCATCGCTACAAAAGATAATGCCAAACATGTGATCAGAAGTATAATTTTGTGGCTTGTAATTTGAGATTGAATACCAAATATATTTTGGTGGAGAATTCTTGTGGTGGGGTGACTTTGGCAAACAAAGTTCAAAGTGCTTCCAATTTGACCAATCCAATGTCACGTATAGGAGCTAATTATTAAAGTCTTTTGGACAAGCCCCAAGCAATGCATGTGTATTTCTAAAGATCACTTTCTAAACTATACTTTAAAAGGACATGATGCTGTAATTAAAATTTGAGCGAGAGTATAAATCTAGTTTAAACTTGATGGAGTATTGTAAAAATCTCCTTCACTATAAGCTAATTTTATTGGAGGTCTATCTCTTAAACTTAATGGTTTGCATGGTTTGCTAATGAAAAGATAACTTGTTTTTGTTCCTTTAAGTAAAGGTTTTTATGAAGTCATTAGACAAATATGTAACATAGATTTGTATTAGATATTATTATAAATAGATTTAATATTCTTTTCGATCATTTTTTTTAATTCAAGGTCCATTTTATTCTCTTATCTTTTAAAAAGACCGATTTGTTCTTTTGTGTATTCATAACATGTCACGTTTGTTATTTATGTTAGACCTGTTTGTTAATGACAAATTAAATTGCCACATATTGCTGATGTGAAAATTAGGCGCTAATGTGGAAATAAATAAGTTGATGTCCACGTTAACTAGAATTAAAATTGGAGTGTCTAAGATCAAATTCATTTCATTTTCATTTCCAAACCTAGAAAATAAACAAAGATGACTGACTTTGAAGGAGAGAACGAGTGGAAAAGACAATGTTTGAAGAAGCTTTGAAGGCGAAAATCGTAATCAAAGGTGAAAATCGTAATTAAAATTTTGTGTTACGATTTTAGGGTTTTCAATGTTTTCTTGTGTTCGTGCATCAATGAAATGTTAGAGTTTTCTGGTGTTGCGATTTCACGGTTTTCAATGATATCTTGTGCTCATGCATCAATGAAATGTTAGGGTTTTCTGGTGTTTGGATTTTAGGATTTTTTTCACCGCCTTTTCTAATTTAAAATTTTTAGGACTTAGGTAGAAATGAAAGAATATCTGAATTTGAAAATCCATCCTGGTGGTGAGATTATGGATAGTGAACAAACTATGTATGAAGGAGTAATATATGATGAATTAAAAATCGATGTTGATAAGTCGAGTTACTTTGAGTTGGTAGGTATACTGAAGAAATTTGGTTTAGTGAAGTAGATACGATTTATTACAAGAACCCCACTTTTGTGATGAATGTTTTGAATGATGATAAAGGTGCATTAAACATTGTTGATCTTTGTAGGGTGCATTTATGTGTTGATGTTTATATACATCATAAGTTATCCCATCCATAGTATTTTGAGGGTCATCTTGCTGAAGAAGAAGATTTAAATGATGAGGACATAGTAAATCTTGAGGAAGAATTTTTCATATCTAAACTTTATGATGAAGTACTTATGGGGATTCTAAAATGAATGGCGCTGATGGCCAAAATGATAATGCACAAAATGGTGATCATGGTGGTGATGTTAATGTTGATGAGCGGTAGAATGATGATGAGGTGCATGATGATCTGAAAACTGATGCTGGTGAAGTGCATGGTGGGATAAAGACTGATCAAACTAATACATGTGTGTGTGTGTGAATTTTGATGCTAGCTCTTATGACAGTGAGGATGAGAGTTATAATTATGAGAGTGCTTTAGAAATTTATTTTAATGATTCTGACGAGAGTGTGTTAAAGAGCAAATTGGTAATATAATTGACTATGAGGAAAATTATGAGGGAATTAGCAACAAAAAAAGAAACAGAAATGGGAAGAACTCAATGGAGAATCAAACGGGAATGAAAATAAGGGTGAAGAGTTGGATAATGGATATGAAAGTGATGTGAGTAGTGGAACAACCAAGAAGAAGTATCCAATGTTAAAGTTGTAGAAAGACATGTCAAATTACAAATGGGAGTTAGGAACATGTTTTAGTACCAAAAGTGAGTTTAAGGAAGCAATAACAACATATGTTAACCAATCCGGTTCAAACCTCAAGTTCAAAAAAATAACAAACAAAAGGTTAGGGTTAGGTGTAAATAGGGTTGTGAGTGGGAAGCATATTGTGCCAAGTTGCCCATGGAGGAAACTTGGCAACTTAGGAAAGTAATTGACAACCTTACTTGTAGTAGATAATACACTGTCAAGTTAATGAGTACAAAATGGTTGAGTAAGAGGATTCAAACTTCCTTTAAAAATAATCCTAGGATGAAGATAAAGAATATAAAGAAAAAAGTCTTTAAGGAAATTAAATGTAGGGGTTAACAAGACAAACACAATTAGGGCTAGATTTGTAGCTAAGGACGTGGTTGATGGTTCGTTCTTAAGGGATTACACTAGAATTTATGACTATTGTCATGAAATCCTAAGAACAAAACCAGGATCAACAAAAAAATTAAATGTCCAACTTGTGCAAGAAGGGATTGATGATAAAAGGCCTAAATTTAAGAAATTATACATATGTTATGCTACATGTAATGAGAGTTTCAAGTTGTGTTGGTATGCCATTGGTCTTGATGGATGTTTCTTAAAGGGTATTTCTGAAAGATAGATTTTGGCAGCAATTTGTAGAGATCCTAATGATCAGATGCTGCCTATGGCTTTTGTTGTTGTGGAGGTAAAAACAAAAGATAGTTGGCCAAGGTTTTTGGAGCTACCTATTGATGATCTAGGAGGTAGGAATGATTGCCTTTCCTACACAATCATTTCTTATCAACAAAAGGTATGTTGTATTTATGTTAATTTTTATGTCTATTATTTATATTATTTATGTCATTTCTGATTGATTAGTGTTACTACCTAATATATGTATTCCATGGTCTATTAAATACAGTGGATGCGCTACTATCTAATGTTGAGCAAAGATTTTGTGTGAGGAATTTATATAACAACTTTAGGAAGAAGTTTTCTAGAAAGTTATTGAAATAAATTACATGGAAGAATGCCAAATCAACTTATCTACAAGCATGAGAAAGAGAAATAAGTGGAATGAGATATTTTAATGAAGAGGCTTTTAAACATATGATGAAGACACCACCTAAATTTTGGATTAAATCATTTTTTTAGGACACAATGAAAATGTGACTATGTTATTAATAACAAGTCTGAGGCAATTAATAGTATTATTGTTGAAATAAGGGATAAGCCATTGGTGACTATATATGATGGATGAAATCAAAACTTACCTTTTATGGAAAACTGGGAAAGTAATATGATTAGATTCCCATGCTTAAGGGATGAGGATGTTTTACCCAATATTAAAAAGAAAGTGGAGAAAACCAACACATATACCAATTTATGGATTGTAAGGTAAATGTCATTGTTCATTAGTAAATGTCATTGTTCTTTAGTAAATTTCCATACTGATTATGAACAATGTGTTATAGGATGTCATCTCAACACACTTTTGAGATTAGACATATTGAAAATCAAACATAAAACTTTTTGTAAATTTAAAGGAATGTCTATGCTCTTGCAAAAAATGGTAACTCACATGCCTTTTATGTATTCATGCAATATCATCTATGAATAGTAAAAACCTAAGAGTAGATTACTACATCCAATAGTATTACAAGAAATCAAGGTATTAGGCAGTCTATAACCATATGGTTTATCCTATCAATGGCTCTAATTTGTAGGTCAAGATAGAATATTCATATGTTCAATCCCCCAAGTACATAAAAATTCCAGGAAAACCAAAGAAGAAAAGGAATCATGAGCACAGAGAAATTGGTGACACATATCAAAAAATGAGAAAAAATGGAATGATTCTTAGGTGTAGTAGGTGCAAAAAGACATGTCACAATAAGTTTACTTGTAAGATGACATCATATATACAACTAGTTCTAGTTAGTCAAGCTAGGGCTAATGAACAACCTATTCAACCAGTTCAAAATAATCTACAACATAATCAACCTTCACCCATAACTCAGGCAAGTCAAGTTTGTCTGCAATTTAAACCAAGTCAAGGGAGGCCAAAGAAGTTAAGTGTTAGGAAGGCATCATCATCCAGTGTTACCCAAGGTCTAACAACTAGATTAAGTGAAACAAATGATGTTGTTGGCCCAACAACAATGAGGACTACTCCAACAAAGAGAACCACATCAAACAAGAAGACTATTTAGTTTATTTATGTAGTGTCTATTAAATGTTTTATGTTGTATTATGAAAAAGGTTTATTTATGTAATGTCAGTTGTATTCTAAACAAGGTTTTCGATTGTTCTTGTATATTCCTATATGAACAAGATATTTTGATATAAGGTCTATTAAAACCTACATTGTAATCTGAACAAGGTTTTATTTTGTCCTTGTGTAAAGTCTGTTAAATTGTGAATGATTCTTAACAATGTTAACTGGTATATTCAAAGTTTTGGTGTATTGTGTGTTTTATGGTCTTAAAACTCTAGTGCATACTGATAAATATCTCAAATTTGATACATCCAAGTTAATAATTACAATTGTAACAAATTCAAGATGATGAAATATGTTTCATAATGATACATTAATATAATATTAATATAATTCAACTAGTATATAATTCAATTGATACATCGATGAAAAGTGGTACACAATGACCTTTACTAATATAATTCAATTTGTACATAATTCAAGTGATACATTCAACTTAAACTTGTTTGGTAATTCAACTTGGTACTGATTGTAAAACTTATACAAGCATTCTCAAGTTCGAACAAATCTTCCAAAATCAAAACTTCCTGAATATTAATACAATGAAAGCAAGAAAAAATATAATCTTCCAAAAAAATTTCCATTTCATCATGTTCTTTATAGCCATTTATAGTTCCAATAACTCTTGCTTTTGTTCCTGATTTGTGAGCCTTAGTTTTCCAACCTCCATTTTTGGCTTCATCATTTTCTTTTGTTAACTTTTATAACATACATTTTTGCTTCATCATAAATTGGTTTTTCTCATCTCCTACTTCTTCGTATAACCAATCAAAGAAGTCATGCTCAACCTAATTAGAGCCTTGTGTAGATTAAAAACCAAACAATAATGCCATACAACCTAAAGTTTTCCAGAATTTCTCCACAAAGAAGATTTACCATTAAAGCTTACCTTAAAATTTGGACATCCCCAAAATTACTTTTCATAGTTGCTATCTTTTGTTGCTCTGTGAAGAACAACAATGTCTCTACAATGACAACTAGGTTTCCATTGCAGATTCAAACTTGTGTAAACTTTCGAATTAAAACTTTCATAACTCTTTGTTTTCCCTAGGGTTGAACAACTCCAAAATCTCATATTTATAGAACTCATAATTTCAAGCATCAATGATGATTGCAACCAGCTAAATTTGAGCCCTAATTCGATTTAGGGTGCAGTTATGAGAAAATGCGTAGTGAAGACGAAGATGGTGATGAAAAAATGACACTTTAGATGCCACACATGCAATAATAGACATCATTTATGACAATTAGATGGTGTTCTGGACTGGGCCGGGGCATGCTCATCAGTCGAGCAGGCCCAACCCACAAGGCCTGGGATGGCCCAATAAGGACTCCTAGCAAGACCACTGTCGAGCACAGGCTCACCTCCACAGGGTCGGGCACACGCCTAACCTCGGATGTGTACGACACTCACGGCATGGACCATCAGGCGCAAGCCCTAAGCCTCCCCGGGCTCGCCTCTCCTCGGCGACCACGTGCTCCTCCCCGAGATTCTCATCCATGCCCGCAAGCGAGTCCTCCCCGCGAGGACACGTCTCTCCCCGACACGCAGGACTCATGTAACCGCCCCACTCCCGATGGAATCGGACTGCCCTAATTCCAGAGATTTAGGAACGGTTACCCCAGGGCGAAGACCACGTGCTGGTCTTCACTACGCCACGTAAGCCCTGGCAGTTACTTGGATTGGGCCTGGCAATCCAGCCCAATGCAAGTAACCGTTGGCCCCACGCTGGGGGCTCTCTATAAATACCCTCTCACTTGAGAGGGTCAGGTTACTCACTTCTTAACACTCACTTTCTTACTCATCTCTATACTTTCTATTTCTCTGACAGTCACCTTACTTGAGCGCCGGAGTACCTTGCAGGTACACCCCCCTCCCCCGCCGTCTTTCAACCTCACCGGAGCTGAAGTCCAGACGACGTTGTTGGCCACAGAAACTGTCTGATCCAGGTACGATCAGTGGCGCCGTCTGTGGGGACCTTTGCTTCCCTATTTTTCCTCCGTTAAATCAAAGCAACTCTCATTCATCACCAACATGGCCGGCAATCCGTCCGCTACCAAAGCTCTGGACACCTTCCTCGCGCAACTCAAGAACGGGAACCACCGCGAAGACGCTGCTGCCCTCCACGTCGAAGAAGGCGACGTGAGAGACGGGAAGACCGCCTCCCCAGACTCCCAGGACGTGGCTTACAACACCGCCCACCAAGACGACCAGCAAGCCGTTTTTCAGCCAGTTGCTCCTCCACCCAATGCAGACGCGAGCACCGTGGCCTTGTTCGCCGTGATCAATCAGACCAATCAGCTGATCGCACACTAGAATACCAGAATTGAAGCGCTGGAGCAAGGACGGGCACGACGATATTCCCCGCGAAGACATCGCCGTCCACCGTCGCCACGTCGTTCCCCTTCCCCGCGAAGGACTCCTTCAGACGAATCCCGGACATCCTCGCCGGTACGCGAGGGTCGTCGGCCATGTCTTGAGCACCCCCAGCCGACGATCTCCCAGAAATGCCCTCGTTCCCCACCTCGGAAGGAACCCAGGCCCTCCGCAGCTACCAAGAAGTCCAAACCCACCGAGGAGGCGCCGAAGAACCGCCCGAGGAAATCCCCTCCACGATATCATCGATCCCTGTCAGGGTCCCCGGCCGGGAGCGACGACGACGACCAGAGGACCCCTTTGTCATGGGAGATCATGAACGCCCCAATTCCTGCGGGCATGGAGAAACCCCCACCGCTGGGGACCTACGACGGTCTGGCCGACCCCGACGATCACGTCGAGAGTTTCGAAGCAATGCTCAACTTTTGAAACGTCAGAAGGGCCATCTGGTGCAAGCTTTTCCCCACCACCTTGCGGAAGGGAGCGATGACCTGGTACAAGGGTTTGGAACCTGGGTCGATCACATCCTGGAAGCAGCTAAGACAACGCTTCACCAAACACTTTACTGCGTCTCGCCGGCACCCGAAGACGGAGGCTGCCCTAGAAAGCATCTTCCAAGGGAAGAACGAATCTCTCCGGTACTACATCGAGAGATTCAACAGAGAAGCTGTCGAGGTCCATATGACCGATGACATGAAGAAGTATCTGATCATCCATGGACTACGTTTTGGATCTGATTTTGCCAAGTCCGTGGGTCTCCACAGACCCCGCCGTCTCGAGGACCTCCTCCAGCGAGCTCAATCGTATATCGAGCTCGAGGAGTCCAAGGCAGCGCAGATCACCCTTGAGTCGAGGCGCAAAGAAGGCCCCCGCGGCCAGAAAGATGAAGACTCTCCTCCCTGACGAGGAGGAGAAAGAAAGAAAGAAAATCGCCCCCGTGATCCTCGTGAACCGCACGGACCAGCTGGTCGGTTCACGGAGTACACCCCGCTAAAAGCTCCCCGCGCTCGTATCGTCTCCGAATGCCAGAACTCAGAATTTGTGAACGGAGGAGTCCGCTTTCCGAAGCCCACTGCCCCAAAATCAAATGTCGACAAGTCAAAATACTGTAGGTTCCACCGGAGTCACGGGCATGTGACGGAAGACTGCATCCATCTCAAAGATGCGATTGAAATTCTGATCAAGGAGGGGCACTTGAAGAAGTACGCCCAGAAGAACGATACTCCTCGTCCCAGCTCCCGGGAAGCCCAGAACGTCAAGGAGACGACGCCTCCTCCCGACGAGAGTCGCCTTCAAGTCACCCTCAGTGTCACCCGACCCGAAGACTTCTTTGTCCCCCCAATCATTGAAGGCCAAGAAGCAATTCGCAACATGTGGGCGACCTTCCCCCACGAGGACCCCGTCACTGCCCGTAGCACATGGGAAAGCTTCCCCAGGGCGATGGTCATCTCCGGGGGAGGTCCAGAGAAGCTGTCCATCGGATCGATCAAACGGATATTTGACGAGTTGGAATCTGCAACGTCAGCAAAAGCAACCACCCTCGAGAAGGTACGGGGAAACTCCAACCCTATCACCTTCTACCTCGAGGAACTCCCCGGGGGAGCGCCAGACGCCACTATTCCCCTCCTGGTCAGGGCGCAGATGGCAAACTTTGACGTTTGAAGGATCCTAGTCGACCAGGGAAGCTCGGTCGACATCATGTATGCTCACCTGTTCAGAACCCTTCAGCTCAACGAAAGGCATCTGACCCCGTACGTCGGTTCGGATCTACAGGGGTTCAATGGAACCACCACTAGACCATGGGGTTACGTGGAGCTGATGGTAACATTCGGGGCCGAAGACACTGCCCGACAGGTGAAGATCCGTTTCCTGGTGGTCGAATGCCCGTCCCTTTATAACTGCATCCTCGGGAGGACCACCCTGGCTGAACTTACGGTGGTACCATCAACGGTCCACCTCAAAATGAAGTACTACACGACCAGGGGACGAGTAGTGACGATGCACGGGGACATATGCGCGGCCAGAAGATGCTTCGACGCCGTCATCAAAGGCTCGAGTTCCATTCGCCCCAAACCCAAGACCGTGGCCAAGCCACCCCAAGACGCCGAACAGTTACCTCTCCCGTGCGTCAACGCGGTCGAACTCGACAGCAGGTTCCCGGGCGAACCTAATGAAGACGGGGCAGAAGACCTCGACCTCTAGGCAGAGAACAACGGGCGGCCTCTCTACCCAACGCGCCCCATCCCAGACGGGGACTTTGAGCTCGTGGCCCTCGGGGACGATCCAGATCGCAACGTGAAGATTGGCACCGGGATCCCCGACCTGGCAAAGGAGCAGCTGAAGGCATGTCTGAGGGAGAACACTTATCTCTTCACGTGGAGTGCATCCGAGATGCCTGGCCTCGACCCCGAGGTGGCTTGCCATCAGCTCGCAGTAGACCCGACCGCTAGGGTCGTAGCACAACGTAGGCGTAAGCAGTCTCCCGAAAAAGCGGAGGCTGCTGAAAAAGCTGTAAAAGACCTCCTAGAGGAAAATTTTATTTCGGAGGCCAAATACACGACCTGGCTGTCCAACGTTGTACTTGTTAAAAAGAATAATGGAAAATGGAGGATGTGCGTTGATTATACCGATCTTAACCGGGCTTGCCCGAAAGACTGTTATCCCTTGCCTAACATCGACCAACTGGTCGACAATTCTGCAGGTTACAAACTACTATCCTTCATGGACGCTTACTCGGGGTACAATCATATTCCCATGGACAAGGTCGACAAACAACACACGGCCTTCATGACCGCGTCGGGAAACTACTACTACAACGTAATGCCCTTCGGTCTGAAGAACGCCGGTGTGACTTACCAACGGATGATGAACAGGGTTTTCTGGGCTGAAATCGGCGACATGCTCGAGGTCTACATGGACGACATGATCGTCAAATCCGCAGAAGAAGTCGACCACGCCGCGCACCTCAAGAAGGTGTTCGACACGACGAGGAGATGCCGCATGAGGTTTAACCTCGACATGTGCACCTTCGGCGTTCGGGCAGGTAAGTTCCTCGGGTTTTACCTCACAGAACGAGGAATCGAGGTCAACCCCGATAAGTGTAGGCCTTTCTCCGAGCTCCCTACTCCGGACTCAAAGAAGTCGATACAATCGTTGAACGGGATGCTCACCACCCTCTCCCGCTTCGTCGCCAAATCCGTACAGTACGCACTTCCATTTTTCAAACTTCTTCGACAAAAGGCGGAGTTTGAGTGGAGCGAGGAATGCGAGCAGGCGCTCGTCCACTTAAAACAAATCCTATCACAACCCCGGTCCTCTCACGGCCTGAGAACGGGGAGACACTCTTCTTGTATCTTGCAATCACGAGTGAAGAAGTCAGCGCCGTCCTCATTTGGGAAACCCCGGACGGGCAGAAGCCAGTTTACTTCACAAGCAAAGCCCTCCAAGGCCCTGAGCTCAGATATCAGCAGATTGAGAAAGTCGCCCTGGGCCTCATCACCGCGGCCAAGAGGCTCCACCACTACTTCCTCGCCCACACCGTCGTCGTAAGGACCGAACAGCCTATAAGGCAGCTCCTCAGACGACCGGACATGGCGGGGAGGATGCTCAGGTGGTCACTCGAGCTCGCCGAGTTTGACATCCAATACGAAGGGAGGAAAGCCCTGAAGGCAAGGGTATTGGCCGACTTTGTAGCAGAGATGACCGTCCCGGAACCTTCGACCAATGGATCACAGAAATGGACGATCTATGTCGACGGAGCATCCAGTCCGAAGGGAAGCGGGGCGGGCATCATCCTCGAAAACGAGGAAGGAATCCTGATCGAAGTATCCCTCGAACTATCCTTCCCGACATCGAACAACCAAGCCGAATACGAGGCCTTCCTTGTAGGACTCCGGCTGGCCGAGGACCTCGGCGCCAAGGAGGTCAAACTTTTCACCGACTCCCAGCTCGTGGCCTCGCAAGTCCGAGGAGAGTACCAAGCCAAGAACGACAGCTTCATAGAATACTTGGCCTTGGTAAAAGAAAAGATGAAAAAGTTCACCTCCGCGGAAGTAACTCATATCCCCCGCGAGCACAATGCCCGAGCAGATGTCTTGTCCAAATTGGCGAGCACAAAGAAGAAAGGCGAGAACAAATCCATCATACAAGAAGTGCTTTCCCACCCGAGCATTGACAAACCGACCATGGTTTCGAACATCAACGCCATCAGGGACAGCAACTGCTGGATGACCCCGGTATACGAATACCTCATGACGGGGAAACTTCCCAAAGATCCCAAAGAAGCAGGAATGGTCAAGAGGCGGGCGTGCTCGTACACTATAGTCGAGGATAAGCTATACCAGCGAGGGTTCTCTATTCCCCTCCACAGATGTGTCGAGGAGACCAAGGTCCCAGGCATACTCCAGGAGATCCATGAGGGAATCAATGCGCAACACCTCGGCGGGCGATCGTTAGCCCGCAAGGCGCATCGAGCAGGGTATTACTGGCCCACCATGCAACAGGACGCCAAGGAACACGTCAAGAAGTGCGACAGATGCCAACGACACGGGGACATGCACCTTGCTCCTCCCAACGAGCTCAGTCCATTGTCCTCCCCATGGCTGTTTGCGTGGTGGGGAATGGATATCCTCGGACCTTTCGTCCAGGGGTCATATCAAAACAAATACCTCATCGTCGGGGTGGACTACTTCACGAAGTGGATTGAGGCGGAAGCATTGGCCAAAATCACAGCCTTCAACATACTACGTTTCTACAAAAGAAACATCCTCATCCGATTCGGCGTGCCTCAAGCCATTGTCACCGACAATGGAACACAGTTCACCGACAGGAACTTCCAAGACTTCGTCACAAAACTAGGCAGGAAGCAACACTTCACGTCGGTCGAGCACCCTCAAACGAACGGGCAGGCTGAAGCGGCGAATAGGGTGATCCTCCGAGGATTAAGACGTCGACTAGGCGACGCCAAACAACGGTGGGTCGAGGAACTACACAGCGTCCTCTGGGCCTACCGGACGACCCCACACTCCACAACAGGAGAGACCCCCTTCCGTCTGACCTACGGAACCGAAGCGGTGATCCCCGTGGAGATCAGGGAACCTCGAGGAGGATAGAAGCCCCCCTCGACGGGGACGCGAACGACGAAGCCTTAAGGGAAGAGCTCGATTTTGTCGAGGAGATACGTTCGGGCGCTTATCTCCGAGAAGCTTCGCTTAAGCAGAAAATAACACTATGTTATAACGACAAAGTTATTAAACGTGATTTTTAGGTAGGCACCCTCATCCTACGAAGGAACCAAAAAGACTCGTGAGAAGGAAAACTCGCCGTGAACTGGGAGGGCTCGTACCGCGTCCACGCGAAAACGGGGACATGAGCCTATTTCCTCGAAAATCTGCACGGGGAAGAACTTGCTCGACCGTGGAACGCTGAAAAGCTAAAACAATATTACAGTTAAGCACTGCCCGCGATGCACTAGCACCGCGATTACGGGAACGCGCTAAGGTACGAGCGCGACACCCCTAGACAGAACACGATGATCAAAGACTGCGTTGTGTGTGCGCGAGGACTTTGATCCGACAGGGATACCTCAACCGAGCTCCGCCGTCGTTGTACCAATCAGGCAGAACACCCAGCTCGCGATGGGAAGTTCACGCCACGAAGCTAAGACCTCGACCGAGCTCTTAGCCTCGTTGAAGGTCAGAATACATCTCCGACCACCCGACCAGCTCTCCACGCGGTCAGGGACTATCAATGTCGGGCAATTCCAAAGTCTCTAATACTTAGACAAAAAACAAAGTATAGCAAATGCATTAACATCACACACAATTAAAACCATGCAAACAATACTAGCAGATAAACAAAGGTACATTAAAATGGGCAGAAGCCCAGTGTACAAATATTACAATCAAAGGTCAAAAAGCCCCTGGCACGCAGGTCGGGTAGAAACATTCCAATAAATAAAAATATCCCAACAAAACATGAAAGAAAATCCTAATCAGCGGCGGTCCCTTCAGGCTGCTCGGGATCATGGACCTCGTCGACTCTCATCAGTTGTACGATCTGACCGTCGACCACCTCGTAGTCGGGGTCAATCCCCTCGGTCGAAAGGTCGGGGTTGAGGACCCGAAGCTGCTCCACCGCATTCTTGAAACCTATGCCCGCGACCGCGAGATTGTCTTCCTCGGCTTCCTGGAGCTTCGCTATCAGCGCTGCCCGCGAAGTCAGCAACCTATCCTCCTCGGTTTCCTCCTCAGTGGGGCGGACAGCCTCCTCCAATTCAGCGTTCCTCTCCAAGAGACGATCACTCTCCTCCTCGACACCGGCTAGACGTTTTCGCTCCTCCTCGGCACTCTTCAGCTTTTCCTCCAATTTCTGTTGAAGCTCTAGCTGGGCCTGGTTCTGGCTTTTGCAGTCATCCAGCTCCTTACCCACCCTCTCCATTTCGGCCGAGATGGACTAGAAACTTTCTCGTAACCTGTTCAGCTCGCTTGAGGGGCACGGCTCGTCGTTTAGAACCAAAGCGGCCGCGCAAACCCGCATCACGGCAGACACATCATCCACCAGCATCCTTCGCCGAGAAGCCTTGTCGATGCTTAAGATGGCCTGAGTTTCGGAGGCACCCACGCAGAGCGAATTATTCCTCGCGAAGAAGTTCGGCCTTGTATGATAAGGCGGGAGCACAAATTTCACGGCAGGGGGGCTCTCGTGCTCGGTAAGGTCTATATCTACTGTGTCTGCAAGCCGTTGCCTCTTCGGAGAGCTCTGGGGGCTGAGATAATCACTACCCTGGTGAGAGCCAGAGGAACCCCCGGGTGTAGGGGTGGGAACGGACTCCTGCACTCGGAGCTGGTCGACACGACTCTTGCCTCCTTTCTTCGCAGCACGGGTGGCCTTCAGCTTCTTGAAGCGCTCCTCAGCATTCGACATCTTATCTGCAAAGAAAACAAAGAGGTTGGTAGTTCGAAAAGAAGGATGAAAGGAAAGACAAGTCGAGGAGACCTCCCCCACCTAACAGCTCGAGGGCCTCCTCATCAGAAAACATCTCGAGGAGAATCCTAGTATTGATCACTCGACGCTTCGTCAAGACCTGCCCGTCATCGCCCAGAAAGAAGTCCCCGTTTGGCGTCACGGCCTTTGCTTTGTTAAATCCACTGACGAACTTAACAATGGCCTCGTGAGCCAAGCGATCCCCTTCACAAAGTTTACCGGGGCTGACGATATAGCTGTCCGTTCCCCTCTTGAAGTGTTCTTCAGTCCAGAACAACGGGAACTTAGGCATAAGGCTCTCCTCTCGCCGTCCACCCACCTGTTTGACGACCCGAGTGTACATAGTATTCACGGCCTCATGTGTGACCGGCCTCACGAGGTAATACCGGTACTTAAAATTCCGCACGGAGTCCATATACGTGTGAAACAGGCTGGTCATCTGTTTGAAGGACACCCAACCGTGCCTACCATCCCCGTCCTGTCACTAGAGGTGGAAAATGCGGAAAAACAAGGGCACAGTCGCCCCGATCTTCAGATACTTGCATACCAGCTCGAAGGCCCTAATAAATGTAAGAGAGTTAGGGTGGAGTTGAGAGGGGGCCAAACGCAGCCAGATAAATACGGCATGCTGGAAGTCCGTGAATGGCAGACGCCACCCCGCCTCGTCGATCATAAACTCATAAATAGGGAACCGCATCCCGCTGTACGTCGAGCAGATTCGATGGTGTGGCAGAGGCCTAAACACGTTCCACGACTTCGGGGAGCCGATAAGGCGGTGCTCGACAGTGCAAAATATTCCCTCCTCATCTAGGTCGACGAACTCGAACATCATGTTCACGGCCTCCTCGCAGGCCCAATCGTCGGGCTTCCTCTCCCCGGCGCTGGATGTCTCCGCCATAGGTGAACTAGGCCCGTCGTAGATATCCAAAGACCCCACGACCACTTGCAATACATCCATTTACCTGAAAAGCAGAAGGAAATGGTGAATTCGATGACCCATATCAAATCCACCCCTTCCACCGCTGATCAAGTGAAAGGGCGAGGAGGGAACGTCGGGGAACGCGACCCTGCACCGTCCGCAGGTCCGCGGGAGCACCCCGAGATATTCAACCCACATCCCCGTGACGTTCTGCATTTCCCCAGGGATTTCATCATTTATCCCCGGGAGATTCAACAAAAAGAACTGAGAGACGTTCATCCCACGACTCCGGGACATTCTTCATGTCCTCGTGGATTTCATCGTCTCTCCCCGCGAGATTCAACAAATAAACTATGAAATTCCGCCTTTTTTGCCGGATATTTCGTGATTTCCATGGGAACTTCATCAGTTCACCTTAAAAATACCCTACAAATGCAAGCAAAAGAGGGAAAAGAAAGAACTTACTTCAAAAAGTACTTCCGATAGGGTTCCGGTACGGCTGTCTGCGGCGGCGAATGGAGGCGATCGGAGGTTGAAGGGAGAGCGAAGGAAGAGAAAGTTAGAGCAGAAGGAGAGCGAAAAACGTGCAAATGACACGGGCTTCCCTTATTTATGGGGCTCTCACGAGTCTCGAGGGCTCCTAGGCAATCGATTGCGCTACCCTAGCGTAGCCGCCCTAGGGAATGATGAGTGTGACACGTGGCATACGTTGCCCCACGCGCGTCTTTTCATTTCCCAATGAGCGCCTTCCCATTCACCTCGCTTCAGACTTCTCATCTCCCCGCTACGTCGCGCAGATTCGGCCAACCCATCCCGCGGTCGATTTGTCTCTCCCCGCTTGACCTACCGCTCCTCGTTAGCATCCCTTCCTCGACGCGTCCTCGACATAGCTATCCCTTAAGTCATCACTCTGATGCTCAGAGCAACGACTTGGGGGGCTCCTGATCTGGACTAGGCCGGGGCATGCTCATCAGTCGAGCAGGCCCAACCCACAAGGCCTGGGATGCCCAATAAGGACTCCTAGCAAGACCACTGTCGAGCACAAGCTCACTTCCACAGGGTCGGGCACACGCCTAACCTCGGATGTGTACGACACTCACGGCATGGACCATCGGGCGCAAGCCCTAAGCCTCCCCGGGCTCGCCTCTCCTCAGCGACCACGTGCTCCTCCCCGAGATTCTCATCCATGCCCGCAAGCGAGTCCTCCCCGCGAGGACACGTCTCTCCCCGACACGCATGACTCTTCCCCGCGAGGACACGTTCTCATGTAACCGCCCCACTCCCGATGGAATCGGACTGCCCTAATTCCGGAGATTTAGGAACGGTTACCCCAGGGCGAAGACCACGTTATGGTCTTCACTACGCCACGTAAGCCCTGGCAGTTACTTAGATTGGGCCTGGCAATCCAGCCCAATGCAAGTAACCGTTGGCCCCGCGCTGGGGGCTCTCTATAAATACCCTCTCACTTGAGAGGGTCAGGTTACTCACTTTCTTACTCATCTCTGTACTTGCTATTTCTCTGACAGTCACCTTACTTGAGCGTCGGAGTACCTTACAGGTACAGCCCCCCGCCGTCTTTCAACCTCACCGGAGCTGAAGTCCAGACGAAGTTGTTGGCCATAGAAACTGTCTGATCCAGGTACGATCAGATGGAAAAGACTAATATGACGTTGTTTGAATAAAATAGGACCAAATTAATCTTTTTAAAAAAATAAGGGAGCAAAATGGATCTTGAGATAAAAATAAGAAAAAAACAATCATATTTAGCCTTATAATTATTACAATAAATTTGTATAATATGAAATTATTATTATATTTAGTTATTTAAGTAATTGTCACATAGTGTAATTAATATAGTTGAAATTTAATATGTGTGATAAAATATATGTTTTTATTGAATTATCAAATAGTTAGCAAGCTGATTTAATTAAAGTGGTCAAGTAAGAAAAAAAGTGTTCTACAATCAATATGACTGGCGATGGAGCGGGTCCGCGAGCATTAAATATTTTACAAAGAATGCAAAGGCTCATGCATAGAAGTCAAGGCCCGTCCTGATATTTTAGAGGCCCGGGAGAAATAATGAAACGGATCCCTAATTTTAAGAAATTACAAAAAAACCTAAATTGCTATGTAGGTGAATTTGTGATTTTAAAATAAGATCAAGCTGAAACCTTTGTAGAGCCAAATTTATTGTTGAATTAAAACAATTGAATTGTCAAAATAACTAAAGTTGCAATGATGCGTATCGAACAATATATGGCACTTTGTACTTCATTCCCAAAAACTCTGTAACAGCGGATTTATTCACATTAAAATAATAATGTAATATAATATATTTAACATATTACTATTAAATTTACAAAACTCATCACATAAAATTTGAGAATTTCTTACCCCATCCGTTGGGGTTCTTAGGCACCATGTACGCTTCCAAAAATACCTTCTGTTTTCGGAGATGTATCTCTGGATGCACCTTTTTTTTTACTCAACGTTGGTTTTTACCGGAGTTACATCTACGAAATGTTTCCGTTTATATAGCTCTGGAATATTTTGCAATACATTCGCGTCAGAGTCCCTTCTCCTCCCTCATTCTCCATTTTTCATCTTCTTCACTCTCAAACTCTCCAAACTCTTTCAATCATCAAAAAATCTTTTTCCTCCAAATTTTTTTTCTTCAATTAAGTTCGACAAGGAGCATTCATTTCAACGATCAAGAAACACCAACACATTCAAAGCTCGATATAATCGGTAAGTTTTCGAGTTTCCGAGGTATTTTCGAGTATTTCCCGTAAACGAGTTAGAATATAGTTTTTGGGGTAGAAATCCTTAGATAATTTTAGAAACATAGTTTAGAAACAATGTAGGTATTGTTTGTTGGCTGAAACGGACGACCGGGGCTTCAAAAAACTGATTTCCATGGGTAAGGGATGCCATTGTCGTGACTGTTGGAGTTGCAGGAAGTTTCGGAGCTACATCTACGGAACAAATTAATGTTAGGGAAATTTTGTAGATGCAGCCCTGGAACAAATCAAACATTGTGAATTCTGGGTTCTTCCGTAGATACATCTACAGAAATTTTCCGTGTGTACATATTCGGAAGTAGAAAATGTTAATTTTTTTTCTTTTTTTTTTTAAAATTTATTTGTATCTAATTGTTTTTTCTTGGTTATACCTTGCAGACATTATGGCAGACAGAGACGATAGATTGTGACTTGGACAGGTTTCGTAGCCAGCATTTGTGAGACGCGAGCGAAACCAGGCCACCGTTACCGAGGCTGATACAACTGAGGCACATCCTTCTTCATCACATGCCTAGGACACTCCCTCGACCTCGTATCCCACCCCATCATCCACTTCTTCATCCCAGAGGCCTCAGGATTCAGCTAAGGGTTCATCACAGGCCCCGTCCTCCCGCAGGCCTCGTCGAGATACTTTTGTTCCTCCTCCTGCCGATGATGTTGATCCAATGCCACCTCTAGAGGGTGATGACCCACCACCAGAGGATGTTGGTGACGACGACGATGATGAGCCTGAGGGTTTCCCAGGGGGTCCCTCAGATATGTCCCTGCTGACAGGGTACACTGACCATACTACCAGATATGTATGGGATGGAGAGGTAACATTGCTCAGATTATTTTTTTCATAGGAAATTTATAATTTGTACCATTGTTTCTTAGTAACATTGTTTCTTATTTATGGAAAATTTCAGACTCGTCAGCCGCAGAAGTTCTATAATCATGGGCGGAAGATATTATCTTTGGAGCAGCCACGGGAGGCTTGGTTCCAGGATGTCCTTGCTGCCTCTGATTTGAAGGACCTTTGTGAGATCGGTTACAGCCTAATCCACTACGGGATGCTGATGGGCTTTAAGGAGAGATGGCACCCTGAGATGTCCTCCTTCCATCTACTGCACGACGAGCTCACGATTACACTGGATGACATCTCCTGTCTATCACATATACCGATCAGGGGTACCATCCTCCGTCGCGGTAGGATGACGAAGGAGGATGCGAGAGAGATATTGGTCGAGGAGCTTGGGGCTGATCCACTGGATGCACTTGAGGAAGTGGATAAGACCAGAGGGGCTCATGTGAGGTTCTCCTTTCTCACAAGTAGATTTGGTGAGGCGCTCGCTGCTGCACGCCAAACAGATCATGATCCAGCTGAGGTTGAGATACACAGGCAGCGTGTGCTGAGGTGTTATTTTCTATTTTTAGTTGGCACTCAGCTATTTGTAGACACTTCCTCCATGTATACCGACGTCTCTTACCTCATGTACTTTTTTGGATTCCACACGGATCCATGAGTACAACTAGGGGGCGACTACACTGGCTTACACGTATTCGAGGCTGGGAGATGAATGCCTGTGGAAGACCAGGATTGTGGCAGGGAACTTGGCACTACTTGTGGTAACAATCTTATATCTTTCGACTTTTTTTCATTTCTTTTCATTCTATATTCGTGATAATGCTTGATATATCCCGATGTTTTTATTTTCATTTCAGGCTTGGATATTCCAGCACTTTTCCATGATCGTCGGGTGGGGGAGTGTGCCTGATTACACAGAGCTGATGTCGCGTGCCCGTGCCTTTCTCCCGCTCAGGGGGAACCAGGCGATCTACCCTTGCAGAGTCTATCTCGATCACTTGGCTGCTGAGGACATCCGCTACGACTGCTATGCTGATCATCGTGTGACGCGTCCGTTTGACGACATATCACTATTCTCAGGATGGTTGGCATGCAGTTCGACTATCAATGTTCCATATTTTCTCGAGCGCGTCATGCGGCAGTTCGGGTACACACATACGATACCCAGACACCCAGCTGTCTCCACTCCTCTCGGCTTGACCCCTATGCAGATAGAGGAGATCTATGCTAACTACTAGAGGCACATGGTACCGGACGAGGCTCGAGCGACCAGAGCGCCGAGACACTGGAGCTGCGCTGATGGCTATATCATGTAGTTCTTCACCATCTCACACCCCTACATAGTGCCCACTGCAGAAGGATCACCACCCAGAGCAGCTCATCAGGAGATCTTAGAGGAACAACAATCTCAGTTGGACCACACTCAGGATGTCCTACCGTGCTGTTGTCAGATACTGGAGATGGTGCGGGCAGGCATTGACGCCGATTTCTTCCATGAGGGGCCTGACCACAGGCGTATATTGGATGAGATGATTACGGTGGGAAATAGGGCACTTATGTACTGCATTCATCGTCCCAGGATGGGTGGGATCGATGGCCGAGGAAGCAGCGGTCGAGGAGGCGCTAGAGGCAGACGAGGTGGCAGGGGCATAAGCAGAGGAGGGGGTGGAGATGTAGTCAGGCACACATAGTAGTGATTGTGATATTTTTTTGATGTATTATATTTTGGTGACATTGATGTACTATTTTTTGATGATGATTATGACATCTTACTTCTTATATATATATATATATATATATATATATATATATATATATATATATATATTTGTGAATTATCAGGATTAAAGCTCCTGAAATTGATGGAAACTGAAGTGAAATTTTTCATTCTATAATATATTTGTGAATAGTTTCCATAAAAATGTCCTTCAAAGTGACTCAAATAGTTTGAGGTGGATGTAAATTCGTTTAGTTCTCTGATTAAACTTCTGAGTTCATGTTCTTCAAGTTCTAGTTTTATTGTGGCTTGGATGTCTTCCAAGATCACTTTTTCTTGAAAATATGAAAATTTTAGTTTTTTTAGAATAATTTTAATTAAATCTGGGTATGGAAATCTTTTGATTAAATAACTTATTTTCTTATCAAATTCTGGAATGTAAATAATGTCTGATAATTTTTTGTTAGAATTAGGCTCAGAATAATCTGTCCCAAAATGATTTGAAAAATATCTTTCAGTAGTAAAATTTGTATTAAGGGTAATAGTTCTCTTGATTCATTTTGAGTTTATGATTTGAAAAAGTTTTTCAGAAAAAGTTTTAGTTTGAAGTCTTATTCCTTCTTCCTATTGCTAATTAAGATTTTCTGGTTTCTAAAAACTATCTTAAAAATATATGCCTAATTCTTATTATTATTGAATAATCTGGGTTTATTTAAGTATCTAACCATGTCGTCCCTCGCCTACTACCACAGAGTTCTTCCAGAGACATCTCTGTGTCAAAAACCTACCATCTAAGAAACTCCTCCTAGCGGTACTATTTTCCTTTCTTGGTATTTCCCTAAAGGATTCTTTCTTAGATTACAAATGGTTTCATTCGGTTTAAACAGGACTTACGTCTTTTGATCATTAAATAAACCTAGATTAACAATAATCTTAAGAATAAAACATATATTATCAAGAATAAGTTATTAAGAAACCATACCTCTTAACAGCAATTTGGAAGTTTGAATAAGATGTTAAGTGTGATAGTGATAATTTAGAGTAAGCAATATTGGAGATCAGATATGAAAACATACTTCTTATTTATTTGTTATGTTGGTTCGTGTATTTTTACAAAAGAGAGAGTCTCCTTATATACATAAGAGAGGAAGACTCTAGACACATAAACGTGTAAAGGTAAAAGATAAAGCACTATTTGCTTTAAATCTTTTCAGAATCTAATCCTAACTATATCACTGTTTACTTTATGGCTTCTTAATACAAAAAACCCAAAAACTTTACAGCAAAAGATAAGACTTTTCAAAAGGTGAAAGGGACATGACCCCTTATCTTAGCATTAAAAGTCGGGAATGGCCTTTCATCTTTATGAAAGGGTAAAATGCTAAATCCCTAAAGTCTTTGTTTCTTTTTGCCTTTGTCTTCTAGTGTCGGCAATGAGAAAGTGTTATGATAATAATTTACATTATTATCATTTTCTCTAAAGAAGAGCTTGATGAACCATGTCTGTGGCTTCCGGCTTGACTCCTTCTTTTGTAAGCCTCCACCAATTTGGGTCTTCAATGGTTTACCTCGAAACGAAAAAAGAAGTTTCTTGCAATTTCGGAATTACAAAAAATTTTCCCTTGCTTATCTTCTCTTAATAAATTCCTATCGTCCATTTTGGTTTTGGACCAGTCAAAATCATGGGCTAAAATTCTTGCCCTGGAGATCTCTATTTTTTGTTGTAGATCTTCAAGCTGTAATGTCTTTGGACCAGAATTTTGCACCTGAAATTCTTCAAATTCAACATCCAGCTTTTTAAAATAAATCCAGATAGCATGATAACTTGGGTAATTGTGATGAAAGTCTGGGTAAAGTGATACTATTTCTAGTTTTGCTTTCTGAGGATGTTCTGGAATTAATGTTTCCATAGTTTCCGCCAAGAAAGGAGGTAGATGTGGTGTAAAATCATAAAGTGGTTGAGTGTTAATTACACTCACAAGGCCATGTTTGAGTAAATTGCTTAGAGTAACAAGATAATCTTTAATTCTGAAAGATTTAAATGTAGGGATTGAAATTCTTGCCTTCCTGATGGCAGAGTCTAATTTTCAATAACAATTTCCTTCTTGATTCTCAGGACAGTCTTCAAACTGACTCTGACAAGTTTTATAACTATTGTAAACCAAATCCCATTCTGTGGAGATTCCATGTTGAATAATTTGGTTGTTACAGATTTGAGCTAAGATTTCCTGTAACAAAACAAAAGTTTTGATTCCCATTTCCTCAAGTGATGGTTTAGGTTGTGTATGTAAGGAAGGTTTTCCCAAATTTACAAAATTTGTTGTGGATTTTTGAGTTTGTGTCTGTGAAGAGGATGCAGCCACAGATTCACTGAAAGTTTTCTGGGGTCTCAAAGAAATTTCTTTGCCCTTGATTTTAGTAATTTTGTCATTAATTTCTTGTAAAAAATATTGGTCTCCAAAGGTTTCCAAGTGTTTTAAATAATCTTGGTACTTGCGTACTCGTGGTGATATAATAATGTCATCGCCACAACTTTTAGTCACTGAGTCGATTGCTTCTTGAATGTTAAAAAATCCCTTATATAGAGGTTGTCCATATCTAGGATATAATTTAATTTCTTCAATTAACAGGGCCATTTCATCCCAGTCTAAATAAACTCCTGCTTTGTGTCCAGTGTATAATGTGTAACAGATGAAAGGCTTTTTGCCCAAATGTTTTCCAGTGCTGAAATAAGATGCCAAAGCATTTATTACAACCACCTTTTTGCTATTGCTTTGAGCTGTGGTGCCCAAGTTCCAAATGTTGTCAAGAAGACAATGTTCTTCTTCTTTGAGTTGGTTTCTCAAAGGTGTTTTGAATTGTTCTTTTAATGGAAATGTCTTTAATTTGGTGGTATCAAAATCAATAATTTTTTCTGCCATCTGAAATGTCTGAAATTCTTGTAGTTTTCTGAAACATACAAGTACAATTGTTAATCATGTAACAATTTTCTGAATAATAAATCTGGTATCTTATTATCTTTTCCTTTAATATGTTCCCATTTAATTTTAAATCCCCGATTCAGGACAAACTCCCTGAATTTCAGCCATTTATTAGATGTTAATTTTCTTTCATTTTTAGTGTCAGCAAATTTTACAATTGCTTTACAATCAGTTCTAATAGTGATTTGTTTTTTAGACAGAATAAATAAGGCAAATTTTTCTAACACTTAAATAATGGCTAGAATTTCATAATCAAGGGATGTTAAATATCCTTTTTCTTTAAATGTTCCTGAAGTATATCTACAAATTTTTTCTAATGATTTCAAAGAAAATTCGTTGGGTTTTTTTTATTAAAATTCCTCCCCATCCTAATTCACTTCCATCAGTTTCTATAATCAAATAATCAGATTCTAAAGGCAAGGCTAATGGTTCTAATTTCTTAATTTCTTCCTTTAGTTGTTGAACAGTTTTAATATCTTGATCATTAAATTTTCTAACACCTTTTTGTTGTGCCTTATTATATAAGGGGGAAGTTAATTTAGACAGATTTTTAAAATAAGGTCTAACATAATTTACTAATCCCAAAAAGGATTGTAATTGTTTTAATTCTTCCAGTTTATCTGGAAATTCCAAAATTTTTCTTGATATATGAGGCTGTAGTTTGATAGTTCCATTATCTATCTCTGCCCCTAAAAAAGAAATATATTTTTTTCCAATTTCAATTTTCTTCTTGGAAATAATTAAACCATGTTTTTCAAATAATGAAAAAATTATATATAAGTGTTCTATGTGTTCTTTTTCTGATTGAGAGAAAACAAGAACATCATCAATATAGACACAAGTAAAATTATAACAATCTTTAATAATGTCATCCATCATTCGTTCGAAAATTTGTGGTGCATTTTTTAATCCGAATGGCATTACTAACCATTCAAAATATCCTAATGGACAAGAAAAAGTTGTCCATTCAATACTATCTTTATGCATTTTTATTTGCCAAAATCCTGATTTTAAATCAAATTTAGAAAACCAATTTTTACCTTGTATTTTATAAATTAATGTATCTTTGTCTGGAATACAATAACCATCTTCAAAAGTATTATCATTTAATCTTCTATAATCGAAAACCATTCTAGATTGTCCTCTTTTCTTTTCAGCTTCTTTTTGGACAATAAAGGCAGGGGTTCTATGTCTAGAATTTGATCAATACTATCACACTAAACATCTTATTCCAACTTCCAAATTGCTGTTAAGATGTATGGTTTCTTAATAACTTATTCTTGATAATATATGTTTTATTCTTAAGATTGTTGTTAATCTAGGTTTATTTAATGATCAAAAGACGTAAGTCTTGTTTAAACCGAATGAAACCATTTGTAATCTAAGAAAGAATCCGTTAGGGAAATACCACGAAAGGAAAATAGTACCGCTAGGAGCAGTTTCTTAGATGGTAGGTTTTTGACGCAGAGATGTCTCTGGAAGAACTCTGTGGTAGTAGGCGAGGGACGACAAGGTGAGATACTTAAGTAAACTCGGATTATTCAATAATAATAAGAATTAGGCATATATTTTTAAGATAGTTTTTAGAAACCAGAAAATCTTAATTAGCAATAGGAAGAAGGAATAAGACTTCAAACTAACACTTTTTCTGAAAAACTTTTTCAAATCATAAACTCAAAATGAATCAAGAGAACTATTACCCTAATACAAATTTTACTACTGAAAGATATTTTTCAAATAATTTTGGGACAGATTATTCTGAGCCTAATTCTAACTAAAAATTATCACACATTATTTACATTCCAGAATTTGATAAGAAAATAAGTCATTTAATCAAAAGATTTCCATACCAGATTTAATTAAAATTATTCTGAAAAAACTAAAATTTTCATATTTTCAAGAAAAAGTTATCTTGGAAGACATCCAAGCCACAATAAAATTAGAATTTGAAGAACATGAACTCAGAAGTTTAATCAGAGAACTAAACGAATTTACATCCACCTCAAACTATTTGAGTCACTTTGAAGGACATTTTTATGGAAACTATTCACAAATATATTATGGAATGAAAAATTCCACTTCAGTTTCCATCAATTTCAGGAGCTTTAATCCTGATAATTCAGACAATAAAATAAATTTTGCCGAAGATGGGTATGAAACAGATTAAAATGACTTTATCAAGTTCAATTCATTTAAATTACATCTCTATAATTAGATTCTCAAACCCTGATATTTTACCTTATACAAATATATTCATACAAATTTACATAAATTCTTATTCTGATTTCGTCATTTATATTACTTCCTCAAATAGTAAAAACACTTATTTTGCACGCTTATAACTCTGATAACATGGATTTATCAAAAGAAAGAGCTGAATTAAAAGAATATAGGACATTTATTGCTGATTTAGAAAAAGAATTAAGACAAGTTAATTCACTCTTAAGATATAGCACACAAACTACATATCCTGGACTAATTTTAAGAAAAATTAGGACCCTTAAGCAGATATCTACTTTTGAAACTATGATTAAAATAATAAAAAATGATCTGTATACTCTTTCAAGACTTTGAAATTTACTATTCAAAAATCACTATTCACTATTCATTATTTACTATTCACTAACAATAAAGAAATAAGAAGTATAAGGTAAATTCTTCTTTTTCTACATTGAAATGTTTTTTAATACAATTTGAACAAATTTGCTTTAAGCAATTTTGGCATTTCCATCTTTTGTCAAAAGATGAAAACCAATTGCATTGGAAGCATCTTATGTTATCACTTCCTGCTTTGTACTTCCCATTATGATTACAGTCTTTTTTTTATCCATTAAATGTGAATTTCTTTAATTTATCTAACAAGATATAATTACTGCTATCTTCTTCTTGTTGGGGAATATTTACTTCTTCATTCTCTATTCCTTCTAAAGAGCAAATATTCCAAATTTCAGAGTTGTCTGAAATATCTGAAGTTATTTCTAAAATGTTTTCTTTTATAGTAGATACAAGCTTTGATTCTCTTGTAAATAAATTTTGTTTGTTTGGGCAAACAAAAGATAAATGTCCTGGTTTGTTACAAGCAAATCACGTAATTGTATTCCTATAAGTTCTGTTAGGGTTATATTTTCTAACATGTCTTTCCTTATTTAAATAAGGTTTTCTGGCATTAGATTTTCTTAAGTAATTTTTCTTAACATAATTTTTCTTAAACCTAGTCTGGTTCCTCTGGATTTTATCATGAGGATGCTTACCATAATGTTGAGGAGTGTAAATTTGTTTACAAAATCCTACATTCTTTTGTTTTAATTCTTTTTGAATTTGAATATAGGTACATTTCTTTTTTAATTCAGAAATAATGTATTGTATTCTTATTCCAATGTTATCGAATTCATTATTAATTTCTAATTTGTTCCAATTTTCATGAATTTCTTGACCTAAAGGTCTTGGTAATTTAATAAAAAGTCTTTCTCCTAATTCAGTAGAAAAATAATTTCCTGAAGTGCTGGCTAGGGCATAAAAATCTTGTAAAAATTCTATTACATGATTCCAATCATATAATTGAATTTGTTCTAAATCCCTCATCGCTTCAGCCTGTCTCATAGTTAGTCCTACATTGGCATCTTTGCCTGTAATAATTCTATGTATTGTATATGCAAAATTATGAATGTTATTTCCCTGTGTTACTAATTCACCTAATTTTTCTGGAAAAGTAACTTTAAATGCTTCCTAGGTTGCTCGGGTGTTGCACCCCAAATTTTACCCTCATTTCTTGCTAGTTGATGTTTTATTTATTTTAAATTTAATATTTATTTCAATACTTTCATTTGTTTTTATTCTAATTTAATTTCAATATGGCTTATTTATATTTAAATTGTCTTATCTTTATTTAATCTCAATTTAATCTCAATTTAATTTAATTGTTCCAATTATTAGTTTAATTAAATTAGATCCATTGTTAATTAGAATATTGATTAATTGTTATTTATTTTATATTTTTAAATTGCTTTTAAATTAATTTAACCTAATTTCTTTTGAGCCTAATTAATTAATTTTATTGGTAATTTAGTTTCAATTTAATTATTTTAATTAATTATCTTTCCTATATTAATTACTTTTGTTAAACATTCTTAATCTTTTTTTTATTTAAGTTTAGTATTAATTAGCTTTCATTAATGGTCATTAGTCTTTTATTAAAAAAATAAAAAAACACGTGTGTCACAATTCTATTAAACCTCAGTGGATTTTATTGTGAATTTTGATTGGAGGATGAGTTGAAGCAAGGACCAATGAGAAATCATCATTTCTCCTTTGACTTTTCAACCTTGCCATTGGCCAATGAGGGAGCGACATATGGCACTGGAGAAATAAAAAATAACCAAAAACAGCTTATTCTCCTTTGTTGTGTTTTCGCGAATTCAGAATGAAGAGGAAGATTCAAACAAAAGCTTATCAAATCCATTCAAATCACTTCCACAATTCAATCCCTTGGTGCGTATGATTTGATTTGATTTCTCCCAAAGCAATTCCATCTTGAGCTCTCAATGGTTTGGTTCGTAAAAGCGATTCTGAAGAGTTACCAATTTAAGCATTACAACCTGCCACCGTCTGCAAATCTCTTCACATTTACCTCATTCAATACCTGCGCGTATGACAACAAATATGGAGCTCTGAAGTCATACACGAAGCAGTGAAATTCGCCTTGCATCTCTGAGGTTTTGCACAGCAGAGGAGCGTATTTGTCTCCAAGAAAGCGAACCAAGTTTGAATTTCAAAAGAGCCGTTGTAACTCTAATTCCACTCAGCACTCCAAGTGTTTGATGTTTGGACTCATGCAACCTTGGTTCAGCCTATAAAAAGGACTCTTTTCTACACAACGAGGGGGACCATTGACAAAAACACTAAAAAATATCATCAACAATCATCAACAACTTTCTCAAAAAAAACACTTAAAAGTTCCTTGAATTTCCGTAAAGAGTTTGGAGCTAGCAACTTGGAGGTGGTCATTGGAGCTTGTTCTTGGAAGAGAGGGCATTCATCACGCCCAGAGACAGTGGAATTAGAGACAGTGGAATTTTTTCCAGTTGGTATGGTGTTCTCACCCCTTCATTAATAATGTTTATTTGGCATAATCTTACCATATGCATTTCATTGTATCTGTCTGAATATGCGTCTAAAATATGTTGCTATTGTTTGAATTTACAAAGTAGATGATGTTTTATATTGATGTACTATATGTGTATTAGGTGAGGAGTTACCATAATGGATGTTGTAATACTCATGTTTTTCTTACAACTGATATGCATTGATGGCTTTGTTTGACCATATGTTTAAGGACCATTTGTTTTGTATTACTCTCTGTGGGATTGTTTTTGTAGCTGTATGCCTCCATGCGTTGAGTTGTGTGTATCTATGTATGTTCTATGTCTATGCCCTGTTAAGAAATATGTGTTAATGCCTTAAAACTTTGGTATGAAACTCTTGTCTTGTATTTTGCTGGTCTGGTTTAGTAGTTGGTTTCCGTATGAGTAGCAGATGTATTTCTGATGTTGAGTCATTTTCATGGTTTGCTTTTGAATACTATATCATGTTGTTTTCACTTGCCGTGTTGAAGATGCCTCCTTCCCCTAAAGTCTTAATTTTGGTTTATGGTTTATATGTTGATTGATCAAGATATGCTCACTAGTTTCCCTAAGTTTCACTGATGTATGTTTCGTTTAAACCTTGTCCTGTTTTAAACACCACTGCCTGAATGCTTTGAGGTTTTGCCCTTGGGGAATTTCTATTGTGAATCTCTGCTATACCATGAATCCATGTTTGGTTATATGCTCATGTTGACATTGTCTGATAGGCTCATCATATGCATTATGCTTGAGGTATGCTTTAAGCTTTCTTTAACTCATATACAATGTTCAGGTTGCCAAGTGTTTGATCTATACCTGTATGTATGTGTGCTGATTTATAATCCATGTTTGATTTTGATCACATCATTTGTAATGCTTTGACCATACCCTCTGATTGAAATGTCATCTGCTGTCTATGTTTCATACCTACGAGCCATAAGTCTTTGAATTGCTGTCAAGATTATGTTATCCGTGTTAGACCTATCCATGCCTCTTTATGTTATGTGGTTTATATTTGACTTGTTGATGATATGCTATTTTATTGCTTCCATGCCTTGCTGAATGACAGCGAATATGTTAGTCTGTGTGCTATGCCATTTCAAATTGTATGTGTTAAAATATTTGCACTGAACTGATAATAACCAAGCCATGTTTCGTTGACTATATTATGCTCATGATGTGTATGCTAGCATTGTTATGTTTGACATGTTTTCTAAGCTTTGCCTCTGTGATATATCCATGATTTGTCCTTGCCCTATTGCTAGCTTGTCTTTACTTGTTATCACTTATCGTGACATGTTTGAGTGGCTGATTGAATTTTGAAACATATCTTTGAAACCAACTGCAGCATGCTAACTTATCTTTTACTGTCTTGCATTCCAAACTCGTAACCTCGTCAATCATAAAACATTGCTACTGCCCTGCATTAAGTATGTTAAATGTTTTGACATACATAAGATAAACCTTGCCATGCTGATGCTGATTCCATAGTCTATAGGTGTGCCTGTTATTGCATTTCATTGTTTTGCTGCCATGGCTGTGTGAAATTGTTGCTCCTGCATTCAATATCTTTACTTCGTGGGTTTATATTTACGTTTCTGTTTCATCTGGTTTAATGATGTCTGTTGGATATGGCATGGCATACATACTGCTATCACGAGCAATTTGCACTTCTTATTGGTTCTGTGTTGTTTTGGGTTGTTGGCATGATATTCTTATTGGCTCTTTAGCTGTGTTGGTCGAACCTTGGCTGGGCGGCGTATGGTACGTGTATTGCCTTGGGAGGGATTCACGAACTTGTTAGCGTTATGTATTACTTGAATCATATTATTGTTGGATGTAACGGCCGTCCCAACGGCAGAACATACGCCTTGCCTTGCCATTTCGCTTCTAGGACTGGGGTTCGATTCCTCGCCCAGTCCTTTTATTTTTCCTCTCTGAATTTACTTCGCTACTTTTAAATATATATTTACGTTCCCAATACTTAGCAAAGCATGAGCGTTGGCCTGATGGTTGGTGTTCTAGGCTGTAATCAGGGTGGCGTGGGTTCAAGTCCTGAATATGCCATTTCTCTTTTTTAGCACCTGTTGTTTTCTTACGTTATATTTATTATTTTTCAAATTAATATATCTTATTCATTTTTAATCCATTTTATGCCTTTCTTTTTGCTAATTAATTCTAAGTAAATCTATTTTTCACATATAAAAATCTTCAAAAATATTTTGTTCTAAAACTCCAAAATATGTTATTCAATTTTATTTGATAATTTTATTTCTTAAATGCTTATTTAAGTGAAATATTTAGTAATGTAAATTTTATTTAAGTGTTTAGATTATTCATAACCCTTCCTTGATAATTCTAATCATTTAATGTTTGATTTAGTCATTAATTTATGGTTATCATCATTAAATCTTGAATTTTATTCTTGATTAACTTCCTGTCTAACTATGCCTTGGCCAATAATTGCATGTATGACCAATTTTATCTTGATCTTCATTTATATATCTTTGACTTTTTATTTCATTATTTGTTTTGAAGCATAATGCAAATCTTATGCTTAACTTTACTTCACCTTACCTTTATTTATTTAAGCATAATGCTAATCTTATGCTTATTTTCATTATCTTCATTTATCTTATATATGAAGCATAAAGCCATTATTATGCTTGTAACACTTACATTTTATCACTTCACCTTCACTTTTTTATCACTCAAGCATAAAGCCATTATTATGCTTGTAAATGTACTCATATTAATATCTTACACTTTATTACTTCACTTTCGCTTATCTTTTATCGTTTGAGCATAAAGCTATTATTATGCTTATATTCGCTTTTATATCATGCTTTACCTTGTATCATTGCTTATCATGCTTTATCATGTAACTTTTATTTATCCTCCACATTCCAAAGGAAGGTGAATAGTGTTGACTCTTAAAGTCATTTCCCCCATCTTAACCTAAGTAACCTCTTAGGAGAAACCCTATTTCTAGGCCTCATCAGAGCCATAGAAATTATAATTAGCTTTAGGAGAGAGTTCCTCAACTCTTAGTGATATTCATCATAATGAATTCATCACTTCCCCTACTGACTAAACTTCAACATAGGTCCATTACAACTAGATTTAGAGAGTTCCTAAACTCTATAATGAGCTTGTACTCATTTCCCCTCTGAATATTGACCATAGTCAACCACTCAGTAGAAGTAGAACTACGCATACTCTGATTCTATTCCCGAGGATACGTAGGCGTAAAGTGCGATGCTTTATCGAGTATACTTAGATACTAACCCCTAGGGTTTTCAGCCTTTAGCATAAAATCTTTAGCAAACATTAGATAACATTCAACAAGAGGTTCCCGTAGAGTACTACGGACGTTTAGGGTGCTAATACCTTCCCTAGGCGTAACCAACCCCCGAACCTTAGATCTCTCCCCTTTAGGTTTTTCTAACGATCTTGAACCTTTCCTTTGGATAAATCAAAGTCGGTTGTAAAAGAAAATGATGCGAATTAATTAATAATTTGTTATCCAATTTTCACCGCAACATCGGGCTATATCACCTAGATAATTTTCAGCAATTTTAATAATTTCTTCTCCAGTTGTAATATTGTAATGTTTACTTTCCTAGTCTCTAATTATTATAGCAGTCCATTGCTCAATGTATGTATCTAAAAGTTGTGGATGAATATTGGTAAGGTTTAGCATTACTTGTCCATCTCCATACAAATTTATTTCATTAGGGTTTCTTTTTCCTAATGTTCTTAGGTTTTGATTGTTGTTATTATAGATGGCTACGGGTAATCTTGAAGGATGGCCAATAGAGTAACCCATTTGAGTTGGTTTATTGTTAGGAAACCTTGACGTAGCTGAATAGCTGGATTCTTCGTTTACTAAGTTCTTTTCAGAGTGGTTTACTTCAGAAGTTTCTTCTAGGCCTTCTTCAAATAAATTTTTTAAGTTTTGAAGGTCTTCTAAATACTTTCCCATAAGAAAGTTTTTATCAGTTTTTGAATTTGCTAAATCAATCTCCATATTGTATATTTCCATTAGAATTGCATCATTTTTAAATTTATTTAATTCTTCTAATGTTAAAGTGTTTTCACTCATCTTCACTTGTCTGTTTATTATAAGAAATTAGAACAATTTCTTATAATTTATCTTTAATATATATATATATATATATATATATATATATATATATATATATATATATATATATATATTAGAAAGTATTTTTACTAAAACCAAAACTACCATGTTACAGTGTTATTGATATTTGGCATTTAAACACCATTTTTTAACCAAGTTGCCACGCTAACAACCGGTAGTTTTCATTTCATTTCAATAGAAGATTTGACCCTAATAAAGTGTCATCATAATTCTATGTAATTTATTAATTATTTGAATTTAGTTTTTGTCTTTCATATTTTCGTTTATTTTCTTCTTATGAGTAATATTTATTATTTAGTTTTATTAAAAAAAATACTGCATACAAAAATGAATAAGCTGAAAACATAACAATAGTAATTACTCGTCAAATGATAATGAAAACCCTCTTTATTTTCCTTAATACCTACAACAAATAATTAAATATACAAATAAATACTATGAAAAAACTCTCACTCTCAATTATACGTAGATCAACTCGTAAGAATCATTACACTAAGCATTGTAAACAAAATAAATCATCACCACCAAGTAAAACAGCAAGGAAATAAGTGAAATCATCGTGTTTTTAGTGCTTGAAAATGACGAGCATGGATAGGACGATCGACGTTCCGATCATAGAAACTGAATTTGTGACAGATCCGGCAGCTCCTGCATCAGGACCTGGAGCTGGAGCCAACGAGGGACTGAGGTCTTGAGCTGACGCTACAGCGGCGAAGACGACGATGAAAAAGAAGGTGAAAAACTTCATTGTAGCAGCTGATGATGCCATTGTAAAACTAGGGAATTTTACAGAGAAATGTAAAGATGAAAACGGTGAAAATTTGTGAATAAGAGAAGTTGTGTATGTCGAGTTGGTGATATTGAGAATTGAGAGAGGGTTGTGAGTATTTATTGAAGAAGAATTACTTGGAGAAGTATGTGGGGCCCACATAAAACGTGGAAAGCTGGTGATTGAGAAACAATTATGCTTTTACGGTTTTACCGACATTGTATCATGTGAATGAATTGAGTTAGATGTTTGCATACGTTTGTGCGCTGTGTGAATGTGCTGTCTTGTGTTTTGTTAAACAATCAATTACAATGATTGCTTTTTCTTTCAACAACTCGACTGCCATAGGAAACCAATGTTTGATGAAGAATGCATTAATTAAAACGACTACTGCTAATTCAAATAATGCATTTAAGTAATACGAGTACTACTAATTTAAAGTTTGGTGAAGATATTTATATGAAAATTTTAAATATCGGTTGATTTTTTTTAAAGATAGGATGGCAAAACGGGTCTGATCCGTCGGATATGTCTGTTTTATCCGTTTTGTAAGCGGTCAAAGTTTTAGATCTGCACCTTTTAATGTGTCAGTCATTTTCCATTTTTTTAGACTTTTGTGGGCACAAACATATTCATACAATTTTGTAATTTTTTAAGCCTAAAAGATTTAATATCCGTAGATCCGCTCCATCGCCATCACATTTATGTGGGACGGGGCAAAGTTTTAAGCATGTTCTCTCAAATATGTTTGTCCCGGCCCACCGCCATTTTTTGAGGGCTTTTGTTGGGCGGACATTAACAAAGAGGACAATGCCTACTTACCACCCCATCAGTAATTTTGATTTGAATTGATAATTTTTTATGTGTTTCTCACAACGAGAATGTGGTACACCCATCAACTTACCCATTAACACATTAATTCATAAATATAAACTCTTCATAATGAAATTTTAGAAAATTATTTAAGATATGCAAAAACACTTTATCCACATTCTTAATCACATGAGAACTCTTGAAAAAGTTTTTCAAAACGAGGATTTGATTGTAAAAGTCTTTAGATGCTTAAACTGCAGTTGGTAATCCAAAGTCATTGCGATTTTTGAATCTAGGGATTTGTCATCTATGAATTTGTCTATTCTTTTTGATAAATTACATGATGTACATCTTAGATAGGCTATCCGGAAATATGGTGATATAAGAGACACCGCCCTCAAGCGCTTCACCCCTTTGGAGCCTCCCATTTGGTGAACTTTGTACATCTCGGATAGGCCATCCGATATAGGGCTTAACTCGAGCGTATCTCGCCCCTGCCCTAATTGTGAGGCGCGCCTAGATCGACCTAGGGTGGTAAGTCACTACACCTGGATACGAATTTATGAACATCCAAAGTATGACATCAGCATGTTTCGATATGTTCCCAAATCACACGACCTATAAACATCTACATTGATGACCATTAATGAGTATTCGAATTATCTAAATCCCTTTCATCAAGGGTATGTGTTATGTAAGAAAGCGGACCTCGAGAGGAAAAGTAAACCAAAATCGATTACAGAAGAATCACCCATTGTGACTATCTTGTAGCCCTGTCTCACCAGAGATTTTCTCATTGCCAGAAACCAAAATAATATGGTCGGTCTCTTAAGTCTCTTTAGCCCTCTTCAAGGTGAGTCTCAATTAATCTGTCTGCTGGTTGGATGAATCAGCATCTTCAAATAAGGCCCACCCCATGACGCAACTCCTCATCAAAGAAGTACCCAAGTATTGTAGAAGTTTTTTAGCACTAAGAGCCCTTGGTTTGTCGACATTCTCGTTGGCATGAAGATGGTCGTATATATATGATTCAGACTATCAAAATCCTTATCCTATAACTTGAATCCTCCTCCATAAGTAGAGGAATTCCCACCTGCCTCAGTCCTGTAACAACCCAATTTATGTGTGTCTATAATCACATATATTAAGGTGTTACTTTAGGAACGAAAACATAATACAATAGCTAAAGAAACACATGAGTACATAAATGTTACTTCGTATGCACAAAAGAGTATAAAATGTAAATTAGAATCAACATAAAGTACAATGAAAACAACAAAACATGCTAAGGTAATCTTCCAGGAAAACACTCAATCACACGTCTTTTCTTTACCTTTAGCCGAAAACCGCTTACCTATAAAAAATATGATAACAACAGGGGTGAGAATAGACTATCTCAATGGAGTTCTCTTATCTTAGGAGTCCTCTCGGTCATAGGGATTAATCTGAATTATTATTTTAAGGTTACTCTCCTTAACCACTTTATCACATACCACGCATAATACACAAGAGTATATAAATCTATTACTAATTACACAAGTCTCGTATCATGGAGTGATGAAAATCTATCATTACATGTTTTTTATTGAAGAAACAAAGAAAAACAAGTCGAAGATGATCAAATTTGATGAATAATGGCCAAAGAGAGGAGAAAAAATAATCAAGTATGAAGAATTGGGGACTTATAGAAATTTGGTCGAACAATGAGCAAAAGCGAGCAAGCCATTAGAATAATTACGCGTTGCATCATGCACTATTGCTCGCGCGATAGAAAAGAAGAAAAGGGGTATCGCATGACATAATGAGCTTGGAAGAGCAGACAACGCGAGATCGCGCGCGCGATGCAGTCTATTGCGGGCACGATGGGCCATTTTTCTAGGCAATTTTAGACACGTTCTGGTACAATTTGATGGCTATAAAAAGGCATAATTTAGACTTCAAGAAATTCTTATGCAATCTTATTCTTATCAATTGCTATTGTAATTTTATCAGTATGAGTATCTAAACACTTTTAGGTTAGGTTTTGTCTGATGAACCTTTTTCAAACATGTTGGGACATATGTTTAATTTGATGTTGCACTAATTATCTTAATTATATTTCTATTTTATTTCTTAATTTACTTAAAGCGCATTATTTGAGATACTATGTTAATGTGATTATGGACTGTCGCTCTAGAAAGATTCGCATCCCACGGTACAAACTCGAGAGTGGCGCGGAAAAACACAGAGTTACCAGCAATGTGTATTTATCCCGAGAGAGGGAAAGGAAACACTGCATAAACCTGAAAGAAGGGAAAGAGCCTTGTTACGCGACCAAGAGAAACGGGTACTGGAGTCGTTTATGCGAGGGGAAGGTGTTAGCACCCCACGCATCCATCGTACTCAATAGGATCCACGCTTATTGTCTGCATCAAAGGGTGTCGTCGTCTGGAACTCCACTGCTACAGGGCCGGAAAAGAAACGAGAGCGGGAAGAACGGAGAAACGAAGAAGAAAAGAAAAAAAGAAGTGACTCGATAGGACGGTATCATTGTCCTAGGCCTACGTACTCCCTCAGTGCAATGGAAAAGTCAGAGTCAACGTAGTTCGGATGGGAACTGTGGGGGACGGTTGCTCGCCAAGACAATCGCTGTCTTGTGCCTACATATCCGCAATCGGACGAGAGAGAGGAATCAGAGCTAATGTAGTTCGTGGGTACGACCATATTGGGTAAGTGTTTTTTACGTGAGCGACGAGCTCTTTTCTGAAAATGAAGTTTGAAACCCAACAATCCCGAAGGATAAAAAGATTTGAATTTGTTTAGTGTTTTTTGGACAGAAGTGCCTTTTAAGTTGTTTCGTAACTTGCATTGAACCAAAGTCTAGGACATAGGAACGAATACTTCGCGTATCGTCCCCAACAGGACGTACACTAGGTACCCTAGAAGAATGACGGCAAACCCCTCACTCCTTACTTCCCACGCTTAAGGCTCGTGCGCAATACACGTTAACTTTTATTACGTGTTTTGAAGAAGTTTTGAGATGAGAAGAGAGAAGACACAAAAGGAAACTCTAAAGGGAAACTAAAAGTCCTAATGTTATCATGCATGGAGGTCCTATGGTTAATGAGGTTTAGGAGAGACGACTACCTAAAACCTAATGCTAATCCTACTCCAAGCTTAATCAAAAATTAAGTTGGACTAGGTAGCTCTAAGGGGAAAGGAGTCCAAGACTTGAACAAGTCTTGAGACTCGAGGGAGTGAAATGAGTAGAAAGAGAAGGTACAACACCTACAACAGCACATTTGCTTCAGAACAACAATGAAATCATGCACATACACCAAACAGCATTCAACAACATGAAACTCAGCATGAAAACAGGTGTAAAAAGGTCAAACAGCATACATGTACACATGGACAACACATATGACAGCACCTTATGCAAAACTCAGGTGTGAAATCAGGACGGCATGCACCATATTTGAATATGATTCAATCAAGGCAGAGCAAACGTGCATCAAACAACATACATCATTCAATTAATCATGATCATAAATAAACCACACACCATGTTGAATAACCTTGCAAGCATCATAGAAGAATGCAACATATAGCATATGATCAAATGAAACAAGTATGCACATCATGAAATTAGATACAAGTAAGTATGCACAATCAATCATCAATCCAGCAGCAATGCACAATGAACAAGATCAACAAGTGAGTGTGCATATGTGTTCATAGCATCAAGTGTTCAACAACGCAAACATACACATAAATGATGAAATCCAATCATCGCGTGTCGGAGAAACGTGTCCATGCAATGGTGTGAAGTGCAACAGCTCAAGAATAATCCACAAATCATCAACATATTAATCCATGAAGTTTAGGCATGCATCGGATCTCAAACAACCAAGAAAATGCACTAAAATACACATTCTGTCCCAGAGTAACCGGTTAACAATCGGTGAGTAACCGGTTACTTAGTTGAAAATCATGCCATTTACGCAAAAAATACACAGAGTAACCGGTTAACAAACGGTGAGTAACCGGTTACTTAGTTGAAAATCAGGCCATTTACGCAAAAAATACACAGAGTAACCGGTTAACAAACGGTGAGTAACCGGTTACTCTGGGACAGAGTTCAAAAATAATTTACAAAATCACTTTTCAGCAGCAAAATCACTTATCCAATTATTTCCAAATGATCATACAATCACTCATGCACGAAATTAAGCTCATGAACAATAATCAAACATCATGCAAATCAATTATCATCAACATTCATAATCAACATCAAGCAAAAACATCAACAACACATGAAATCAATGGATCTACATTGCAAAAGTTATGATTAATCAAAATCAATTATAGATCTAGGGAAAACCAACCTACAAGGCTGAGGTTTGCCTTGGTTAATGTTGAGTACGAAAATTGATGAATCCAAGCAAGAAAACCAAAGATCTATGTGATGAACTTCAAGATCCAAGCAAGAACAACCAAGATCCAAGCTAGAACAACTCAAATAATGAAAAGCTGCTCCAAAAGTGATTCCACACTCCAAAATAGTAGCAAATCCAAGACTCTTTCAAGAATTGGTGAATGGATGGTGGTTTAGTTTCAAGATCAACAAATTCCAAGGTGAAATTTGATGAACTTTGATGATGAAACTTTGAGTGAGGGTTTTGGAAAATGAGAGAAAAGTTGAGAGAATTGAAAGAATTCTGAAAATTGGAGAGTGAAAATGATCTAGGTCTCCTCTTGGTTTGGAATGAGTGAGTTTAAATATCCTCTAGCTTAGGAATTTAACTTGGGTTTGGAGTGAGTGGAAAATGAGGTGAAAAATGGGTTAGGAAGTGAAGTGTGGAATTGGGGTGGAAATGGAAAATTTGGGTGGAAAATGATCAAAAGAAGCTGTTCTAGATCCTTCCCACGTAGGCACAAGCAATGCACATGACCACTAAAATGATTTGAAAATTCTGCAGTGCTGAAAAATGTAGATTCTGGGCAAAAATTGCACTGGGTAACCGGTTACCAAACGGTGAGTAACAGGTTACTTAGTGGAAAATTTGAATTTTCTGCTTGGCGCCAAAAGGAGGGAAAATGGAGACGGATTTGGTTCCACCTATTCTGAACCACAATATGCCTTTGAAACTTGTCTTTGGACCTCACTACTCGAGTGCACTTGAAACATGCCGTGAAATATTTTCCGAGCCCCGATTAAATTGCTGAGACGGCTGTTCGGTGCTGAATTGCTGATCAAAATTTGACTGCCGGAACTGTTGATCTTCAAATCACTTAATGAGCAAAATAAATGCTCAAAAAGACTTTGGGAATTAAATGCTTGGCTTTAACTGCCGATAAAGATCAAACCGGTGCTGAGAACATCTTGTACTGCTGAAGAAAATGCCCTGAACCCATGCTCACAGAAACATGCAAATGCAGCAATGCTAATGCAAATGAAAAGAAACATAAGCCTATCAGCGCTAAAACAAGAAGGCAAATTTTAGGGTGTTACAGCTTCCCCTATTCAAACTTCCTTGGATTCGAGGGTATGGAAGTAACGACTTCCAAGCAATCGAGATACACGAAGATTGAATACCAAAAGAAACCTGAAATTTGCATTCTAACAAGGAGAGATGACTCCGTGGGGGAACAAGTAATAAAATTTGTACCACCACAACACATACGAGTGTTGGAAATTAATACATACGATGTATTAGAAAGTCTTGAAATAAACACGGACGAGTGTTAGCTATGCTGGGGATAAACACTGACGAGTGTCAAGAAAAGGTTGATACGTTCGAGTATCAAAAGGTACACAGACGGGTGTCAAGAAAAGGTTGATACGGTCGAGTATCACAAGGTACACAGATGGGTGTAAAAAGGTTTCAATACAGATGGGTACTGAAAAAGGTACACGGACGGGTGTAAAAAGATTCAATACGGACGGGTACTGAAAAGGTACACGGACGGGTGTAAAAAGATTCGATACGGACGGGTACTGAAAAGGTACACGGACGGGTGTAAAAAGGTTCAATACGGACGGGTACTGAAAAGGTACACGGACGAGTGTAAAAAGGTTCATAACGGACGGGTACTGAAAAGGTACACGGACGGGTGTAAAAAGGTTTCAATACGGACGGGTATCGAAAAGGTACACGGACGGGTGTAAAGAGGTTCAATACGGACGGGTATCGAAAGGGTACACGGACGGGTGTAAAAAGATTTCAATACGGACGGGTATCGAAAAGTTACACGGACGGGCGTAAAAAGGTTTCAATACGGACGGGTATCGAAAGGTACACGGACGAGTGTAAAGAGGTTCAATATGGACGGGTATCGAAAGGGTACACGGACGGGTGTAAAAAGGTTTCAATACGGACGAGTATCGAAAAGTTACACGGACGGGCGTAAAAAGGTTTCAATATGGGCGGGTATCGAAAGGTACACGGACGGGTGTAAAGAGGTTCAATACGGACGGGTATCGAAAAGGTACACGGACGGGTGTAAAAGGGTTTCAATACGGACGGGTATCGAAAAGGTACACGGACGGGTGTAAAAAGGTTTCAATACGGACGGGTATCGAAAGGTACACGGACGGGTGTAAAGAGGTTCAATACGGACGGGCATCAAAAGGGTACACGGAAGGGTGTAAAAAGGTTTCAATACGGACGGGTATCGAAAGGTACACGGACGGGTGTAAAAAGGTTTCAATACGGACGGGTATCGAAAAGGTACACGGACGGGTGTAAAAGGGTTTCAATACGGACGGGTATCGAAAAGTACACGGACGGGTGTAAAAAGGTTTCAATACGGACGGGTATCGAAAAGGTACACGGACGGGTTGTAAAAGGGTTTCAATACGGACGGGTATCGAAAAGGTACACAGACGGGTGTAAAAAGGTTTCAATACGGACGGGTATCGAAAAGGTACACGGACGGGTGTAAAGAGGTTCAATACGGACGTGTATCAAAAGGGTACACGGACGGGTGTAAAAAGGTTTCAATACGGACGGGTATCGAAAGGTACACGGATGGGTGTAAAAAGGTTTCAATACGGACGGGTATCCAAAAGGTACATGGACGGGTGTAAAAGGGTTTCAATACGGACGGGTATCGAAAAGGTACACGGACGGGTGTAAAAAGGTTTCAATACGGACGGGTATCGAAAAGGTACACGGACGGGTGTAAAGAGGTTCAATATGGATGGGTATCGAAAGGGTACACGGACGGGTGTAAAAAGGTTTCAATACGGACGGGTGTCGAAAGGTACACGGACGGGTGTAAAAATGTTTCAATACGGACAGGTATCGAAAAGGTACACGGACGGGTGTAAAAAGGTTTCAATACGGACGAGTATCGAAAAGGTACACGGACGGGTGTAAGAGGGTAAATTTACTGGGGATTAATCTCGCTGGGGAATGGAAGGCAACACGGACGGGTGTCATCAAAAGGTCAATACGGACGGGTATTGAAACAAAAAGGTTCAAACACGGACGGGTACCGAAGGAAACACGGACGAGTGTCAAATGGTAAAAAAACCTTGAGGGAATAAACCAAAGGACCACCTGGACGAAGGAATGTCAAATATTGATTTGAATGACTAAACCCAACACTTGTGGAGTAAATTCGAATGATATTCTCCTGAAATTCGGCTTTTCCTGACGAAGGAAAACTCAAATTTGGCTTATGCTTCAGATGCATATGTTTGAATTTTGCCGTAATGCTCCACACGAAGTGGAAATGCTACGCATTTAGGAGGATGCCATGTAAAAAATACTGATGCAATGCAAAAAGATCGTCCCAGCGAAATAAACGCTGAGAACAGAAGCAGCTCCACCGAGGACGACAAACCACATTGTCATCAAACCAAAGAAATCCTGTTGAGGAAAAACTTCACCCTGCCATGGAAAATCACAATCACCAATTCTGCTGGAGATGGACGAAACTCCGATAAAATACCCACTCTGCTGAAGATGGACGAAACTCCGAGAGAATACCCATTCAGCTGGGGTGGGAGATGAATACTGAAGATGGAGACTCCTCTGCTGGGGATGACCAACTGTTTTAGAACGTGGATTTGACGCCTGCCAAAAAAACGATTGGACTTAAGACCTGCTGGGGATACCACTCACCACCAGACTCTGCTTGGGGATGTTGGTGAGCTTAGTCTGCTGCTAGGGAAATAACTTTACCCTCACCCTGCCGGGGATTAGATCAAACCGTTGTCGCTGAGACCATACTTTCTAACCAAATGAGGAAAGTAGACCCCAGGACTCCGTGGGGATGATAACACCTTCGTCCACGAATCTCCTGCTGGAGATACAACAACATTCACCTTAGAGCAATCAACTTCTGAACGCTTGCAGGGGAATACTAATCTAAACACAACTTTGGCTGGGTATACAATCCTCTGTACTCTGCTGAGGAGGACGGTCCTCAACGAATCCGCTTGGGAGAAAAAGTAGTTGTCAACATTCACTCTGCTAGGGGATAAACACACTGTTTCCTGACTAGCTGAGGAAAAAACGAATGCCCCATATCCTGTGGGGAAACACCATCTTTGATCAAAGAAGATGCTCCATCAATCTCTTGCTGGAGAGGCTGCAGAAATGACAATTTCTGACTACCTGCTGAGGAAAGGTGAGCCAAATCACAACTCTGGCTCGGGGAAAACCTCTTATATCCTGCTGAGGGGGATGATCCTCAACGACTCCGCTCGGGGAATTACCTCTTTACTCTGTTGAGGAAGACGATCCTTGATACTCTGATGGGGAAGAGTAATAACCTGCTGGGGATGATCAGACTTCAAAGTTGGGGAGAGCAGCAAACTGCTGAGGATGATCAGGCTTCAAAATTGGATAGAGCAACTCTACTGGGGAGGTACACCTGTCATCCTGCAAAACCAACAGAAAGGTATACGCGAAAAAATGATATCTTTGATTATCACCATAGTGAGTGTTGCCTAAGCAATTGCCACTGTTTTCCAATTTGTTTCACAGAGCTCAACATTTTAGCATATAATGTTTATCAAAAATATCGGACATTTTCACAAACAAAACAGGTAAAGCAATAGACAAAAGCTCTTTGATTGAAATGCAAACTTTATTGAATGATTAGCCTGTAAATAGGCAATTACATTTGGAAGCAATTCCTGGAAAGAGGTAATTGCGCAAAAAAGTAAAAGAAAATACACATGTCGGCAATGTGAGGAACAGACATCCACCATGACTCGACTCAGCTATAACCCATATGACTTGTTTATCTGCAGATACTTTGGCCTTTGAAGATGACTGACTGGACTGATTCCTTTCCTTCGAATTTTCCAAGTGTGAATAGTGATCACAGATCGAACGCAGATCGTAGTCTTTGCTTTTAAATCCCTAACTTTTGCCTGGATCACCCTTTTTGGGTTTTCAATCCACCAGGATACCCATTTTTGCCAAAGTTACCTTTTCAGGTTTTCAACCTTGCGGATTTATTCTTTTTTCCTTTTATCCCTAATTTTTTCCCGAACCTTTTCTTTTTATGGTTCGCCAGGATGCCCCATTTTTGCCTGAACCTTCTTTTTATGTTCAGCGGGTCTCTTTTATGCAAAGTATTTTTTTACTACATCCGCGTTCACAGGGGACGTAAAATCTTCGCCATCCATAGTTGAAAGTAATAAGGCTCCACCAGAGAAAACATGTCTTACTACATATGGCCCTTCATAATTCGGAGTCCACTTTCCCCTGTGATCTGTTTGAGGAGGAGTGATCCTTTTCAGAACTAATTCACCAGTTTGGAAACACCGAGGATGTACTTTCTGATCAAATGCTTTCTTCATCCTGCTCTGATACAACTGGCCATGCGCAATGGCTTTCAATCTCTTCTCTTCAACGAGGTTCTGTTCATTCAGCCGGGAACGCACCCACTCATCTTCATCAAGCTTCACGTCTGTCAGAATTCTCAAAGAAGGAATCTCAACTTCTAATGGCAGAACTGCTTCTATACCATACACCAGTGAGAAAGGAGTTGCCCCAGTTGATGTGCGTACCGAAGTACGATATCCGTGCAAAGCGTAAGGCAACATCTCATGCCAGTCTTTGTATGTCACTACCATCTTCTGTACAATCTTCTTTATGTTCTTATTAGCCGCTTCTACAGCCCCGTTCATCTTCGGGCGATAGGGAGAAGAATTGTGGTGTTTAATCTTAAAGCTCTGGCATAGCTCCTTCATCATCTTATTGTTCAAGTTCGAACCATTGTCAGTAATGATCTTCTCCGGGACTCCATACTGGCAGATGATGTCCTTCTTAATAAACCGGGCTACCACTTGTCTAGTGACGTTGGCATACGATGTTGCTTCCACCCACTTCGTGAAATAATCAATGGCCACCAGGATAAAACGATGTCCATTCAAAGCATTCGGCTCAATCTTTCCAATCATGTCAATGCCCCACATAGAAAAAGGCCAAGGTGACGATAAAACATTCAGAGGAGTAGGCGTACGTGCACCTTGTCAGCCTAAATCTGGCATTTATGACATTTCCGGGCGTATTTAAAACAATCAGACTCCATAGTCATCCAATAATACCTCGCTCTCAACAATTTTCTTGCCATAGCATGCCCATTGGCATGAGTACCGAAGGAACCTTCGTGAACTTCTTCCATTAACAGGCCTGCCTCGTGTTCATCAACACAACGTAGCAAGACCATGTCAAAGTTTCTCTTGTATAACACATCGTCCTTGTTCAAAAAGAAGTTTCCTGATAACCTCCTCAATGTCTTTTTATCCTTGGAAGATGCCCCAGCTGGGTATTCCTGACTCTTCAAGAAGACTTTGATGTCATGATACCAAGGCTTGCCATCTGATACCCTTCAACTGCAAATACAAAAGCATGTCTATCCAAACGCATGATTCTGATTGAAGGAGTTTCATTCCAACGATTCACTTGATACATTGACGACAACGTTGCCAACGCATCAGCCATCTGATTCTCAACCCTGGGAATGTGATGGAAGTCCACTCTGTCAAAGAAAGGTAACAACCTTCTGGCATAGTTGTTATACAGTACAAAATTTGTTTGACGAGTCTCCCATTCACCTGTAATCTGATTAACCACCAACGCAGAATCACCATAAACATCAAGGTTCTTGATTCTCAAATCGATTGCTTCTTCTAACCCCATGATGCATGCTTCATACTCTGCCTCATTGTTGGTGCATATGAACGCCAATCGGCCAGTGAAGGGTATATGAGAACCCTGTGGAGTCGTAATGATTGCCTCGATTCCGTTACCATATAAATTAACAGCCACATCAAAAACCAACTTCCACTGAGATCCAATCTCAGGTCCTTTATCAGGCAAAGGTTCTTCACAATCCTTCATCTTCAGATACATGATATGCTCATCCGGAAATTCAAAATTCATCGGTTGATAATCCTCAATTGCATGTTCGGCAAGATATTCTGACAAAACACTTCCCTTAATGGCTTTTTGGGAAACATACTGAATATCGTATTCTGTCAGAACCATCTGCCAACGGGCTATTATACCAGAAAGTGCTTGCTTCTCAAACACATACTTGATCGGATCCATCTTTGAAATCAAGAGGGTTGTGTGGTTTAACATATACTGCCTCAAACGCTTAGCGGCCCAAGCGAGTGCGCAACATGTTTTCTCTAGCATCGAGTACCTTGACTCGCAATCAGTAAACTTTTTACTCAAGTAGTAGATGGTGTGCTCTTTTCTACCTGACTCGTCTTGTGGACTGAGCACACAACCCATTGAATTCTCAAGAACCTTGAGATACATGATCAAAGGCCTTCCTGGCACTGGCGGCATAAGGACCGGAGGTTCCTGCAAATATTCTTTAATCTTTTCAAACGCCTTTTGACAATTTTCATTCCACCTGACCGCTTGATCTTTTCTTAGCAGCTTGAAGATTGGTTCACACGTGGTTGTGAGATGTGAGATGAACCTAGCAATGTAGTTTAATCTCCCCAAGAAACCACGAACCTCTTTTTCTGTATTCGGCACAGGCATTTCTTGTATGGCTTTTACCTTGGCAGGATCAACCTCGATACCCTTTTCACTAACAAGAAACCCCAGCAATTTTCCTAATCTCACCCCGAAGGTGCACTTGTTTGGATTCAACCTCAGTCTGAATTTTCTTAATCTTTCAAATAACTTCTGCAGATTCACCAGGTGTTCTTCCTCCGTCCGTGACTTCGCAATCATGTCATCAACATAGACCTCAATCTCTTTGTGAATCATATCATGAAAGAGAGTCACCATCGCCCGCTGATAGGTTGCCCATGCATTTTTCAATCCAAAGGGCATCACTTTGTAGCAGAAAGTTCCCCACGGTGTTATGAATGTTGTCTTCTCCATGTCCTCTAGGGCCATCTTGATTTGGTTATACCCAGAGAAACCATCCATGAAGGAAAACACAGAATACTGAGCAGTATTGTCAACTAACACGTCAATGTGAGGGAGCGGGAAATCGTCCTTTGGGCTTGCTCTGTTCAAATCCCTGTAATCAACACACATCCTGACCTTCCCATCCTTCTTAGGTACAGGCACGATGTTAGCAACCCATGGAGGATAATTTGTTACGGCAAGAAAACCGGCATCTAACTGTTTCTGAACCTCTTCCTTTATTTTGACAGACATCTCCGGTTTAGTTCTTCTCAACTTTTGCTTGACCGGAGCACAACCTTCTTTAAGCGGTAGCCGGTGTACAACAATATCAGTATCGAGCCCAGGCATGTCTTGGTAAGACCAGGCGAAGATATCCACATACTCACGGAGCATTTCAATCAATCTTTCCTTGACACTGTCTTCCAATGCTGCCCCTATCCTTACTTCCTTTCTGACGTCCTCGGTTCCCAGATTCACAATCTCCATTTCCTCCTGATGAGGTAGGATGACTCTCTCCTCTTGCTTCAACAATCTGGCCAACTCTTCGGGCAGTTCACAATCTTCGTCAGTCTCTTCTTCAGCCTGATAGATTGGATTGTCAAAGTCATACCGAGCTATAGCTGAGTCATGATTGGTGTCATCTGAACAAAAAGACCTGCATGATTGATGAGATATGTTTTATTATGTATGCAACAAAAGAAACACATTGCCATTTTGATGTGGGTTTTTAATGCATAAAAATAAAAACAGAAAGACAAAGATCAAAATATTTGAGTGTGAAAAGTCCTTTATTGATGATAAAGCAAAACATGCAACAGTTAAAAGCCCTACAAATAAAATCACTACGTCTTGAGCAGAACGCAGGATTAAAATAATAGGAAAACAAAAAAATTACTCGAAGCCAGTCACTTGAATGACTCTCTCGGAAGACCGGTTGCACAGACTTTCTCCTGGGACACAAGGACGGATCCAGCTATCCATGTCACAATCACTGTCTCCTTCTTCCTCGATGGCATTAACTCTGTCGAAGAAAACACTGACACTAGTGAAACGGACTGGGCCATAGAATTTGGGAGGCTCTTCTTGACGCTTAGGTGGTTTGTACCCTAATCCATAGGTATCCCTCTTCTCTTGAACTTCAACCACCTGGCCCCACCTCTGTGAGCTACCAGCTTCAACCACAGCTTTGGCATCTTTAAACGAAGACATAGAAACTTCAGGCTGATTCGCCACTGCAGGCTGCTCTATAGCTTCAGACTGGACAACCTCTTCCGAAACCTTCACCTTTTCAAACCCCTGACACAACGTCTCATGGATTTCACCATCCACTTCCACGTATTTGAAGGTTGACAGCTGACTAATCATTATGTCTTCTTCTCCGTACACTGTCACTACATGACCATCAACCATGTATTTCAGCTTTTGATGCAAAGTGGAGGTTACAGCGCCTGCACCATGGATCCAAGGACGACCCAACAAACAGCTGTACGCTGGCTAAATATCCATTATATAAAATGTTGCATCAAAGACTTCTGGTCCAACCTTGATCGGAAGCACAATCTCACCAAAGACAGATCTCTTCGAGCCATCAAAAGCTCGCACCAGCAAGTCACTTGGTGTACAAATAAGTCCTCTGGTATCTAACTTCATTAATGCTTTCTTGGGCAATACATTCAACGATGATCCAGTATCAACTAACACATGTGACATCAGTGAACCACGACACTCAATCGATATATGCAGGGCATGGTTATGATTCCTCCCAGCAGGAGTCAAATCAAGATCTGTAAAACCCAAGCCATTACCCGCATTCACGTGCGCTACAACCCCTTCCAGCTGGTTAACAGAAATCTCTTGAGGAACATAGGCTGCATTCAAAACCTTCAAAAGAGCATTCTTGTGAGCATCAGAACACAATAGCAAAGACAGAATAGAGATCTTGGATGGGGTCTGATGTAACTGGTCCACGATCTTGTAATCACTTTTCCTGATGAGCCTCATAAACTCCTCAACATTTTCAGAAAAAGCATCATCAATCGGCTTTACCGTAGAATCAATAATCACTGGAGTCTAAACAGAATCATCCATTGCCTGTTTTCCCCTATCATGCCTAGAAGTACTGGGTTGATCATTAACAGGAGTAAGCACTCTACCACTTCTCGTTATAGCATCAACTTCAACCTTAACTTCAGGACTAGCACTCACTGGTGAAGTAGTCAATAATTCCTGCTTTTGTCCATTGACAAACACCTCTGCGCCGTAATTCCAGGGAATAGCCTTAGTGTTTTCATACAGAACGGGTCCTGCCTTTGTGATAATAACTGGAGGTGGCCTTGCCGGACCAGAAATAGTAATTGTTTTGAAAGGAATGGTGATAGTAGCAACCTTCTCACTAATAACCTCTTTTTGTTGATTACACAGATCAAACTATAAACAACCCTCATTAATCAGATTCTGAATACCCATCTTCAATGAATCACAACCATTAACCTTCGTCAAACAATCTGAGCAGTTCTCATCACAACCCGGATAGACGCCACCCTTCAATAACCTGTTTTTAACCACAGCCAGCGGAGTTTTCAGCTCCTCAACATCCATGATCAAGTTCAAAGCTTCACCTTCCTCAATTATCGCATTCACCCTCGGCCCATTGTGATCAGGCATCGGGTTTTAAATAACATTGGGCCTAGTATTCGAGAAATTGATAGCCTTGGAGTCTACAAGGTCTTGCACCTTGTGATGAAATGCCCTACACTTCTCCACAGTGTGCCCCGGAGCACCAGAGTGAAAATCGCAGTTTGCGTTAGCATCGTAGCCTCGTGGGAGCTCCCCTGTTGGTGGAGCCAGGGTACGGAGCTCAACTAGACGCAACTGCAGTAAATGTTGCAACAACTGTGCATATGACATTGGTGGTTGATCAAAATGCCTCTCTGCATTCCTTTGTCTGTTCTGATACTGACCCTGCTGCCTATTCTGATTAGCATTATTCCTTTATTGCTATGGTGGAGGTAACGTTGCTGGGATAGTTACCGATGCTACTTGTTGATTATTGCTTTGACGCTGTTTCCCTTTTCCCCTGTGAGATGATACAGCGTTGGCCTCTCCTTTCTTCTTATAACCATCAAATGGCTTCTTTCCGTGCCCGAAAGACGATCCGTCACCACTAGAAACTTTTCCAGCCTTAATTCTAACCTCTACCTTCTGTCCGATAGCAATCACATCTGCAAACTTGCCTAGAGAACAAGGCAACAGCTTCTCATAATAGTGCTTAGGCAGTGTGTCCATAAACATATCCAACATCTCTTTTTCCAGCATTGGTGGATGTACCCTAGCCGCCAATTCACGCCACCTTTGCGTGTATTCTTTAAAACTTTCATCATTTTTCTAGGACATGCTCAACAGCTGAGTTTTGTTAGGAGCCATGTCTGTGTTGTACTGGTAATGCTTGATAAAAGCTGCAGCTAGCTCTCTTCAAGTACGCACATCTCTACTTTCCAGCGCCATATATCATTCCAAAGACGCACCAGACAGGCTGTCTTGGAAAAAGTGCATCATTAGCTTTTCATCCTTGGCATGGGCAGCCATCTTCCTGGTATAAGCCTTTACATGAGTTCTCGGGCAAGTAGAACCATTATACTTCTCCAGTGTAGGAATCTGAATCTTGTGTGGAATGACAATATCAGGGACCAACCCTAGGTCGTCCAAATCTATTCCCAAATCATCCTATTTCACAACCCCCTTCAATTGCGCCTCAATTAAACGGATCCTCTCATCACTGACCACAGGTAGGCCAGCATCCAAGCTTCTGACTAAAAAAACATCATCCTGTTGATCATCAATACGATGGCCATGGATAGCTCGAACAGTGCTTCCTTCTCCAACCACTAAAGGAATCCTACCCTGTCCACCAACGCCAGGAATAAGAATATTGATACCAGCACCACCTCCTCCTGGAGGAATAACACGATTAAGAAAATCACCGTGTAAGATACCATTTTCATCAACCTGCGACACCAAAAGCTGAACTAGAGTTCCGAATTCATTCTGACTTTGCACCACACCTTGCATCATCTCCATGAATTGATCGATGCGAGCTTGCATAGCTGCCATGTCTGCCTGAACTTTGTCCATCACTCGGCTTTGATTAAGCCTGGTAGAATACCGATGAGTTGGTTGATCAATCCTGACTACAAAAAGAGAGAGCATAAGAAAACCAGAGAATCCAAGATAACCTGTAATGCAAAATTGATTATGATTATACAAATGCGAATGCAAAAATGCAAACAAACATATTTGAGCATTTCCAGGACCCATCCGCTTTGATTCCATTCCATGAAACCGGGCAAGGGGTTAGACACATTATCGGAAAATAAATCCGAACCCAAAAATACCACCGGATCAAACCACAGGGACAAAATCTCTCTGAAAACCAGAACTACCAGAGCACAGATAGTTAAACCAAATATTCCATTATCGAAAACAAAGTAGTTCTTACAAACAAATTCAAGCATAATCAAAGGTGACTCCATCAACAAACTTGATGGTAATCCCAAAAAAGATAAACAACAAAATCAACTACAAATCAATTCCAAACAAACTAGCTTCAACTTCCTCAAGAAGGTCCAAAGTGTCAGGATGTGCAGGTTGCTTTAATAGCCCTTTGATCAACTTGTTTCTCTTTGCAATCTCTTGGTTCAATTTAATAATCTGCTCTTCAGCGTTATCGTCCTCGCGCCTCGACTTCTTGACCTCGGCTTGCAACTTGAGCTCTTCAATTTCCTTATGTGCTTCTTTCCACTTGGCAAAGTAACGATCTTTCCTTACTTTCACTGCCTGAAGTTCTTCTTTCAGTTCTCCATTCTCAATCTTGAACTCCTCCCACATATCATGATACGTGGCAAGCTTGTCTTCTACTTTAGTCAAAAGCTTCCTGTTTTCCCTTTTAGCTTTTCCTGATGATTCAGCAGCCATACTGACCTTTTTGAAGTGCTGAGCTCTGTCGGCAAAATCCTTCTCTCTTTTTTCTAGATGCGCAATCATGTCTTGAACTTTCCATTTCAACTCCAAGTTGTCATGTAGAGCATTCTGTAGCTGACTACTCATATCAGAGTTTTCCACCCTCAAATCAGATACCAACTTTCGCTGCTTGTCGAACTCTTCGAGTGGTACAGTGAGTCTCTCTTCTACAATCTCTGGATACAAGGGAGGCGCTCGATCAAAAGGTAAATAGAACTCTTCTACCCTTTTCTTTACCCATTCAACATATGGAGCGAAAGATTGATTATTGGGTTTACCCAAAACGGTTTTACCTTTTTTCTGTCTACTGAGCCAAGCTTCAGAAGCTTCTTGTGCAATAGCCACACCATCAGTCATATGAAAGTACAAAGATTCTTCCAAATCTTTTCCAGCTAGAGGATCTTTTAGGGCGTATGCAAACTGCCTGATAGCCAACGACGGGTTGTAGTTAATACCTCCTTTTCTTCCGATCAAGGGTACGTTAGGATACTTACCACATCTATGCAAAATATCAGTCCCCAATAATCCCTTATCCACCCAAAGAATATCTTTAGCAGCTAGGCCCATCAGACGCTTACTCCACTCTAAAGAAGTCTTTGAATCCACTAAAGCACCTGACCGAGGTAAACGTTTGGCGAACCACTTGTAAAAAAGAGATGTGCAACAACAAACCACCCCACCTCGTCTTTTCTCATTCTTGTTGTATAGGGCGTAGTGGAGATCACCTAACAAAGTCGGTACCGGATTCTGAGCTATAAATATCTGAATAGCATCCGTATCGACAAACTCAGACTCATTAGGGAATAACACAATGCCATATATACACAGAACTAATATTGCATTGAAAGCCATCCAGCTCTTCTCCTTAGCTTTTTCTCGAGCCCTCTTCACCAAGTACTCCAAGTGATAGCCTCGGGATTTCCCCTTCTTTGAAAAGTCAGCCTCCACTGTCGATCTGCTCAAATAAAGAGCCTCAACCACTGCTTGGAAATCACAATCTCCTTGGGAACTACAGAAAGGAACACCTTCTTTGACAGGAATCCTCAAAATGTTGGAGAACTCTTCCAGGGTAGGAACCAACACATAATCTGGCATCACGAAGCACCTCAAGGAAGGATCATAAAACTGCATCAAGGTGTGTATCCCATTATATTCATATTCACCGAGACTCCGAACCAGGGGTAATATCCAACCATACTTCTCTTCAAAGGCTCCCAAAACTTCTGGACCAGCCATACTCTGTAAACTGTTCAATGGACCAAGAGTGATCTTCGGGAACTTGTAGATGATGATGTGCTTCTTACCCCTCTTAGTGTCCATCCCTATGAACGCCCTCTGACTGGAATCAAAAGACTGGATGCTACCTGGAAATGCAAAAACATGAATGTCAGAAAAATGGAATGCAATACGAAGCATGGGATCAAGGTATCCACACAAACTGGCTGCACTGTGCTGACTGAACAAATCAAGGCTCTGTACCAAAACCCAGAACAAAAGCAACCATAGTGATAAAACTAGAAAACCAGGTAGGTTGAAGGCTAAGGTCACTTGCAAAACTGCAAACACCCATCCCTCTCACATGTGGGTACTAAGATCCTTAGTATCTCGGGCTCTCCGGTCGAGAAATGATGATACGTTCACCATTTCTGGTTTAGCATTATCATCAATCGAGGAGGCCTCAACTGATTCACCAAAACAAAAGGTCCTCAGCTTCTGGCACTGAGGTCGAGAAGCAATAGTACATTCATCCCTCGGGGTACAGTACTATCGCCAATCGAGGAGCGCCTCCACTGATTCACTTTCAAAAAAGATCCTATGGCGAGTTCCCAGCATTGGGTCCTCGGGTCGAGAGTCGTAATGGGTTTGCCCTTTCTGGTATGCCATTATCCTTCTCGGGAGGAGTGCCGTTACTGAGTCCTCGAGAATGGTCATCAGAGTCAAAGTTCCTCAAGAGAATAACTACTGGACTGTATCAACATACAGCAGCAGATATCTCTCGATAGAACCTCGTCTGACTGTGGGGATCGTGATCACCCGCACGTGGCCAACACCACGGGAGCGTCACGCCTGCCCACACTAAAATCTATGTGTATGCTCGAGCCTGGGTAGTGGGCTCATCTCTCAGAACCTCCCAACCTGCCAAACAGAAAACCAACACAGCGCAGCACAGTCCAGCATAACAATGAAAGGCAATGCAGTAAAATGTGGTAAAAATAGTAAAGCAGTAAAGCAAAAATACAGTAAACGACAATACAGTAATATACAACAAAACAAAGCACCACAAAAAAACCCCCAATGAAATAAAACAGACAAGCGCTAGGATGGACTCGCTAAAGGGGATGCACCAGCAAGAGGTCAACCAGACTCCCCAGCAGAGTCGCCAGCTGTCGCTCCCGAAAGATTCGCATCCCACGGTACAAAGGCGAGAGTGGTGCGGAAAAACACAGAGTCGCCAGCAATGTGTATTTATCCCGAGAGAGGGAAAGGAAACACTGCATAAACCTGAAAGAAGGGAAAGAGCCTGGTCACGAGACCAAGAGAAATGGGTACGGGAGTCGGTTATGCGAGGGGAAGGTGTTAGCACCCCACGCATCCATCGTACTCGATGGGATCCACGCTTGTTGTCTGCATCAAAGGGTGTCGTCGTCTGGAACTCCACTGCTACAGGGCCAAAAAAGAAACGAGAGCGGGAAGAACGGAGAAACGAAGAAGAAAAGAAAAAAAGAAGTGACTCGATAGGACGATATCGTTGTCCTAGGCCTACGTACTCCCTCAGTGCAATGGGAAAGTCAGAGTCAACGTAGTTCGGACGGGAACTGTGGGGGACGGTTGCTCGCCAAGACAATTGCTGTCTTGTGCCTACATATCCTCAATCGGACGAGAGAGAGGAATCAGAGCTAATGTAGTTCGTGGGTACGACCACGAATGGGTAAGTGTTTTTTACGTGAGCGACGAGCTCTTTTCTGAAAATGAAGTTTGAAACCCAACAATCCCGAAGGATAAAAAGATTTGAATTTGTTTGGTGTTTTTTAGACAGAAGTGTCTTTTAAGTTGTTTCGTAACTTGCATTGAACCAAAGTCTAGGACATAGGAACGAATACTTCGCGTATCGTCCCCAACAGGACGTACACTAGGTACCCTAGAAGAATGAAGGGAAACCCTTCACTCCTCACTTCCCACGCTTAAGGCTCGTGCACAATACACGTTAACTTTTATTACGTGTTTTGAAGAAGTTTTGAGATGAGAAGAGAGAAGACACAAAAGGAAACTCTAAAGGGAAACTAAGAGTCCTAATGTTATCATGCATGGAGGTCCTATGGTTAATGAGGTTTAGGAGAGACGACAACCTAAAACCTAATGGTAATCGTACTCCCAGCTTAATCAAAAATTAAGTTGGACTAGGTAGCTCTAAGGGGAAAAGAGTCCAAGACTTGAACAAGTCTTGAGACTCGAGGGAGTGAAATGAGTAGAAAGAGAAGGTACAACACCTATAACAGCACATTTGCTTCAGAACAACAGTGAAATCATGCACATACACCAAACAACATTCAACAGCATGAAACTCAGCATGAAAACAAGTGTAAAAAGGTCAAACAGCATACATGTACACATGGACAGCACATATGACAACACCTTATGCAAAACTCAGGTGTGAAATCAGGACGACATGCACCATATTTGAATACGATTCAATCAAGGCAGAGCAAACGTGCATCAAACAACATACATCATTCAATTAATCATGATCATAAACAAACCACACACCATGTTGAATAACCTTGCAAGCATCATGGAAGAATGCAACATATAGCATATGATCAAATGAAACAAGTATGCACATCATGAAATTGGATACAAGTAAGTATGCACAATCAATCATCAATCCAGGAGCAATGCACAATGAACATGGTCAACAAGTGAGTGTGCGTATGTGTTCATAGCATCAAGTGTTCAACAACACAAACATACACATAAATGATGAAATCCAATCATCGTGTGTCGGAGAAACGTGTCCATGCAATGGTGTGAAGTGCAACAGCTCAAGAATAATCCACAAATCATCAACATATTAATCCATGAAGTTTAGGCATGCATCGGATCTCAAACAACCAAGAAAATGCACTAAAATACACATTCTGTCCCAGAGTAACTGGTTAACAAACAGTGAGTAACCGGTTACTTAGTTGAAAATCAGGCCATTTACGCAAAAAATACACAGAGTAACCGGTTAACAAACGGTGAGTAACCGGTTACTCTGGGACAGAGTTCAAAAATAATTTACAAAATCACTTTTCAGCAGCAAAATCACTTATCCAATTATTTCCAAATGATCATACAATCACTCATGCACGAAATTAAGCTCATGAACAACAATCAAACATCATGCAAATCAATTATCATCAACATTCATGATCAAAATCAAGCAAAAGCATCAACAACACATGAAATCAATGGATCTACATTGCAAAAGTTATGATCAATCAAAATCATTTATAGATCTAGGGAAAACCAACCTACAAGGCTGAGGTTTGCCTTGGTTAATATTGAGCACGAAAATTGATGAATCCAAGCAAGAAAACCAAAGATCTATGTGATGAACTTCAAGATCCAAGCAAGAACAACCAAGATCCAAGCTAGAACAACTTAAATAATGAAAAGTTGCTCCAAAAGTGATTCCACACTCCAAAACAGTAGCAAATCCAAGTTTCTTTCAAGAATTGGTGAATGGATGGTGGTTTAGTTTCAAGATCAACAAATTCCAAGGTGAAATTTGATGAACTTTGATGATGAAACTTTGAGTGAGGGTTTTGGAAAATGAGAGAAAAGTTGAGAGAATTGAAAGAATTCTGAAAATTGGAGAGTGAAAATGATCTAGGTCTCCTCTTGGTTTGGAATGAGTGAGTTTAAATATCCGATAGCTTAGGAATTTGACTTGGGTTTGGAGTGAGTGGAAAATGAGGTGAAAAATGGGTTAAGAAGTGAAGTGTGGAATTGGGGTGGAAATGGAAAATTTGGGTGGAAAATGATGAAAAGAAGCTGTTCTAGATCCTTCTCACTTAGGCACAAGCAATGCACATGACCACTAAAATGATTTGAAAATTCTGCAGTGCTGAAAAATGCAGATTCTGGGCAAAAATTGCACTGGGTAACCGGTTACCAAAAGGTGAGTAACCGGTTACTTAGTGGAAAATTTGAATTTTCTGCTTGGCGCCAAAAGGAGGGAAAATGGAGACGGACTTGATTCCACCTGTTCTGAACCACAATATGCCTTTGAAACTTGTCTTTGGACCTCACTACTCGAGTGAACTTGAAACATGCCGTGAAATATTTTCCAAGCCCCGATTAAATTGCTGAGACGGTTGTTCGGTGCTGAATTGCTGATCAAAATTTGACTGTCGGAACTGTTGATCTTCAAATCACTTAATGAGCAAAATAAATGCTCAAAAAGACTTTGGGAATTAAATGCTTGGCTTTAACTGCCGATAAAGATCAAACCGGTGCTGAGAACATCTTGTACTGCTGAAGAAAATGCCCTGAACCCATGCTCACAGAAACATGCAAATGCAGCAATGCTAATGCAAATGAAAAGAAACATAAGCCAATCAGCGCTAAAACAAGAAGCCAAATTTTGGGGTGTTACATGGACGTATAGGGAATACTGACCCTTAGTATATGCGTCTGATCTAGGGAAATTAGCGTACTTACGCCGGTTGAATAGGGATAGGAGACCTCGAGTAGTGGCCTTAGAGTTAACGTACTGTATCATCTTCTGATTTCACTTACGCCGGTTGAATAGGGATATTATACCTCTAGTAGGAATCAGTGAGCTATACACCAATGGATTGGGTATAGTGGTCTTGTTAACTCGTTGTGGAAATATAACGATGCTTGATTTAAGTAATGCATTAGACATCAACATGGGAGAAATAGGGGATTCTAGAAAAAACCTGACCACTTTCTATAAATTGTCAGAACACTGCTTTTTATTAGTGCGATACTATCAGTACATTTGCCGAGATTCAGGATCAGAATTGAATCCCGAAATTCAAAGGACTGCATGTGCCATTAGGAGAGCAGTTAGACAAGAAACTCTAACTCAAAGGACGTTAGTAGAAGACAAATCACTTATTTCTTTGGAATCTGAAGTGGAAATCATCATGGAAGACGTACTACCACCGCCCACTATGGAGGATTACTGCAAATGGACTGATGAAGGATAAATTTCTAGAGGGTTTAACCCTGCTAATTTTGATATAAAAATTTATGTGATTTTAGGTTTGAGAGACAATCTATTCGATGGGAACGCAATTCGAGACCCGTCAGATCACCTTGCTCGCTTCTACGAAACACCCTCAATGTGCACGCCAGCTAATGTCGCTGAAGACCAAGTCAAGCTGGGGTTGTTTAGTTTTTCGCTAATTGGAAGAGCTAAATATCTCTTGCTTTGACTTCCAAATGTAACTATATGAACATGGAAAGAGATGGAGGAAAAATTCTTGGAGAGATTTTTCACCACCACTCAATTTGCTGAACGAAGAGTTGAAATCACAAACTTTGAGCAGCAGGAAACTGAATCATTTTATGACTAATGGGAGATGTTTAAACTTGTAACACCCATATATAATATATATACTTCAAAGCATAAATATCATACATTAATCCAAGTGTTTGGTACTGAAATACCATAAGTTCCCAGTTAACACATTATATGCATTCATGCCTAAAATACCTAATACAAAAAAACAATGGCATAATGTATACAAGATGTCCCAAGACACTAAGAACTAGATCAAAACAATAATCTCAAAATAATCTCCACAACGGAAGTTTTGCCATCCCAAAAAGCCAAGGAAAGTAAGGAAAATCCAATGACCTTATCCTTACCCTTCGCGGAACCTGCTGTACCTGTAATATAATCAACAACATGGGGTGAGATATTAAATCTCAGTGAGTTCCCTATCTTACGAATTCTCTCGGCTTTACAAGGTTCTAACCTTCCTAACTCAAGTCCAAGGGAAAAGGGAAAGGACTTCGAGTTCACAATCTCAATTCTCACACTATATGGAAACATGTTCATGAGTTCATCAACTCAAAATATCACTAATCGATAACCTGTACCAAGGCATCCCTTTTTCCAGTCCGCTTCTACGTCTAGAAGTCGACCCGAGTCATGGATCCTTGTAACCTACTTTACATACGAATAGATTCGGGTTCTACGGGCCTTTTACCGTTATAAACCGTCACTTCACACGGGCCTTATACCGTCACAAGCATACACCCCAAGGGCTTCATTCGTACTGCACGCGGGAATCAAACCTGCCAAGTAGTCATGCATATGTTTCAGAGGAGCTCGAGACTCATGAAACTGCAACTCAAGATAAACGGTTACGATTACATGATCTCATACACAAACGTGATTGTATTCGACAATCACAAGGCCACAATGCCTTAAGGCCACAAAGAACACAAAGTTTCACACACATGTTCCATACTAGTGTCTCACTCTCCTCTAGGCCATTACTCGTCAAGGATGCACATCTAGGCATCGAATGCCCGAGCATCGCCATCTAGGTTTTCTATCACAATCCTATTCACAACCTAGAATCATAACATTAGGTTTGGGATAAGTTTTCTCACTCTTCCTAATTCTTTTTTAAGCATGCAACTCTCACAATCAAGTTTAATCCACAATAGGATGAGCAAAGCATATTACAATTACACAATAGAATTTCATAGGATAATTCAACATAATTATACCACTTTTGGATTTTCCTCCGATTATTTAATCAGGAAATAAAACCGACATTTTTCACCTTCATCATATAGATTATTCTCACAGCTTTCTATCGGTACCAAGAATACTTAAATCGGATAAACGAAAAGAAAGTTATGGATTTTAAAAGAAAAGAAAAACATTTGGAAAAGTCTCATGAGCGCCCGACGCTCCATGCTTCGCCCGGCGGTGCCCCCTTTGCCTCTACTTCGCCCAGTGAAGCAGGGGCGTAAAACCCATGCCAAAATCCCAAAGTTACAGAATCAAAACTTGTTGCGCCCCTTGACCATCGCTCGGCGGAGCAGCGACGCAAGCCTTGCGTCGCCCGGCGCTACGCACCAGAAGCAGAATTTTCTGCTGCGTTTTCATGGTTCCTTAGGCTTCAAAATTCAACTTTTCCAAACCAAATAATTTCCAAACAACCAAACCAAGTATCAGCAATGATCATATGCATGTTACGACTATACTACGCAATTTATATCGATTTCCAACCGTTAGATTCATGATTCTAGCAAGATTACTCATTTTCTCACAATATCTAACCTAGCTCTAGAACTCAAGAAACTCTACAACTAAAGCATCTACCTAGAACCCACCTGGATTAGAGGATGATGATGAAGAAGATGAGATAAATTGATGAAGAAGAGATGATGATTCTTGATCTTTTTCCTCTTCTAGGTTTTCTTCTTTTCTTTCCTTTCCTCTTTCTCCTCTCTAACTTCTCTCTCTCCAATTGTTACTAATTTTGGAAAGGAAAGGAAAAATGAACGATATAGAGAAATATCATTAATTAGTAACACTACTAATTGTCCAAAAAGTCTCTATAGTACCAAAAGTTAAAACCTCAGAGTCAGAAAATATTAATTTGATCTGCTCTGAGCTCATCAGTTTACTCTAATAATCTTATCCAATAAATTCTCAGAGTACACCGGAACCCAGTTGATCACAACTAATATTATCCAGAGCAAAATAAAATACGGGGTATTACATCCTCCCCCCCCCCCCTTAAATAGAAATTCTCCCACGAATTTAAAAATTACCTGAATAGATGAGGGTAAGCATCTCTCATCTCTGATTCTAGTTCCCAAGTTTCATCGCCCGGATGCGTCTCATCCCACTGAACTTTCACCAGAGAAATCTCTTTACTCTCAGTACCTTAGTCTCTCTTCCTGTGATACGGCTTGGTTAAAGTTCAAACGTCAAATCTGTTTCTATCTCAACTGTATCTGGTAGAATTGGCTGAAGAGGATCTGAGACAAACTTCCGGAGTTGATACACATGAAAAACATCGTGTGTAACACCCTTTTCTACCATCAAATAATGTTGCAACAGAAACAACTCAATTATCAGAGTAAAGCATAAAAATTCCCTCGAAGGGTGCACATTTCTCATTAAATCAAAATAACACAATTACCCTATAAACAAAAAGTGGTTTTCCTCAAAGTTTCACAAAAGCCTTCACATGGCAGCGGAACTCAAAATTCCCCATAAAAAGGTTTTCCACAACGTCGTAATAATAAAAAATAAAACCACATCATTGCATGACAACAAAATAAAGAAACAACATAGTTCGACTCAAAGGACCCTAACCCGATGTTACACTATCAGAGCAAGACCCTCTAAATCGACCAAAGCAAATAACTTCAAGTCCTCGGAAGCATCCAAAGCTAAACCTGATCACCTGCATGTTACCCACGTGGAGGCAACATTCAAACAGGCAGGGTGAGTAATCACAATTCAATATAAATCATATAAAGAAAAGACATTAACAAGGCAACAGTTGTTTACATCAATTACTACAACGACTCACCCCAAAACATCATATACAACATCACATCACCAATATCACTCATATGCAATCATGCAATGCCACCAAGAATGGAATACAACGTCATAAAAATGCATGTGGTACCAAATCGTCATAATAATGGACACTAGGCCATCAACCCTCCACAAGGGAGCACGTTACAAAATACTCCAATCCGCACAATGGGATTGAAGCCACCACTTGACCGAAGTCCTAACATCGTCACTGGACCGAAGTCCTAAAATCGTCAGTAGACCGAAGTCTAAATGCTATGAATGCATGACGCACAATGTAAATGTCATCATCATCAACAAAAGTCATTACGTGCATCAACATTCATCAAAATCTCATGTTAATCCATATAATCATTTAATCATCAAAACATCATTGAATCGTCATCTCATAATCATTAATATACTCATGGTACTTCACATCGTCATTTTATCATCAAACATCACATATAAACATCTAATAATCATCAATCACATCATATCATCATCCAACCATGAGACATCACATGTATGGACATCTCACAATACATCAATCATATCAGGTCATCATTTCCATCACTAAATAATTCATCAAATAACACGTCAACACATAGCAAAAATTCACCGCAACATCACAACATCAATATAATATAAAACAGATATTTTCCATGAATTTTAAATCAATAAAATAGTATTTTTCAGTTCCAGGTCACGATAAGCGCGCCCCACCCGCGCTAAGCGCGCTACTCACTACCTCGAAGAGACGAAATTTCTTCCGACCGCGCTAAGCGAGCTAGACCGCGCTAAGCGGGCTCTGCGATTTCTGCAGAAAAACCCTGCGATAACAGCACTCCTCCCTCTACGATCCTGCACTCCTAAACTCGATTTTAACTCATATTTTTCACAGATTATATTACCGTAACTTATAACTATCACATATGCATCAATAACACTAATTATCACATAGCCAATCATCAAAATCCATCCTCCCTAACCTCAAATTCCTAGGTTTTCCCCCAAAACCCCAATCACCCACCAACACCTAATCTTTATATCAAACATATTGCAAAGTGATACTCCTCATACCTTAGAATATTGTTTCCTTCGACTTCTCTTGAAGTTTCGCCGGAATTCTTCTATGCCCTAGCCTCCTTCTCACTTGTTCTTCAGAGCACCTTTGCCTCTTCCTCAAAAGAATACGAATAATGAGTTCCTTTCACTATTCCTTCTTAAAATACCCCTAAATGTGCTCTTCCCATCATACCCTCACTTATTCCCCTCAAATGTCCACTTTACCCTTACTTCCTCTTCTTTCATTTAAAATAAATAATAATTTAAATATATTCACATTATATACTATTATTTGATTAAAATAATCAAAACTTCATAAAATCACCGACATCGACACGAAACACCAAAATTCACAGAAATCCACGAATATAATATTTAAGTTAATTAAATAAATATTCTACAAAATTTTGGGGCGTTACAACTCTCCCCCACTTAAATAATTTTCGCCCTCGAAAATTACCTCAAGGAAGCAGAGTCGGATACGACTCCCTCATCTAGTCTTCACGTTCCCAAGTCCAACTTTCGCCAGCTGGTCCACCCCACAACACCTTTACCAAAGTTATGTCTTTACCCCGCAGTTGCTTCATCTCTCGACCATCAACACGCACAGGCAATGCTTCCACAGTCAGATTATCTCTCACTTGTACATCATCCATCTGAATCACATGCGACGGATCCATAATGTACTTCCTCAATTGAGATACATGGAACACGTCATGCAAATTCGCAAGTGACGGCGGTAAGGCAATTCGATAGGCTACATCTCCTATCCTCTGTGATATCTGATATGGACCAACAAAATGTGGAGTGAGCTTCCTAGACTTCAAAGCTCGACCCACACCAGTCACTGGCGTCACCCTTAAAAACACGTGATCTCCCTCTTGGAATTCAAGTGCTTTCCTCCTCTTATCATGGTAACTCTTCTGACGAATCTGCGAAGCTTTCATCCTCTCTTGGATCTTCTTAATCTTCTCAGTCGTCTCTTGCACAATTTCAGGTCCGAGTACAGCACTCTCGCCCGATTCATACCAACACAACGGAGTCCTACACCTTCTCCCATACAAAGCTTCATAAGGCGCCATTCCAATACTAGCATGAAAACTATTATTGTACGTGAACTCAACCAACGGCAAATGGCTATCCCACAATCCTCCATGATCCAACACATAAGCCCTTAGCAAATCTTCTAAAGATTGGATAGTCTTTTCCGCCTGACCGTCCGTCTGCGGATGATAGGTAGAACTCATCTTCAACTTAGTACCCAAAGCATCTTGCAAACTCTTCCAAAACCTCGATGTAAACCTCGGATCTCTATCCGACATAATACTCGAAGGTACCCCATGTAACTTCACAATTTCTTCAATATACGTCTCGGCTAACTTCTGCATAGAATGGTTAATCTTCATCGGCAAGAAATGAGCCGACTTAGATAATCTATCCCCGATCACCCAAATTGAATCATTTTCCTTAACAGTCTTCGGCAATCCCGACACAAAATCCATAGAAATACTATCCCATTTCCATTCTGGAATCCTCAATGGCTGCATCATACCTAAAGACTTCTGATGCTCAACCTTCGACTTCTGACAAGTCAAACATGCATAAACAAACTCTGCAACATCCTTCTTCATACCTGGCCACCAAAACAACTTCTTCAAATCCGGATACATCTTTGTAGCACCGAAATGAATGCTCAATCTACTTCGGTGTCCTTCTTCAAGAATACTCTTCTTAATATCTGGAACATCTGGAACACACACCCTATCTCTAAACATCATTACGCCATTCCCGTCCATCCGGAATTCACCTTCGTTACCTTGGTTAATCAAAGTCAATTGGCCAACCCACTTTAAATCAGATTGCTGTCCCGCTCTGATTTCTTCCAGGATACCACTAGTCAACTTCAACATTCCCAACTCCACACTGTCAGAGGTCTCTTCACACACCAAACTCAAATCTCTGAATTGCTCAATTAATTCCAACTCTTTCACCATAAGCATCGACATATGCAATGACTTTCTGCTCAATGCATCGGCCACTACATTTGCTTTGCCCGGATAATAACTCAAATCAAAATCGAAATCCTTCAACAACTCTAACCACCTTCTCTGCCTCATATTCAATTCCTTCTGATTAAATAAGTATTTTAGAGTCTGATGATCACTGAACACTTCAAATTTAGAGCTAAATAGATAATGCCTCCAAATTTTCAACAGAACCATTACCGCGGCCAATTCCAAGTCATGTGTAGGATAATTCCTTTCATGAACTCGCAATTGTCTCGAAGCATAGGCAACAACTTGTCCTCTCTGCATCAATACTCCACCAAGACCCGTCTTCGATGCATCACAATACACCACAAAAGATTCACTCAGATTAGGCAGAATCAACACTGGAGCAGTCGTCAACTTCTTCTTTAATTCCACAAAACTCTCTTCACAAGCTACATCCCACACAAAAGCTTGACCCTTTCGAGTTAACTGAGTCAAAGGTAACGCCAACTTAGAAAAGCCTTCAATAAACTTGCGGTAATAACCCGCTAATCCCATAAAACTTCGTATCTCAGTAGCAGACTTCGGAGTCTCCCACTGCAACACGGCATCAATCTTAGAAGGATCAACAGCAATCTCGTCACTTGAAATCACATGGCCAAGGAAACTCACTCCCTTCAACCAGAACTCACACTTCGACAACTTTGCATACAACTTCTTCTCCTTCAACACTTGTAACACAGTTCTCAAATGCTCGACATGCTCTTCTTCAGATCTAGAATATATCAAGATATCATCGATAAACACCGCCTCAAACTTATCCAAATACTCATGAAAAATCCGATTCATGTACTCCATGAACACACCAGGGGCATTAGATACACCAAACGCCATCACAGTGTATTCATAGTGTCCATACCTCGTTCTGAAAGCCGTCTTCAGAATATCGTCAGGCTTAACACGAATCTGATGATAGCCCGACCTCAAATCAATCTTCCTGAACACACATGCACCTACTAGCTGATCCATCAAATCGTCGATTCTCGGTAGCGGATACTTATTCTTGATAGTCACTTTATTCAGCTGTCGATAATCAACACACAACCTCATACTCACATCCTTCTTCTTCACTAACAACACAGGAGCACCCCACGGAGAAACACTTGGTCGAACAAACCACTTCTCAAGCAACTCTTCCAACTGTTTCTTCAATTCACTTAGCTCAGAGGCTGACATCCGATAAGGAGCCATCGACACTGGACTCGTACCTGGTATTTACTCCAATGTAAACTCCACCTCACGCTCTGGAGGCAAATCACTGATGTGATCTGGAAACACTTCTGGGAATTCACAGACAACATGCAACTCCACACTCGCAGCTTCACGATCAATTTGTAACGATGCAAACATTGCAAACACCAAAGCTTCCTCCTCCACAAGTCCGTATACCTGCTTAGCAGATAAGAACATCAACTCCCCACCATCCTCAATTTCAGGAAACTCTACAGCCTTGGTATAATAATTGATGTGAATAAGTTGAACTCTAACCAGTTCATTCCAAATATCACATCAATCTGGTGCAAGGGTAAGTACACCAAATCCATCACAAAACTCTTCTCAAAAATCGTCACAGGACATCTCAAACACACAAGGGTAGTAGTAACAGAACCATTAGCTGGAGTTTCTATTACCATATTACCTTTCATGCCAGATAACTTCAAACTTAATCTATTAGCACATTCAAGCGAGATAAAGGAATGAGTAGCACCAGTATCAATAATAGCAACCAACTCGATATCATTAATAAAACAAGTACCTCGGATCAGGTTGTCCTTCTCTTGAACTTCTGCACTACTCAAGGCAAACACACGGCCACTGGTCTAGGCAGCAGTAGCAGTCTTCTTCGGCTTTTGACATTGAGTACTGATATGACCTTTCTCACCACAATTGAAACAGGTCGGACCTTCATCTTTGAAGTCAGTAGCTTTATGCCCCTTCCTACCACATCGATAGTACCTCACTACATTGTTGGTACATGCATCAACACGGTGACCTTGCTCACCACACTTATGACACTTTCCAGAAGCGGGAGCTGCTCCCTCACTTGTCTTTTTCCCATCTGAAGCCTTCTGCTTCCCTTTGTCAGCTAAAGTTGTATAAGGCTTACCCTTATACTGCCCTTTCTTCTCACTCAACTACTTGTAGTAAGCAGATCGAGCTCGGATATCCTCATCATAGATTCTGCTCTTGTCAACCAACTTAGCATACCTGCGGATCTGCTGATACCCAATACCCTGCTTAATCTCTGGTCTCAGCCCATTCTCAAACTTGAGACACTTAGACATCTCAGCATCAGCGCGATTGTAGTGCGGACAAAACTTCACTAACTTCTCAAACTCAGCGGCATACTCTGCCACAGTCATATCTCCTTGCTTCAGCTCAAGGAATTCCACTTCTCTCTTGCCACGAGCATCCTCTGGGAAATACTTGCCCATAAACTACTACTTAAACACAGCCCAAGTTATCACAGTGCCAACATCCGTAAGTCTCTGAAGGGTGTTATCCCACCAGTCCTCAGCCTCTTCTTCCAACATATGCATTCTGAACTGAACTTGTTGCTCATCAGAACACCCACTCACCCGAAAGATCTTCTCGATCGCCTTCAGCCACTTGTGTGCACTTGCTGGATTATGTGTACCCATAAAAGCCGGTGGATTGTTCCTCTGAAACTTCCCCAAAGCACGAAACTCGTCAGGAGCTCCACCATTTGGATTCAGCTGCGCCACCACATTAGCAACCGATTCCAATGCATCAGCAATCGCACAATCATTTCTTCCAGCCATCATGTACACCCCAACAATGTTAGAAGAACTAAAACATCGACAGTGTACACACACTCGTCGGCTGACAGGGACAGACATCAAGTTAAAACCTGGCCGGATGGACCAACCTGCTCTGATACCACTAATGTAACACCCTTTTCTACCCCCAAATAATGTTGCAATAGAAACAACTCAATTATCAGAAAAAAGCATAAAAATTCCATCGAAGGGTGCACATTTCCCATTAAATTAAAATAACACAATTACCCTGTAAACAGAAAGGGTTTTTCCTCAAAGTTTCACAAAAGGCCTTCACATGGCAGCGGAACTCAAAATTCTCTCCATAAAAAGGTTTTCCACAACATCGTAATAATCAAAAATAAAACCACATCATCGCATGACAACAAAATAAAGAAACAACATAGTTCGACTCAAAGGACCCCAACCCGATGTTACACTATCAGAGCAAGACCCTCTAAATCGACCAAAGCAAATAACTTCAAGTCCTCAGAAGCATCCAAAGCTAAACTTGATCACCTGCATGTTACCCACGTGGAGGCAACATTCAAACAGGCAGGGTGAGTAATCACAATTCAATATAAATCATATAAAGAAAAGACATTAACAAGGCAACAGTTGTTTACATCAATTACTATAGCGACTCACCCCAAAACATCATATACAACATCACATCACCAATATCACTCATATGCAATCATGCAATGCCACCAAGAATGGAATGCAACGTCATAAAAATGCATGTGGTACCAAATCGTCATAATAATGGACACTAGGCCATCAACCCTCCACAAGGGAGCACGTCACAAAATAATCCAATCCGCACAATGGAATTGAAACCACCACTTGACCGAAGTCCTAACATCGTCACTGGACCGAAGTCCTAAAATCGTCAATGGACCGAAGTCTAAATGCTATGAATGCATGACGCACAATGTAAATGTCATCATCATCAACAAAAGTCATTACGTGCATCAACATTCATCAAAATCTCATGTTAATCCATATAATCATTTAATCATCAAAACATCATTGAATCGTCATCTCATAATCATCAATATACTCATGGTACTTCACATCGTCATTTTATCATCAAACATCACATATAAACATCTAATAATCATCAATCACATCATATCATCATCCAACCATGAGACATCACATGTATGGACATCTCACAATACATCAATCATATTAGGTCATCATTTCCATCACTAAATAATTCATCAAATAACACGTCAACACATAGCAGAAATTCACCGAAACATCACAACATCAATATAATATAAAACAGACATTTTCCATGAATTTTAAATCAATAAAATAGTATTTTTCAGTTCAAGTTCGCGCTAAGCGCGCCCCACCCACGCTAAGCGCGCCACTCACTGCCTCGAAGAGGCGAAATTTCTTCAGACCGCGCTAAGCGAGCTAGACCGTGCTAAGCGGGCTCTGCGATTTCTGTAGAAAAACCCTGTGATAACAGCACTCCTCCCTCTGCGATCCTGTACTCCTAAACCCGATTTTAACTCATATTTTTCACAGATTATGTTACTATAACTTATAACTATCACATATGCATCAATAACACTAATTATCACATAGCCAATCATCAAAATCCATCCTCCCTAACCTCAAATTCCTAGGTTTTCCCCCAAAACCCCAATCACCCACCAACACCTAATCTTTATATCAAACATATTGCAAAGTGATACTCCCCATACCTTAGAATATTGTTTCCTTCGACTTCTCTTGAAGTTTCGCCGGAATTCTTCTATGCCCTAGCCTCATTCTCACTTGTTCTTCAGAGCACCTTTGCCTCTTCCTCAAAAGAATATGAATAATGAGTTCCTTTCACTATTCCCTCTTAAAATACCCCTAAATGTGCTCTTCCCATCATACCCTCACTTATTCCCCTCAAATGTCCACTTTACCCTTACTTCCTCTTCTTTCATTTAAAATAAATAATAATATAAATATATTCATATTATATACTATTATTTAATTAAAATAATCAAAACTTCATAAAATCACCGACATCGACACGAAACACCAAAATTCATAGAAATCCACGAATATAATATTTAAGTTAATTAAATAAATATTCTACGAAATTTTGGGGCGTTACATCGTGCATCTTTGACAGAGAAGGCGATAAGGCCAATCTGTAAGCTACTTCACCAATCTTTTCTAGAATTTGATATGGTCCCACGTATCTCGGACTTAACTTTTGCGACTTAAACGGTCCTTTCAACCTCAATCTCGGAGTAACTTTTAAAAACACGTGATCACCTTCATCAAACTCTAAAAGGCTCCTACGGTTATCTGCATAACTCTTCTGACGATCTTGTGCTTGTTTAACTTTATCGTGGATCATTCTAATCTTTTCCGTAGTCTCTTGAATAATCTCGGGTCCCAAAATTCTATCTTCGCCAACTTCCTCCCAACACAAAGGCGCCCTACATTTCCTTCCATATAAAGCCTCGTAAGGAGCCATACCAATACTCGCATGGTAACTATTGTTGTATGAAAACTCGATCAACGGTAAAAGTTCTATCCAATTTCCTCCACTTTTAAGTACACAAGCCCTTAACATATCTTCCATCGTTTGTATTGTCTGTTCTGTCTGACCATCCATTTGCGGATGATTCGACGTACTCAAACACAACTTTGTTCCCATAGCTTGTCGAAAAGCTCTCCAAAACCTTGAAGTAAACTTTGGGTCTCTATCGAACACAATACCAGAGGGAATACTATGCAACCTCACAATCTCCAAAATAAACAACCTTGCAAGATGACTTGCCTTGTAAGTAGTCTTCATGACTAAGAAATGCACAGATTTCGTCAACCGATCCACAATTACCCAAATAGAATCATAACCACCTTATGCACGGGGTAATCCAACTGCAAGGTCCATAGAAATACTATCTCACTTCTATACCGGGATTTCTAACGGTTGTAATAAGCCACCCGGTCTTTGGTGTTCAATCTTCACTTGTTGGCATACCGCACACTCCGATACATATACCACAATATCTCTTCTCATACCGGACCACCAATAGTCCCTCTTTAAGTCTTGATACATCTTCGAAGAACCAAGATGTATAGTAAAAGCACTCTTATGCGCTTCTTCCAAAATTCTTATTTTCAACAACGCATTGTCCGGAACACAAATTCTTATTCTCAGTGAGTTCCCTATCTTATGGATTCTCTCAGCTTTACAAGGTTCTAACCATCCTAACTCAAGTCCAAGGGAAAAGGGAAAGGACTTCGAGTTCACAATATCAATTCTCACACTATATGGAAACATGTTCATGAGTTCATCAACCCAAAATATCACTAATCGAAAACCTGTACCAAGGCATCCCCTTTTCCCGTTCGCTTCTACGTCTAGAAGTCGACCCGAGTCATGGATCCTTGTAACCTACTTGGCATACGAATGGATTCAGGTTCTACGAGCCTTTTATCATTATGAACCGTCACTTCACACGGGCCTTATACCGTCACAAGCATACACCCCACGGGCGCCATTCGTACTGCACGCGGGAATCAAACCTGCCAAGTAGTCATGCATACGTTTCAGAGGAGTTCGAGACTCATGAAACTGCAACTCAACATAAACGGCTACGATTACGTGATCTCATACACAAACGTGATTGTATTCGACAATGACAAGGCCACAATGCCTTAAGGAAACAAAGAACACAAAGGTTCACACACATGTTCCATACTAGTGTCTCACTCTCCTCTAGGCCATTACTCGTCAAGGATGCACATCTAGGCATCGAATGCCCGAGCATCGCCATCTAGGTTTTCTATCATAATCCTATTCACAACCTAGAATCATATCATTAGGTTTGGAATAAGTTTTCTCACTCTTCCTAATTCACTTTCAAGCATGCAACTCTCACAATCAAGTTTAATCCACAATAGGATGAGCAAAGCATATTACAATTACACAATAGAATTTCATAGGATAATTCAACATAATTATACCACTTTTGGATTTTCCTCAGATTATTTAATCGGGCAATAAAACCGACATTTTTCACCTTCATCATATAGATTATTCTTTCAGCTTTCTATCGGTACCAAGAATACTCAAATCGGATAAACGAAACGAAAGTTATGGATTTTAAAAGAAAAGAAAAACATTTGGAAAAGTCCCAGGAGCGCCCGGCGCTCCATGCTTTTCCCGGCGGTGCCCCCTTCGCCTCTACTTCGCTCGGCAAAGCAGGGGCGTAAAACCCATGCCAAAATCCCAAAGTTACAGAATCAAAACTTGCTGCGCCCCTTGACCATTGCCCGGAGGAGCAACGACGCAAGCTCGCCCGGCGCTACGCACCAGAAGCAGAATTTTATGCTGCGTTTTCATGGTTCCTTAGGCTTCAAAATTCAAATTTTACAAACCAAATCATTTCCAAACCAAATCATTTCCAAACAACCAAACCAAGTATCAACAATGATCATATGCATGTTACGACTATACTACGCAATTTATATCGATTTCCAACCGTTAAATTCATGATTCTAGCAAGATTACTCATTTTCTCACAATATCTAACCTAGCTCTAGAACTCAAGAAACACTACAACTAAAGCATCTACCTAGAACCCACCTGGATTAGAGGATGATGATGAAGAAGATGAGATAAATTGATGAAGAAGAGATGATGATTCTTGATCTTTTTCCTCTTCTAGGTTTTCTTCTTTTCTTTCCTTTCCTCTTCCTTCTCTCTAACTTCTCTCTCTCCAATTGTTACTAATTTTGGAAAGGAAAGGAAAAATGAATGATATAGAGAAATATCATTAATTAGTAACACTACTAATTGTCCAAAAAGTATCTATAGTACCAAAAGTTAAAACCTCAGTGTCAGAAAATATTAATTTGATCTGCTCTGAGCTCATCAGTTTACTCTAATAATCTTATCCAATAAATTCTAAGAGTACACCGGAACCCAGTTGATCACAACTAATATTATCCATAGCAAAATAAAATACGGGGTATTACAAAACTCTTATTACACGGGTGCCCAAATCATAACATGAATAACATGAAGCAAATGCATAATTTTATTAAAGGTCTCAAGGGTCAAACACACATGCTTCTAGATGCTTCAGCAGGAGGAATGGTCAAAATTATGACAGAACCACAGGCTATAGACATGATTGAAAAGATGTGCTTAAATGAATATAGTTCAAAGAGTGAAAGATCATCGAAAACTGAAACTGCAGGGACACCAAAAGGTATGTTAGGTATTGATACTCAAGCTGCACTTTCAGCTAAAATTATATTATTGAATTAAATCTAGCTGAAAGCAGCTTGAGTCAAGCTAATGTGATTTAGGTACAAGCACTTAAATATGATTTCTATGGAGAGGGACATGCAAATGAAATATGCTCTTTTGAAGGGTCAAGTGAAAAAGCTCAATTTGAAAATTTCCAGAAAAATAATTTGTATTCTAACACCTACAATCTCAGATGAAATGATCACCCAAACTTCAAATGGAGCAATAATTAGAATACAAGTGCTAATCAACGTGTTCAGAAAAATCAACAAGTTGCAGCCTAAAGGAAACCTTCACCCCTTAAGGAGACCCTAAACAAATTCATCTAGGCCACTCATAGAAGTTTTGAACAGGTAAATAAATAGCATGAAACTATGAGTAAGAACCATTATGCATCGATAAAAAATTTGGAGATGCAAATTTGTCAGCTATCTCGGCAAATAACCACTTTACCTAGTCATGGTGGAGGATTTATAGGTAACACTGTGGATAGTCCTAAAAATGAGACCTGCAAGGCTTTAGAATCAGGTTTTGAGGTAATTACCAACATAGGTGAGGTGAAGTACTGGAAGAGGTCTTGATTGAAGAGGACTAAGTAGGGCTTGAGAAAGGGGATAGTGAAAACCAGAGTGACCAAGTTGAGAAGGGGGTCACCATTGAGCAATTTATAGTCAAAACTCCCATTGAAGAAGGACTAAGAAATAAATTCTTAATGACCCTAACCTAGAGCTACCCGATTACATATAACCACCATATCCATTCATTAAGAAGAACCAGTGAGATGAGACAGGGTTGTTTACCAAGTTTAAAGAGATGTTAGCTAAGCTTCAGGTAAGTATTTCTTTTCGTGAAGTTTTAGAGGTAATGCCAAAATTTTCTAACTGGTACAAAGTAGAAGCTAGATAAAGAGCAGGTAAATATGATAGAGAAATGTGATACGACATTGATCCAAACAATGCCAACAAAATTCAAAGATCCAGGTAAGTTTACCATCTCTTGCACTATTGGTGGGGTAGAGATCCCACGTGCTCTATGTGATTTAGGGTCGACTCTCAATTTAATGCCTCTTAATAAGGAGAAAGAATTAAATTTGGGAGAGATCATACCTAGTAATACAACTTTCACCTTAGCTGATTTATCTGTTACTCATCTGCATGGTGTTTTAAAAGATGTGTTAGTACATATCGACGGTCTAGTTTTTCCTGTAGATTTTGTGGTACCAAATATGAAGGGAGACATAGGTGGTTTATTTATTCTCGGACGTCCATTCCCGGTGACCGGGAAAGCGTTAATAGATTTAGAAACAGGCGAAATTAGTTTGAAAATCAATAATGAAAAAGTGGTGTTTAATGCTTATGAATGGACACCGTATGTAGATGATTTGGAAATATGCTACCAGATTGAAGACAAAGGTATCAAGGACGACAAAGGAAGGAATAAAGGACAATTATCCGGCATGAGGGTATCTCATGCGCCTGACGTTCCTTAGGCATGAACTGTTAAGCTAATACCGGTAAAGAAGCGTTGGGTGGGAGGAAACCCGTCATTAAGTGTGTTTTTAAATTTTTTTTTTATTTTATTCAATTAAAACATGTCGATTTTTGTATGTTATCTAGCAAGAAAAGAACGCGGGTGAAAAATAAAGTAGAGACAAAATATGTGAAAGGAAAAGAAGAAAGGAAAAAAGGAAAGCCCTTGGAAAAATCATGCAGCCTATCGCACGCGTGACAAGACTATACCGCGCGCGTAATGGTTTCATAAAGTGCACGATACAGGCATTGGAGAATTTGGGATCTGTTAGTATTACGTGCACGATGGATGCTTGACATGCGCGACAGAGGCGTTGGCAGAGAGGCGTTGGAAGAACCATTAGCATCGCACTCGTGACGGACATAGTACACACGCGATGAGAATGGAAATTTTCCTATAAGTAGAGATTTTCAAATCTCTTTTCCTCACAACCCTTTTTTCTAAAATCTCTTACCCCAAATCTCTTCTAATCTCCATCATCTACTTAATATTTCCCCTGTGCAGTTGTTATTTTTGTATGTTGTTGCAAGCATAATAGGTCGAAAAGAGAGGCAGAGTTGAAAGAGGTTCATCATCACGCGCTGCTCTCGCACCAAATGCCCTAACTTTTCCAAATTTGAAGTTTCTTTTCGAAGAAAATTCTGAAGAGTATTTAAAGTTGGTGGACCAATATATCGTGAGAGAAAGAGATTTGCATGCGATGATCTGAGGGGTTTCGAAGAAGTGGTGGAAATGTTGCAACAACGTCAATGGGTAAGTTTTAATGATTTAATTCAAAAAAACCAAAAAAAATCATTGGTCTCGAGTTTTATGAAAATGATGCTTTTAGTGATGTGGGCTTTTATACTTCATATGTGTAAGGTAAATACATCGACTACTCTGCTAGTGCTATTAATTCTATTTTGAATCTTCAACCTTCTTAGGAATTATAGAAATGAGCATCGTGTTATAAACGAAACCATGGCCCAAGAAATGCTTGATGCTTTTTGTATACCTGGGGATGAATTAGTGATTGAGCATGGCTTAGTGTTGCAGCTTAAAACCGATGAATTTCTCTAAATCCCTAGGGCACAGGCCTCATTCTGTGTGCAAACTCTAGAAGCCGCTTCTAATCAGTCACAATTTATTGTGAAGATATGCTTAGGAGTTTTGGCTCTATTAAGGGGTGAGCCTATTAATGTAGGGTACTTAATTTCTGAAAATATTAAAAATATGGATAGCGTTGCACAACGAGATTGTGGGCATTTGTGTGTTATTAAGGAATTGTGCAGAAGAGCCGAAGTACCCACCTACCTAGATGACGAGATGATAGGTCCAAAAGCACATATCAACGCTTCGACAATTAAGAGGTTTCAGCATAATCACCCATCAGGAGAAGCTTAATAAGATAAAGAGGATAACCAAGTAGGAAATAAAGAAGAAGTCTACCAACTTCCGGTGTAGCAGCAGGCGACACAAGTTCAAGAAAATCACCAGGCATCAAAATTTTAGAGAATGATGGAAGCTCATGTAGTGGGAGTAACAAGGTGGATAACAAAAGTTTCACCCACCTTGTATGCTGAATCGCCAAGATTCGCATGACTATTCAGAGACTTCTACAACCAACAAGAAGGCCACATGTTGCCCAAAGTTTAAGAGCATGCTTTGCAAGTGTCAAAGAAATGGAGAATTATTTTAGAAATCAAGATCACGAGAAAGAAAGAAGAAGAAAGCACATGAGAGAAAAATGAATCCGACAAAATAATGATTTCAACAACACCGTGAATGACATGCATGATCTTTTTCAGAATGATAACATGTGAAAAACACATATAGCAAGTTTTAATTTCCTAGAAGTTTTTTTCTTCTAATGTATGCCCAACAAAGAGTAATAATACTTTTAAGTACTCTTCCACATTGTATGATTTTAATCATGTTTGTCTTTAATGAACGAGTTTGCTACTATTGCTTTTTTTTTTTTTTTCAGATTTTCAAAAATTGCAACTTAAGCATTGAACAAATGAACCAAAAGCACCATCAGATGAAACACTATCATCAGGAAAGTGACCTACGAATTGAAAGCAAAGCATGAAAAAGGAGTCGACAGACTTGTACTCATCATTTTGATTCCTCAACTAGTAAGGTTTGAGCCAAAGTATTTCCGTTATTCATTATTCCTTTTAATGAGTGTATCCATGCATTATTGCTTTATCTGGTTTAACTATTTCCGATTCAATTCTTCTGGTTTGATTTACACACATAGAGACAGTTGTTTTCTATGAACATTGAGCCTTTTTAGAACCAATCCATAATAATAGACAAAGTCCTTTACTAACCACTTTGAGCTTAGCCCTTCTTTCGGTGACTTAGCCTTATCTATTAGCCATATGACTTGAAAGATTACATCTTTCCACCCTCTCTTTGGAGTTAGGTAGAAATTTTAGTTCTAAAGTTGTATGAAGAAGAATAAGTTTGGGGTTGCTCTTGGAAGTGAGCAAGATTTAAGTTTGGGGTTGGGGTACTAGAGAAAAAACGGTCAAAAATTAAAAATTTTGAGAAAATAAGAAGTTATAAATAAGTTATTAAAAAAAGAGAAAAAGATTGCAAAATGAATATTGAGGACCAAGATAGTGATATTTCTAGTACTGTTAATCAGAAAAAGAGTTTGTATGATAACAATAGGAGAACTAGACACCTACCTCCAAAGGTTTAAACCTACTTTCCTAAAAAAAATCTTTCCCGAACATTAGCCACGTTACAACCGAAAAAGCCCTCAACTGTGTGTGTTTTTATTTCTTTGATGAATTCTATTAGAACATGATCAAACTCAATATTAGAACATCAATTGAGTGAGCCATGATGAGATGAGAGACAGGTTGAGTACTTATCAATGATTGAGGATGTTTTCATAATTTGTCGGATTGTAGTTTGAATCTAGAATGGTGGTCAAGTAAAACAAATTTCATATGGGGATGTTCACTTGTTATTGTTGTAACTTGTTTTTCTGTTTGGAATTTGTAGTGCGGGAAAGTTATTTGAGGACAAGCAATAGTTCAAGTTTGAGATTGTGATGACACTTTGTCATTGCATGTTTTCTGTCAAAGAAACAAAGAAAAAAGTCAAAGATGATCAAACTTGATGAATAATGGCCAAAGAACGGAGAAAAAATGAGCAAGTATAAAGAATTGGGGATTTAGAGAAATTTGGCTGAAGAATGAACAAAAGCGAGCAAGCCACTGGAATAATTACGCGCTGCATCGCGCGCTATTGCATGTGCAATAGAAAATAAAAAAGGGGTATCGCACGCCATCGTGCGCGTGGAAGAGCAGCCAACGCATCATCGCGCGCACGATGTAGTCTATTGCATGCACAATGGGCCCTTTTTCTGGGCAAATTTTGACGCGTTCTGGTACGGTTTGATGGAAATAAAAAGGCAGACTTTGGACTTTTTTAGGGGGATATGCAATTGGAGACTGTAGAGTACGATTTACAACACAGGAAGTGAGTTTTTGAGCGCATTCGAAGCCATTATAGGCTAGATCTTCAAGGAATTCTTATGCAATCTTATTCTTATTAATTGGTATTGTAATTTTATCAATATGAGCAGCTAAACACTTTTAGGTTAGGTTTCGTCTGATGAACCTATTTTGAACTTGTTGGGACATATGTTTAATTTGATTTTGCATGAATTATCTTAGTTATATTTCTATTTAATTGCTTCTTTGATCTAAAGCGCATTATTTGAGATACTCTGTTAATGTGATTATGAACTTATAGGGAATACTGACACTTAGCTTATGTGTCTGATCTAGGCAATTATCGTACCTACGCCGGTTGAATAGGGATTGGAGACCTCGAGTAGTGGCTTTAGAGTTAACGTACTATATCATCGCCTGATTTCATTTACAATGGTTGAATAGGGATATGAAAACTCTAATAGGAATCGGTGAGCTATACCCCGATGGAATAGGTATAATGGTTTTCTTAACTCGCCGTGGAAATATAACAATGCTTGATTTATCTAATGCATTAGACATCAATAGGGGAGAAATATGGGATTCTAGGCAAAACCTGACCACTTTCTATAAATTGTCGGAACACTTCTTTTATTTTAACTTACAAACTTGAACCCTTCCCCCTAATTGTTACATTTCATACTTGCACAAATATTACATTGTTAAATAGTAGTCCATATGGATTTGATACTCTTTTTATTATTGTGACAATATCGGTACACTTGCCGAGAAGTCATCATGGAGGCTCGTTAAAAGCAATCCCTTAAGATTAGGTCTTTCAGGTTTACCTGTTGGCCTAATTTTGGAAAAAATTCCCTCAAGGATTGGTCTTATGGGTTTACACGCCTTCCTACTTTTGGAAAGCTACATCCCTCAAGGTTAGGTCTTCTGCGTTTACCTGTCGGCCTACCTTTGAGAACTCAATTCTCTCAAGGATTGATCTTATGGGTTTACCTGCTTTCCTACTTTTGGGACATAACTCGCTTACTCAAATTTATTATAACACTGCCCTCAAGGTTAGGTCTTCCAAGTTTACCTGGCAGCCTACTTATGAGAACTCATTTGTCTTAAGGATTTGTCTTACATGTTTACTTTTCTTCTTTCTTTTAAGACATAACTCACTTAGTCCACTTTATTTATAACACAACCATTAAGGTTAGGTCTTCCGGGTTTACTTACCATCCTACTTTTGAGAACTCATTTCACTCAAGGATTCGTCTTAGTGGTTTAGCCGCCTTCCTGCTTTTGGGAAGGTACATTCCTTAAGGTTAGGTCTTCCTAGTTTACCTGTCGGACTACTTTTCAGAACTCGTTTCTCTCAAGGATTTCTCTTATAGGTTTACCTACCTTCCTACTTTTGGGATATAACTCAGTCAAATTTATTATAAAACTGCCCTCGAGGTTAGGTCTTCCGGGTTTTCCTGTCACCCTACTTTTGAGAACTCATTTCTGTCAAGGATTGGTCTTACAGGTTTACCTGCCTTCCTGATTTTGGGGCATAACTCACTTAGGGGAATTGATTATAACACTGCCCTCAAGGTTAGGTCTTCCGGGTTTACCCTCCAACCTACTTTTGAGAACTTATTTCTCTCAAGGATTGGTTTTACAAGTTTACTTGCCTTTATACATTTAGGACTTAAAATGTGTTTCTAATCTGAATTAGTATTCCACATTGCATATTGATTGAGGCATTTCTGCATGTGGTATATCGCATCATCCAATCCGTAGGAGGCATCACATATCGATTGGTAAAATTCCTTCCATGGCATATATCGTCATCCGAGTCATGAGTGGCACCACATATTGATTGGTAAAATCTCAATCATGACATATCACATCATCTGAGTCATGAGAGGCACCATATATTGATTGATGGAGAAGTCACCTATGGAATATTGTATCATCCAAATTCGAGAGAGGCACCATATATTGAAAGGAATGGAAAATCCCAATCATAGAACATTAATCATCGGAGGGACAAAGACACTAAAAAGGGGCCAAAATCATTAAAAAAACGAGCTGGAAACAACCAGGGTGGCGGTCAGGCCATCATGGCCATGACAGTCATTGATCGGTGTTTTTTATGCGTTATTTTACTGTTAGTTTTGGTAAATCTTCTGATATGTTTAGTTGCATTTATTTCCGTTTACCGCATTTTATGCTTTGGTTGTGTCTCTTTACTGGTTTTGGGTTCAGAAAAGCATTCACGAAGAATCGGAGCGAAAACTAGAAAAAATCGCAACAATTCAGAGAAAGTTTTTTGCGCATGCCAGGAGGCCTGACACGGCCGCCCGTGTCAACTGACACGGCCCGTGCCAGGGAAGCAGCAGAAGTGAAGTAAAGTTAGAGGCCTGACACGGCCACCCGTGTTAGCTGACACGGCCCGTGTCAGCTTGTGACGCTGATTTCCTAATTTTTTATATTGTTCTCCATAAGTTAAGCTGTGAGGGCATTTTGGGTATATCTAACTGATCTGAGTGAGTGTTTGCTATTTAGATGAGTTTTGACGATGGAAAAGAGGACTTTTTGGCTAGGAAAGAATTCTACGATTGAAGATTAGAGAAGACAAGGTTTTTGGAAGGCGGAAGATCTTCATGAGCAGAAGTAATTGACGATCCATGTTTACCCCAATACTTGTAATGTCTATTTTTTATCTTGTATTTCCTTTGAACAATATGAGTAGCTAAACCCCCAATGCTAGGGGGTGTCCCTGATTTGGATCTGTAATGACTCTGATATTAGTATTGCAATAACAATCTCTTTTTTTCATAATTGATTTGATCTCTAGCTATTCTTAACGCTTGCCCTGTCGGACAAACAGAGTTTGATTTTCGATTAACGATTAGACTGGACCGCCATTGTTAATGCTTGCTTTGGATTATTCTATAGTAGATATCACCTAGGACTAGGGATACCTTATAGAAACCTGAATATTCTTGATAATTGATTGCTTAATTTCATTTGTAATTATCGATGGAAATAGGAATTAGGGTGAATGATTAAAGGTACTAAGGACTTAGGAGTAAACATTCTAAAGAACTGGTAGTTAATTAGTTAAAATAAGTTGTTGCAGTGTTAATTCAGAGTTGTTACTGAGTCAGATTTGTTAAAACCCCTTAGTCAATTTCCTTCTTTTATTCGCAATTATTTTTATAATTAAACCAAACAATTTCAAAACTCCAAAGTTTTTTTTAACTAAAATAAAACCAGAACTCTATATCGTCAAGCAGTCCTTGAGATCGGCATTCGGGGAAATTCCATTTTATTACTACATTGACAGAATAGTACACTTGCTATTTTTCCGATCAGTCATCACCTGGTGACACAGAGGAAGGGGTCATTCGTTTGTTTCGTGATGGTCGTCACCCATCACAACACTCGTTATCAGGGCTTGGGTCATGATGAGTCGCTCGTCATAACGTCATGATGGTCGTTATTTGGTAGGAAACATGAAGGTGATCCCTTCACCAAGTGTTACAACTGGCATCACGTACCAAACTCATTTTCATGCATCTGACAAAAAAAATTACTCCAAAAAATACCATTTTCTCGACTCAAATGCAATGTCTATCCAACCAGATGCCTCATACATAAAATCCAAGCATTAAACAACATTATTACAAAACATAACATAAATTTGCAAACACAATCATGAATTCAATAATTTGCAAGGCATGGATTACAATTTAAACAAGCTCTCATGAAAAACCACATTTCCCTAACATACATAAAACCCAAAAAAATTAGTTTTATGAAAACCCTCTATCTAAGAACCCCACCTATTTTAAAATAGAACATGGAATCTAAAAATAGAGAGAGAGAGAGAGAGAGAGAGAGAGAGAGAGAGATGAAAAACTTTAAATTATATTCTTCCTTTAAGCTTCAAGAATGCATGCAAGCTTCTTCTTTTCCCTCTTTCTTTCCCTTTTCCACATTTTTCCCTTTTCTCTCTTTCTCATTTCTCTTATTTTTTTAAGTTCTGATATTCATCCCAAAAGAAAACAAGAGAAACAAGTCAAAACTAGTAACAGAGCTCCTCATGGAGAAGGACCATTTTGACCTCTAACTATGTGCAAATTACTAGTTTGTCATTAGTTCCATCCTAATCATTTTACTTAGGACCACTATCTTACTAGTAATAAGAACTTAAGAAGAAAAGCCAAATGTTTCTTTCAATTATCATATATGTACAAAATGTCCTTTTTTGCCTAAACTTAATATTAATTATCGTAATTGAAATATTAAGTACCTAGAATTTAATTGTGTTATTACAAGTCCCTTTTTATCCAAGGAGGCCACCAGTTTCCAAGTCAATATAAGTCAAAGGGTCTGAGCCAACAGTTTTCTTGCATGCATCCTTCATTCTTTTCTTTGCAGGAGATGTTCTGGAAATTCCATGATTCGTTTGGCCGACAACAGGTACAAACTTCACCAGTTTTCCCTCTACATTTATCTTCAACTTAACGACTCGAGTATGAATCTTGGCGGGATCACTACAGTGCATTGGTTGGTTTAAACCCCTGCGAGCTTTAGCTTCGGCCACTAGTGTTTTCTTATCGGCAACAGTGAGCTCAGTCATTTTATCTGCATATGCAACATGGGTGAGAAAAAGGAAACACATAAGATAGGAAAATAAACTAAAATCATAAGTGTTCATTATTCAGAAACTTGACCACCGTATCTCGCTCTTCTTAGTATTTGAATATATTTCATACCCACATGGTCCGTAACATTTTCAGGAACTCGACTACTTTTTTTCTGCGGGACTCAATTTGTCTGGATCATACGTCATTATCATGACAGGGTTTCCAGTCTAGTAAATAGAAAGTGAAACGTATTTTCTTCCTCATAAATAACCTCAGGTTAGTGAGTACCCCTATCACATTGAGAAATCTATCTTTCCAACCTTTGTAATTGAATGTATGGGGTGAGAAAATACCCCGACCATGCACGATGTTAATCGACACCCACCCCCCTTTATACCTTCCTCTAGATTCATAAAACGAAAAAATATGCCAACGGTAGGCATAATATCAAGACTCCAGCATAATATCTCGAAAGCACGAGCATAAGCACAGTTGTTAGGATGAAGTTGGGAAAAGGCGACATCTAGCGCCTTCAACAATTCATATTAGAAAGTAGTAAAAGAAATCCCAACACCAAATATCCCGATAATGTAGGGATAAAAGTAAAAGTACTCAAGAGATGCACTGGCCAGGCGACACATACAAAGTTTCTCTCCTAGGACACAAGCCTCCATGATAACTTCGTCCTCGTTAGCGGTGTTTGAAAAGTCTTATTTCTCCTAGAAATTGTTTATCCAAGATTTGTGGTGTCATTCTGACTCGTATCTTAAGACCTCATTACTTAAAGAACCTGCAGAGAGCTCTATTATAACCTCGACAGATCCCGAGGAAGAAGACACCAAATCACTATCACTATTTAAAGAATTACTATTAAAAGTCATGTTGTATACTTCCCTCACCAAGAAATCCCAAACCGTCTTACCAAAAGAACATTTGGACTTTACCATACACTATTTCCATAACTCATACCTCTCAATCATATTTGTGGGTGGAATTTCCTCCCCATTATTATCACACTCACGAATTAAGACCATTGGAAAGTAAATAAATGGAAAGTAAGTTGACAAATAGGAAAAAGGGAAAATGTTCATTGTACCTGACTAGCGGTGGAGGAGACTTTGGACTTTGACGTTAGAAGAAAATTCAAAGAAATAGAATTCAAAGATAGTTAGAGGATGAAGTAGAGTTTGATGTTACAAGCTGATGTTTGAATATACAAAGGAAAGAAGACCAAAAGTTTCATAGGGAAAACGCGAAGACCTACTATTAGGGTAGCAATCATTATCCCTAGAAAATGACATAAGTTCCAATAAAATACAATCATAAAGCGACATTTTACTCCCTAAGCACAAAAGACCAATAGTCTATAACTATAAATAACCAGACTTCAGGAAAGCGAAGATTCGAGTTATCTCTCATTACGAAATGTGGTCGAAAACACCATGCCTTAAGTGTTTCACCCCTTAGGGCCTCATGCTTAGGGATTTTGAACTCCTTAGATAGGTTATCCTGGGATATAGAGATATAGAAGACACCGACATTAAGCGTATCATCCCTTTGTGCCTTACGCTTGGGGTATTGTGTACATCCTGGATAGGCTATCCCATAATATGGCAATATAGAAAAACAACATCCTTAAGCGCTTTATCCCTTTTTTTCCTCACTCTTGGGGGACAATGTACACCCCAATTAGACTATACTGAAATATGGCGATATAAGAGACGCCACCTTTAAGTGTTTCTCCCCTTTGGGCCTCACGCTTGGGGGATTGTGTACATCCAGACCGGCCATCCTGGAATAAGGCTTGAATCGAGAGTATCTCTCACCCCTACTCCAATTAGTAAGGTGCCCATAGATCGACCTGGGGCAATAAGTCATTACACCTGTATACGCATTTATGAACATTTAATGTATGATGTCAACATGTTTCAATATGTTCCAAAATCACATGACCTACAAACATCTGCATCCATTAATGAGTATTCGAATTGTCAAAATCCCCTTCATAAAGGGTATGAACTATATAAGAAAGTGGATCTCGAGAGGAAAATACAATTAAAATCGAGTACATAAGAGTCACCCACTATGACTATCTTGTAGCCCTGTTTAACCAGCATCATAAGGGTTATCCATTTAGCGTTCTTTACAAGAACACATGAAAATGAAATGAAGCTGAAAATTCTTATGGATGCTGAGGAAGGTTACGACAAGAAGAAAATTTTAGGTCTTAAAATAGAGGAAGAAAAAGATTCAGACTCCGATAAAGAAATGACGTTGATCGCTCATAACTATAAAAAGTTTATGAAAAACAAAATAAATAGTAAGAGGGGAAACAAAAGAATGAAGGGAGATCATCCTTCACTCCTATATGTTTTCAATGTGGAAAGAAGGGGCACAAAAAGACCAAATTGCCCCCAGGATCATAAAAGAAATCAGAATCAGAGGATGTTCAAGAAACCCCAAAAAGAATATAAGAAAACTTACATTGACTGAAATGACAATGACATGAATTTCTTAGACGATGAAGAATCCAATATATGCCTCATGGCATATCATGAAGAAAATGAAGTAACTTCTCATTGCTATTATCATGACTTATTTCGTATTTGCAGGAAGTTAATGAAAGAAACAAGTAAATTAAAACAGTTTGTCTTCACTTCTAAAGAACCTATTTGTTCCATTAAATTTGACAATAAAATCCTCTTAGAAGAAATAGAAAATCTTAAAGAAAAGAAAAATATTTTAACTCAAATTTCTTCCCTTCTCATGAAGTATTGTACAAATCTATCAAGTGCAATCAATGTGCCGTTTTGAAAAGTGAAAACAAGGATTTACAAAATACATTTGATGAGTTCACTAAAAGAAATAACTTGAATCTCCTTCTCGTAAATTGTTCTGGGTCAGCCAAATGTCATAATGGCTAGGGCCCAATCAATCTCAAATCCACTCCACTTGATCCAAGATATAAAATATGTTCACATGCAAATAACAAGGTACATTTTCTAATATCCACTTTTCACTAGACTTATCTTGAATCTTACACTGACTTGGATATTAGAGTGCTAACCATATAGATCCACCCCACGCTGTCGTAACGGAGATCAACACCACCGTTCAAAATCACCCGTTCTCTAACTACATATATTTATAATTCTCAAACAAAACAAAAATAAAAAGCATGATATCATGAACCTAATAATAATGTTAAGTTTAATAAAATATATATTGTTCATCAAATTTTTAAGTGCAAAACTCTTCAATGTAATTATTGCAAAATAATAATTATGTTACTCTAATTTATTTAGTTTAAAAGAAAAGACATAAAACTGAACATAGTTATCCTCCATATTTCTATAAGAAAAGTTATGAAATTTTATTAGTTTCAATTTAAATTGTTATTTTATAAAATAGAAAAATTAAAAATAAAATCTTAATCTTTAGAAGGAAAGGCATATTCTAGTGGGAATGCAAGTGATATTAATATGTGGTTAGAGTTACACAATCAAATGCGCCAAAAATCTGATGTTGCTACATATTTTCACACCACTACAGCCAAACATGGAGGGATAAGTTGAAAAACGATGAGGCTGCATGTGATGATGGGGCTACAAGATCTGATGCTGGTCCAAAATCTGATATAGTTGTATCTAAAGTTGTTCCAAATGATCTCATGTCATCGCTGCACAACATAATGCCAAACTTGTGAATGTGATGGATAATTCGGTAGCTTGTGATTTGAGATGGAGAATTCTTCATATGGTGGGGTGACTTTGGCAAACAAAGTTAAAATTGTTTCCAATTTGACCAATCCAATGTCATGTACAGGAGCTAAAATAAAGTCTTTTGGACAAAATCCCAAAGCAATGCATGTGGGGATACCTAAAGATTACTTTCTAAACTCTGAGATGATATTGTAATTAAAATTTTAGGGTGTTTCTTAATGCACCACCCAAGTTTCTTAGGCACCATGTGAAATTATTTTTTTGCCCTCTAATTCCGGATGTGCACATCCGGATGCACCGGATCTTTAAGAATTAAAAACTTTTTCCGGATGTGCATATCCGGAGTGTCTCCGGATCTGTATATCCGGAAGACATTCTGAAATATTTAAAGCTGCACGATCACTCCCCCCTTCCCATAATCAACCTTCTTCTTCCACACTCACTCTCACCAAGTCAAAAAACCCTACTTCATCAATCCCATTTCTCATTCAAAAAGTTCAAATTTTTGGTGCAACAAATCAAAGGGAGCAAGGAAAGACTGAATTTCAGGTAAACATTCAACTTCATCCACTACATTGCTCACGTTATCAATCTACATTTTTGGAAAAACAAGTTACGCTACTTCCGGATGTGCACATCCGGAAAGAATTTAGCATGAACTTTTCCGGATGTGCACATCCGGAAAAATGCCTGAAGCTAATTAATTTAAGTTTTCAGCATTTTTGAATAAATCTTATTTATACATATTAATTGTTCTATTCTTGTTTATAAATAGAGATGGTGCATCCCGATAACATGGCAAAAGAATTAGTTGCGCCGATTTCCTCGAAAGATGAAGGTATGCTCGTAAAGTCGGTTGATGTCGGCGGTAACTTTAACAACAAGCAAGACTTTGATGATCGTGAAAGCATGATCGCATACATTCGTAGGACGACTATTGAGCTCGGCTTCGGTGTAAATATCGGGAGATCGGATAATGGGTCGGATAGAAGAAAAGCTTTTGTAATTTTGGGGTGCGAAAGAAGCGGCAAATATCAAGCACCTCTACGGAAGTTAAAGAAAGACGAGACCGGTACTAGAAGATGTGAGTGCCCTTTTAAGATTGGTGGTTACATGTTTGTTTCCAAGAAATGGAGATTTACCGTTCGTTGTGGTATACATAACCACGAAATGTGCTCAAAGCTAGAAGGTCATCCAAGTGTATGCCGGCTCAAGGCGAAAGAGATGACATGTATAGCCGACATGACCTTGAACCTTGTCCCACCGAAGAATATACTTGCGACGTTGAAACGGAAAGAACCCGAAAATGTTGCAAACATAAAGCAAGTGTATAACATGCAGTATCGAATGAACAAGGCAATTAGGGGAGATAGGAATGAGATGCAACAACTGTTGAAAGTGTTGGAGGACAACGATTACGTGTCTCGGTACAGATGTCGCGATGATGGAATTACGGTACGAGATATTTTTTGGACTCATCCGAATTCCATCAAGTTGTTCAACACGTTCTCGACAGTGCTCATTCTCGATAGCACCTACAAGACAAACAAGTATCGTCTTCCATTGTTTGAGATGGTTGGCGTTACGTCTACGGATAAGACATATGCCATCGGCTTTGCCTTTTTGGAGTGTGAGAAAGAGGACAATTTCACGTGGGCGTTGGAGACGTGTCGGTCACTTTTGAAGAAACATGTTCAAATGCCAAAAGCAGTTGTTACGGACCGCGACAACACCTTGATGAATGCGGTTGCGAAAGTCTTTCCGTCTTCCAATGCACTACTTTGTCAATTTCACATAACAAAGAATGTGCGAAGTCGGGTTAAGACCGCGGTGGGTGCGAAGTAAGTGGATTCGGAAGACGGAAAAGTGGTCAAGTCGGGTGTCATTGTAGAGAAAATTATGGATGCATGGACTCATATTCTAAATTCTTCCACAACGGAATTATATGCCGATTCGGTCATTAAATTCCGGAAAGTGTGTGAACGGTACCCCGCTTTGTTGAAATATGTTGAATCCACCATTCTTGATCAAGTGAAAGAAAAGATTGCTTGTGCGTGGACCGATAACGTACGACATCTTGGAAACACTACCACCAATAGAGTTGAGTCGGCACATGCCACTTTGAAGAATTGGTTGGGAAATAGCAAGGGGGATTTATGTCGGGATTAGGACTCCGTGCATCTAATGATCAAAAACCAACACAATGAGATACAAACCACTTTCGGTCGGAGCATCACAGTTTTGGAACATCGGTTTAAAGGTAACTTCCTCTACTCTCAATTGATCAGCAACATGTCTCGGGCGGGGTTGGGCTATATTTTTCACGAGGCCAACCGAGCCGAAACGGTAGGTTCCGATAGTGCAAAGTGTGGTTGCACTATTGTGAAAACCTACGGTCTTCCTTGTGCTTGTGCCATTGCTAAAAAGTTGAAACTAGGTGACCCAATACAAATTGACGAAGTTTGCCCTCATTGGATGAGATTTAGTTTTGATGATGATGCTTGTAAGGAAGGAGATAAACCCGATATCTCTATTTTGGCCGAATTGGAAGCGATTCAAATGAGATTTTCGAAGGCCGACGACAATATGAAGCTACACATCAAAGAAGATTTGAGGAAGATTGCCTTCCCCGAAACAACCGCAATGATACCTCCGTCTCAACCGGTTAAGACAAAGGGTGCTCCGAAGAAGTTGAAGCCTACACCAAATGACAACTCAACAACTCGGTATGCTTCGTATTATGAGCACGTTGATCAAATCTTTCCGGACTCTCCGACTCCTAAATCTCTACAAAGTGTCGTGAAAGGAGCTCGCATTTCCAAACCGGCTCCGACACCGATTCCACGAGTTCCGACTCCGACTCCAACTACACGTATGATTTCCTTTATTGACGAGATGTCGGTTTTTATGCACAAGCATATCGACGGTATAATCGATGTTGTAGGGGATGGTAATTGCGGTTACCGAGCCGTGTCGGCTCTACTCGGTAAAGGAGAGGAAGGTCATGCACTTGTACGTCATCAACTTATCCTAGAGTTGGAGACGCATAAAGAAGCATACTTGCGTCTCTATGAAAATCAAGAAAATTACAACAAGGTTCACGAGTCACTTGTTCCGTGGTTGAGTGGTCTGGCACCGGTATCGAAATGGATGAGCTTCCCCGAGATGGGTCATCTTATAGCATGCGCCTACGATATGGTGTGTATCGACTTGACGAGATACGGATTTTCGGAAACCTTTTTTCCACTACACACCGCACCTCCGTCGAATCCAAATGATCGCATCATGTGTATTGGATGGCTTGCGAAATCAAGACATTTCGTACAAGTTATCTTGAAACCCGGATGTCCGATACCACCTAAATCACCGCAATGGGCGACGCATGCAACCGCAATTGCCGAGTCTTGGCCGGATAATTTTGTCGAAAGGACGGTTGAATTCGAAAGATTGCACGCAATTGAAAAGGCATCAAATGCGGAAAAATCGAAAGTTCTAGCTCCAATAGATTTAGACGGAGAATTTTGCTTTAACTCTTTTGTATAATCATACGACACAATGTACATTATTGAAGTGAAATATATTGTACTTTTATCCATATGTTTTTTTAATACACTTACGAATTTTATTGCACTGAAGCCTACACCAAGTGATTGCATAAGCTGTCAATTCTGTTTTAAAATTGTATCAGTAAAACATTCTGATTTGCAGATCCGGACAACTTCCGGATGTGCATATCCGGAAATAGTATTTCCAGGGTTTGTCCGGATCTGCACATCCGGAACGAACTTGGGCAGAAATAACTTTACCCTAACTTTTCTTTAAATTAGGGGTTTCATTTGATATCTTTCACAAAACCTCAAAATGTCTCAATTGTATCAAATCAAAATCCGTTGGTATGCCGCAAGTGTCTCCTTCACCGACTGCAAAACATGCGGTCAAAAGTTTACGATAATGAGGGACATCCCCCTCGACCAAATCATTGACGACATCGAACATCTCCTACCTTACGGAGACAAGCGGAAGGTTGCGAAGCTTCAGTATCGTTCACCTTCGGTTGACAACGAAGAGAATGTCGCTTACATCCTTGTTGAGCTCAAGAATCAAGACGATGTTAGAGCGATGTGGCAAACTTATTTGGGTTACGAGGAACAATTCCCGTTCGAGTTCGAGGCGACCGTCACAATCCGAAGAACGGTCAATGACATCTTAGAGATGTGCAAGCGTCCACCGGGCTATTGATCTTGTAATATTTAAATTTCTGTCGATACCATGCCGATTTTCTCAATGTAATCCCGATTTTATTTTATGAATGTGAGAAACATTTGTGGTTCTGGTGTTCTGCTTCAGTGTTTTTTCCGGATTTGCAAATACGAACTTTTACCGGATGTGCACATCCGGGAAAAAAATGAAAATTTTTAAAAAATGGTGCGTCCGGATGTGCACATCCGGAATAAAAGGGCAAAACCGGAAATTCAGTTGGTGCCTAAGAAACAAGGGTGGTGTCATAAGAATTTCCCAAATTTTAATGAAAGACATTAATGAAAATAATTAGCTTGTATAACAATATTATAATTGATGTACTGTATTTATTTATTTTTATATTGAATATTTTAAAAAAATAAGAATATTTAGTAATTTTCTATTGAGATATATTTTTCTCACGTATAATTTTTATAATAAGGTGTAAACATGAAAGTTATAAATGATTTGTCTCATGTATGAATTATACTAACAGAAGACTTTAATAATTTATTTGTGAAAGGTGATGTGAAAACTATAAGATGATATATTAAAAATAAAATGAAATTGATTAATATTAGCTAAAATATATTAATATTGATGACAACTTCTCTACCAATTTCTTAAAATTGGATAGTGTTCATTCAATCAATTATTTTTTATAATTGTAGTTGGTCAAATTTGTGGAGTATCAAAACTATTTTAAGAGGGTTCGAGCTTGTTTCTAATTTGCGTATAAATTTCTACAAAAGCAACATGTTTGGAGTAAATGTGGATAACTATTTCATAGACTGTGTATCATCTTTCTTGTACTGCTGATCAGTTTGCCCTTCAAATTTTTGGGGGTGCAAGTTGGTTCTAGCCCAAGAAGAGTAAGTATGTGGAGGGAAGTTATTGATATGTTGAGACAAAAGTTGAGTTGTTGGAAAAGGAGGATGTTGTCTATAGGTGGTAGAGTTGTGCTGATAAAGGCAGTGTTGAATGCCATTCTGATATACACGTTATCTTTTTATAAAGCTCTGATTAAAGTGTTGAAGGAGATTACCAAGATCCAAAGTAATTTTCTTTGGAGCGGCCTTGACCAAAGAAAGGGCATTCATTGGGTGAATTGGATGAAAATGTGCACTGCTAAAGAGAAGGATGGGCTTGGAATCATGAACATCGAATTTTTCAACATCTCGTTATTACTGAAGTGGAAGTGAAGGATCATTCATGATAAGGAAGAAATTTGGTTCGGTCTCCTTAAGCATCGCTACGACAATACAGGTCTTGGTTTGATGAATGGAGGTTGAAGCACCAGAAGTCACAAAGAATCTATTTGGTGGCGTGACCTTTTCAATTTTAGTCGTCCACGTGGTCAGGTTGTTGATAACATGATTATGTTTTAGGTAATAGCTCGGAGATTTCATTTTGGAACAATAAATGGAGAGTTTCACAAAGCCTTAAAGATGTGTTTCTAGAGTTGTTCGAAATTTCTATTTCTCCCAATGGCGGCGTTGCAAAAGCGGGTTGTTGGGAAGAAGATTCTTAGTTTTGGAACAATAGTCTTTTGTTTGTTTTTTTCTACTGGCTCTGATGGTTGGTGTAGGAGTTATTTGATTGTATAGAAGATGTCAAACTTAATCATTCCTCCTCCAACAGCTTTGTTTAGCAGCCATAGTTTTCAAAAGCGTTTTCAGTAAAGTCTTGCTACAAAATCTTGGTAGAAGTGGAAATGGCAGACCCGATGAACGATAATTTGGATCGAGTTTTTGAAGATCCATGGAATCTTAAAATCCATTCTAAAATTCATATTTTCGGATGGAGATTATTGTTAGACCATCTTCCAACTAAAGATCATCTTTTAAAGAGAAATATTATCCAGAGTGCTAGAGACCTATCCTGTGTTCTTTTTTTGCAGAGGAAGAAAGCTTGGACCATTTGATGTTACACTGTGTGGTTTCTAAGAATAATTGGAGACAAATTATTGCTTGGTTAGGAATGAATGTGGTAATCTTTGCCAATTGTATTGACGCTTTCAATTTTCATTTTGACTTGATGCGGAAGTATCTAAGCTCGAGTAAGGCAGCAATGATATGGTTAACAACTTGCTGGAGCATCTAGATAGGTAGAAATAACTCTTTATTCCATGGTTTTACTGTTTAAGTAGATGATATTTTGATGCCTGTTAAAATTCTCACTTGAAAATGGATTGTAATAGGTAACAAGAAAATATCCTCTTATAATTTTATGGACTAGTTTGTCTCTCGTTTGAATTGTTTAAATTCAAGGTGATTGGTCTTTTTTGGTTGTAATGGTTGAGTATCCCTGTACTCTATTTGATTCTGAATTCCTTGCTTATAAAAAATGTCATTTAATTTTATTATATTTAATTATTTATTAAATTGTTTAAATTTGAGAGATTTTCAAGATAATGTGCTTGTATTTTGGTGTAATGTTAATATGGGTGTTCAAATTTAAAGAGATCCAAATAAAAATCGTAAATGGATTAAAAAAATTGAAAATAAGGAAAAATCAAATATTATTAGATGTGTTTGAATGTCATTTTGTAAAAGACCACTCGATTTAGATTGAATTTCAAATTGATTTTTCAAAATCGATTTAAACCGAACCGAATCACATGATTATATACTCATTTATTTTATTTTTTATTAATGTGATATTGTGTGTTAATTTATTATTAGATGAAAGAGTTTTTAAATTCTATTTATAGATTTGATTTAATCTATTTATGTTTATTATCTCATTTGTTTCATCATAATCATTTTGTAATATTAACTTGTAATATAGGATATGTATATATTATATCAAACTTATTTTATATTAGTATTTTTATAATATTAATAAAAAATATAATTTATAATTTGGATATTTAAAAATCGATCTAAATTATATCACATAAAATTGAATCGGTTTTTTTACTAATCATCTAAATCAAACTGAACCACAAATAAATTTATCTTTAGATCAAATAATTTTTTAGTTTAAAATATATCCAAACCTCAGTGTTTCAGAACTTTCGCAATTTATTAATAAAATTTAACTTTAAAAAAATACTTTGTCCAACTTGTAGATAAGAATTTCACATTAATATTTATGAATTTTTTGGCAAGAAACATTTTTCATTATATTTTTATATAAACTTATTATTTAATAAATTTTTAGCAACAAACATTTATCATTATATTTTTATACAAACTATAAGTATTATATTACAATTATTTTCATATTTGTATATAAAAATAAGAAATGTTTATATTGAATAATTAATTATTGATAAATAATTTTCTCATAAATATGAGTTTTATATTTTAAAATACTCTTTTGTAATTCATTTGCAAAGAATAACATAAATTAAAGACCAAAAACAAAATAACTTTGATAACTATTATATTTTAACTATTCTAATTTTTATATAAAAATATAAATATTTATATTTAATAATTATATATTAATAAATAATTATCTTATATATGAATTTTATTTTTAATAATACTCTTTAGTAATTCATTTATAAAAAATGGCATAAAGAAAATACTAAAAGGAATTAAAAATTTGGCAAATAATTTTTTTATATATTTTACAATGAATAAAATTATATAAAAAATTATTAACACAAAATATAAAGTTTTTTATTTTTAAAATCTTACACTTGTCAAATAAAAAACGAAGTTAATTTTGTACGCTATCTATTTTTCTATATTGTAACTTTGTTAGATATCTATTTTCTTTTTATAACTAGTAAGATACCCGTGTTTCCGCATGGGTAAATTTATTTGATACAGTATAAAATATATTTAAAAGTATATATAAATTTAAAATGAGTTAAACATTGTGATGTCCAGGTGATTTTATACAACATAGATGATGTAACTATATCAGTAGTAAAACTACATTGTGAGTCATGCTTTTCCTCCAAAAGTAAAATGAAATTGAGAAATTGCATTCAAAATTGACTATTGATAATTGGTTCTTTAGTTAAAAGAATTGTAGTTTGTACTAAAACCTACCATGAATAAAATAGGCTACATGATTTAAAAGCATATGACTATGTCATATGCTAAGAACAAATATTCCACAAATAAACATAGCAGGAGTTTAAATAACCAGAAGTTGAATCACAAAAAAAATCAAGTGTATTCAGCCTACGAAGGGAGATCGAGTTCAGGATAGTTCACCAGGATTCAATGTTCAGTGAGAGACCAATTTGGAAATGATAATTTATTCAAGGATTAATTATAAGAGAATGTGTTATAGAAGGAACGAGTATTTTATAGTAACGAAAGTTCTAACAGTATAGGCAAAGGAGGTTTGTGATGAAAGATAGAACAAACAATTTGGATTCGAGGAAATTCTAGTAGGATGATTTTAAGAATTGGAATTAAGAAAAATGCCCTGGGTAGCGAAGAAAATGCAGAATGAAGAATAAGGCCAACGTTGCAATATGAAAATGGTAACAATATGTATTTTGGGCGATTATATAATGGCGTTATTAAGTTTTGTTAAGGCAAAGTAAAGAGGTGTACTTGATGGTTGTTCATTCATTAAGACTTTTGACACGTGAAGTAGAGTTAAAGAAGTTACACCTTGGTGTTATGGGATACGTGGTGGTAACATTATGGTCACAAGTATACGAAATTAATTCCTAGTCTTGATCCTGATACGAAGTAACACGCTTTAGTCGAACAGTGAGTATCATGTTTCCGAAAGTGGGATTGTGGCAGGTAACAAAGTACAAACCAAGATTTAGTACGAACTAAGTGTAAATTGTGGAACAAACTGTACCGGGTGGTCTTGTAGGTAGTTTACAAGAGTTGTCGGTTACAAGTCATTCAATAAGTGGTTTCGGTGTAGTGAAGTGTTCAATGTATATTGGATGGGAAGAGAATCCCAATCCATAAGCATGCGAGAGATGTCAAGGTTTTTCAGGAGGAAGTATTATCTTGGTTGTCAATAGTGGGAGGATTTTGGTATTTTGCCTCGTCCCTTGTTTCGAGTGTGCCATCTGCATGTTTTAGCCTTGCTCTTTGTTACCTTGTGTTAATTATTATGGTTGGTGAGTATTGTGCGAGTTGAGGATGAAAATGCAAGTTAATGCAAGCTGGATTGGTAGTTGTGGAAATTAGAATTGCGGGAAGGGCGTTACGCAGTGATCATCCGTATGGTTGTCAATGGATTTTGAAATTAGGGAAAAACAATCTTATGAACCGTACTCAGTGTGATTGAATCTTTGATGTATTACTATCATGACTACTAAGGACCTTAAGAACGAAGTTGGAAAGGACTTGTGGTGACGTTACGGAGAACGGTTCGGTGCCTTTTGCATATGAGTTAGTAAGGTATAAGTAGATAGTTAAAATATGGTGTTTGTTATTTCTCGCGAGTTCATGGCAACAAATATAGACCTCGTGGGGGTGGTACCAGATGTGTACAGTGTATATTAAAGGTTGAAGTAATTTGTAAGTTATCCTTCCAGGCAGAAGTCGGAATTAGATATTGATGAGGATAAGCATGTAACTTGGATCGTATGTAGAACAGGTTGTTAAGAGGAATAGGCTTAGAAAGGAAGTGCAATGTAATCTCCAAATGCGTGTGAAGTGTTATGTGTGAATCAGTGAGTAGATTGGAAACTCGTAGTTGAGTTATGGATGAATTAAGTTTTTGGAGTGGTGACTCGTAGATAATTTGAAGCTCTGTGATGGTGTTATTGTGTTGTTGGTTGAGACCTCCTGTCAACAGAGACCTTGAAGGAGTCAGAACCCCATAAAAGGATTTTATATGGAATGTAATAACCAAAACCAGAAGTTGTTAAGCTAATTTGGATAAATTTCTTCGAGTTCATATGGGATTTTAAGGTTGTATATGTTTATGGGTGTAGTCATAACTCTTGTATACCTATCGTCTGGAGAATGTTGAACCTATTCTAACATTACGTGTTAGCAAGGAAGTTATTCTGCTAATGAATGTCAGTAAGGTTCTTGTATCGTTGGTTAGTAGGTACTCCGGTGGATAAGAGTATTTCTACGTAGGTCGTTAGTTATCTAGTAGTGCTTAAGAGTTTGAGGTGTTCCACTGTAAGAATCAGAGTAGCGTAGTGGAAGGTGACGAATGAAAGAGTTCAGTCAGATTAATAGGAATGGGATGGATGGTTACTTGTAAGAATGGAAGTGAGACAATCTCGTTCTAAGGGTGTCACCTTATTGGTACAGTACAAAAGAGATGAAACATTGGGTGTAAATGGTTATAGTGTATAGTATCACATCAAATGGAGATTGATAAAGAAGTCAATTGATGGATTATAAAGTTATTGTAAATGTCAAAGGATTATAAGGTAATGGTTGTCAGTGTTACTCGTAGTCAAGGAATCAGTGAATTATCTCGTGAAATTTTTGATGAGTGTTGATTGTCCCAAACCAAGATGAGGTATTGCAGTTATGTGTTGTGAATCAGTAGATGAACATGGATTTGTAGATTTCGAAAGCAGAATGTGACCAAGTGTTTTAGAATGGCATGACAGATGGAATCAGGAAAAGCAAGGTTAGAAGCTAACCATACATTGGAACAAGAGTATAGTCGAGACCAGGAAGTTGAGAACTTGTGAAAAGAAAGATTTTGGTTTGTGAAGACAAGTTGGAAAATTGAGTACGTCATAAGTTTTAACTGAAGTTAAGTTAGGTGTTGACCATGACGGTGGTGCAAGGAGTGATTATTGTCGAGTAGAGGAAATTCGAGGGTGAATTTCAATTTAAGGGGGGGGGGGGTGGAGAATGTAATACTCATATTCCCTTAAATTCTCAATTGGATATCAATTAAGATCAACTGAATTCCTATGTACTCTATCTTGTATCAGTTGGAATAATTGAAGCTCTTAAGTGCTCTAAATCTCATCAGTTGGGACCAATAGAGTAACTAGTGGACTCTAAAGAGATTAATTATTGATAAAAGGGACATGCCAATATTAATAAGTATAAGAGAGGATGTTTTTGTAGAGCTAATATTTGGTCAATTGGTGTCTGATGAGGAAATATCAGATGGAGATATTTTACCATTATATATATATATATATTTATGAGAAAGAGGAAGAAAACAAGATAGTAAGAAAAAGAAGGAAAAGAGAAGAGAAAAGGAAAGAAGGGAAGAAACTCATTTAAGAGCTTGGATTCATCATCTTCATCATCAATCCATCTCATTTTCTCTATTTCAAGGTGAGTTCCATTTGATAGTATAGCTTTGGGAGGGAAGAAAAATATGTTTGGGAATTTAGGGTTTTGTCTGAAAATATGCTGAATTGAAGTTTGAATGTTGTAATATGATGAATTTCATACTCTACCATGTCATACCATGTTTATTGGATGTTTGAATGTGTGTTGGGATTATAGGGTGTTCAAGTTTTGGAGTTTTTGGCCATGGATGACATTATTTCACGCTGCTGGAAATCCTGATTTCGCAGACCTCGCACAGCGAACTAGCTGCGAGCATGACAGTCTGCTATGCTCGCACAGCGAGCCTCCAGCGAGGTGAAGGCGAGACCTCTCCTAGAGGTCGTATAGCGACCACTGAGGCTTTTTGCTACTACCTCCAAAATCCCCTGTCTTTCCCAAAGCTCGCACAACGAGCCTGGCAGTTTTGTTCGCTTTTGTTTATTTACTTGTTTGGTTGCTTCTTGTGAATTACTTATGATGCTATAGATTGTTTCACATGATTATTGAGGATTGTTATTCATGTTTACCTTGAATAATTGGTTGATATATATGATGATAAAATATGTGAAAGTGAAGATGAATACCTAGAGTTGTGACGAGTATCATTGAATTGGTTTGGTATTTTGGTGAGGAACATTTGTTCCTAAAGTCCTATTTAGGTGAGGGGCTATGCTCTGAAAGTCCTATTTATTATGATGATCATATGTATTGTGTGCATTAGTTATATTTGACTTGTTATGTCATTATATGTGTTTTATGCATGACATATGTGTATGTTCATATGTTTGATTGTGTGATAACACGCTTAAAACAATATGAATATAAGTGAGGAAACCTAGGCTTAAAATTAGGAAAATGAATTTAAAAAAAGAGAAATAGGTTTCAAATATGACTTAGATAACACTATAGGGTGAGATTCATTCTGTGATGCCTAGGTGTGTGTCATGGATGAATGTTTGTCATAATTGTGAGTGAGATACATTGTATGGAACATGTGTTGTTGTTGTGTGTTTAAAGTGAATGTGTTCGCCTTATGATTGTTGAATACAATCACGTTGTGTTATGTTTTATCACATAGTCGAAAACAACCTTTCTGGATGACGTGCCAAGAGTTGATGCATATATAGAGCTCCTTTGGGATGTACACATTATTACTTTGACAGGAGTTCCCTTAAATGAATGGAGCCTACGGGTAAGATACTTGAGATGGGGGTGATCCCATGGGAAGTGACGATTCATCTGGGAAGAACCTTGAATCCAAATCCATTCATTTATCCTGTGTGTACGAATGGAGCCTATGGGTAAGATACTTGAGATAGGGGTGTTCCAATGGGAAGTGACGATTCATGTGGGAAGCACCTTGAATCCGAATCCATTTTGCATGTCAAAGTAGATACAAGGATCTGTGACCCGTGTCGATAACTCTAGACGTAGGGTTAGCCGGGGAAAGATGTCTTGGTATGGTTCTCGATTAGTGATTGTTTGAGTTGGTGGACTCAAGAGACATGTTTCCATACATTGCGAACTGTGTGAACTCAAGTCTTATCCCTTTCCATATTGATTTGAGATAGAATTGATTAGAACCCTGTAGAGCCGAGTGAACCCATAAGATAAGGGAACTCACTGAGATTATTATCTCACCCCATTATTATTGTTGTTTTCTAGTATTGTTTGCAAGTTTAGTTTGCAAGTGGAGCTATGCATGGATGTTTCAAGAGAAGATTAACTTATGTTTATTTTCATTGTGTATTGAGTTATACAAAGAAGGATATTGTACTCAGATCTTAGATTTTATGTTTGGCACTTTCCATATCTTATACCATTGTTGTTCTTTTATGTTTTTTTTTTTGTAAAATGGTCTAGTATGTAAATTATACCAATAGGCACTTATGATGGTGTCAGTACCAGAAAATAACTCTTGTATGATATTATTCTAGATATATATTATTCAGGGCATTACAAACCAAGTAGGAAATGAAGAAGAATTCTACCAACTTCCGGTGTAGCAGCAGGCGACACAACTTCAAGAAAATCAACAAGCATCAAAATTTTAGAGAAGGATGGAAGCTCATGCAGTGGGAGTAACAAGGTGGATAACAGAAGTTTCACCCACCTTATATGCTGAACCCCCAAGATACGCACCACTATTCAGAGACTTTTACAACCGACAAAAAGACCACTTGCCTGCCCAAATTTTAAGAGAATGCTTTGCAAGCTGTAACACCTCAAAATTTGCCCTCTTGTTTCTGACTCTAACTGGCTTATGTTTCTTTTCATTTTTCATTATCATTTGTGCATATCATTGGTTCTAAGCATGGGATCAAGGTATCTTGGTTAGCTCAAGAGGAGAGTATGTTTCTCAAAGGCTCAAGCAAGGAATCTTATTCAATCATATGTATATAGGGAAGGTTTGTTCAAGACAATAAAGGGAGAGATGCTCTCAATATCACCATCACTCAATCTATAAGGGTTTCTTAGGCCTCAAGGCATCCTAATATGTACATCACTTTAACAAATGACTGAAATTGGCAAGAGGTTTGAAGTGGATCAACTCCACCTATCTTTTGGTCATCAAGCTAGGGTTCTTGGATATTTGGGTATGTGGCACCTTCATGGGCATGAATCTTGAAGCCTCATCATCATCATGTTACATAAATCATCTTTGTTCAAGGGATTCTCTAGGTTACCCAAGGGAATTAGGGTTTTGAAGATGTGTATCCATCTCTTGTCTTTTTGGACCAAAATTCGGATTTATGATAAAATGAGTTTATTTCTAATTATTTGAGCAAAACTTGATGCCATGGTCTTCTATGTGTACTAAACTGTCTAGGGGTGGAAGATTGGTCATCAATTTTTATCAGAAGAGTTTCAATTGGTCAGATGATAGTGAATCAGTAAAATTGGGGACAAAGTCAACTGTGCAAGGAAAAAGTCAACTTCTGACTTTTTGAGGCCAATTTTGTGTTTGTCATGTTAAATATGACCAATGAGTGGAACTTGATTAAGAAATGTCAAGGGAATCATGAAAAATCAAGAATTGGGAAAAGTTACTAAATTTGGAAATTAAGGTTTTAGAGACTTACTATTTTGGGAAAGTTCTCATGGTTGTGCAGCTACTTTGATGGCAAAATTTCTCCATGTTCAAGGCTCCATTTCATTTTTTGTCAAACATGAAAGTTGTAGTGTTCATTTCAAGCTTTCCAGCCATATAAAGTTCATCTTCATTGGATCATTTTTTAGCAAGTTACGATTGTTAGAAGTTGGACATTTCAAACTTTTATTTTCCAACACTTAGAAATTTTTCTAAGTGTTGAAGATCATTTTTTGTACCAATCTTCAAGCTCGTTTTTGAGTGGCTTCGAAGCTTCATTTTGGAATCTTGTCCACATGAAAGTTGTAGATTGTAATCCCCCTTTTCCAAAAAGTCCAAGAATGCCCCATTTGGATGTGTAGATCAAAAGTTATATTATTCTTAAATCAAGGTATAAAAGTTACTAAATTTGGCCAAAACACATAGGATTTTTCTAAGTGTTTACACAAGTTTGTTAGCTCATGTTCAAGGATGATTTTCAATTGATTCCACATGTTACTCCAAGTTTTCATCAACATGAGTATGTTCCTTGTCATATGGGTTTTCCCTTGAGCACGAGACATCATTATTTGGACCATCCACCATCAAATTATGCTCCATGGAAGTCATGCATGTGAATTGGTTCTCATGATAATCCAAGGTAATTCTTTTTGGCACAATACTGATTTTCCTTGTAGCAATCTCTACACCACATGAATTTATCATCATGTACATCATTCCTTTTGCCTAAAATGACTAAACAAGTGCCATATGTACCATGCACCTCATGTCCTTTTAGAAAAATTTGGAAAGGATGACAATTACCAAAAACCTTGCCTTCTACTTCATTCCCACGTGACCCCATGCTTGCTTTCCATTTTTACCCTCTCATATGCTCATTGCCATCACAAAATCACACCATACATGTGACAAACCCGTATGCATCATTCATGCATATTTTTGGCCATGTTTTCTAGACAAACTTTCCACTCAATTTCAGGCCCATTAACATTTTACAATCCATCATATTTAAGCTCTAGAAACCCTAAGAATCAAAAAATAACTTCATTTGGTTCAAGATCAGATCACACAAGCTCACTCACCCTCAAGATCTCTCTCTTCGAAACTCCTTTTTCTTTCATTTTTTCTGAAGTTTTGAACTGATCCTTCATCACTGAAGCATCACAAATCTTTTGGATCTATTTGTTTGAAGCTCACACGTCAGCTCAAGATCCAACGGAGCTGCTCCGTTAGGTATCTTCATACTCTTTTTTCTCTCATGTTGAGCGTGTTGTAAACTTTTGATTTGTGTTTTTGAGATTCCTTGCTTGCATAGATCAAGTTTGTGTGGTTGTTGTTTCGTTTTGATAATGTTTCAAATTGTGACTTGGATTTTCATGGCCTGATTTCATCATGTTAGAAGCATCTTTTTTAGAAAATAATGGCATAATCATGTTCCTTGTGGAAAATCGTTCAAGGTGGTGCTTCGTTTTTCTTTTTTTATTGTTGTTTTATGGTGAACTCCGGCGGGTCTCCTTGAGAAGATGACCGGAGCTAGGGCTCCGAAATCTGATGTGTGATGATTACTTGGCTCGTTAAATTTTTGACCGTGTGAGGTGTCGCGTGCGTGGTATAGGTTTGAGGATGTTGATTCCACCTCATTAAGTGAAATCGTGCGTTTCGCTTGAGGTTTGTTGTTGATGGTTGATGTTTTAATCATGGGACTACTTTTTGCTTTCCACACCCCACGTATTTTAGGCCCATGTGTGTCTGAACTAATTCATGTTGTTGCTGTTATTACTTATTCACCCCTCATACCATGTTTTTTCTTATTTCTTTTTATTTTCTTTTCTTTTAATTTTAATTTTAATTTTTATTGATAAAATCATTTTAAAAATTAGCAAAAATATGTTTATGATTTTTTGGCATGTTGAGATATTTTTCATGATTTTTATTTTATTTTTCCATTTATTTTTCTATTTTATTTGGAATTAATTGTGAGGTGGTTTGACAAATTTGAACTTGAGCTAGGGTTTGTTTGTTTGATAGCTTTGTTATGCTTTCTTGATCTGATCTTTTTTGTATATTTTGACATGTGAATGAGGAATGTTTGAGTGTCATTATTCTTCCTTGGTGATAATTTCTTGATTGTTTTTCATTTGGTTTTTAATGATCCTCGATTATTGCTCGATTATCTTGCTATGCGAGTTTGTTTGATCCAATTTGTGGTGAAATTATGCAATTATTGTTGAGATCTTTTGTACATTTGTTCTTGATTGATATAACATGAGCTTGAGCATTTATTTAGATTTTTATAAGACATATTTCTATTTTTGGTTGATGCTTATATGTGGCTTGAGGTTAAATAGAACATGCTTGATGTTTGACCTAGTTTGGTTTCTTTTTTACCACTTGTGCTTTAGTGAGGATTAAAGTGATTAATTTATGTGATCACATACTATCTTGAATTAATTGTGGATTTGGATTCACTTTCACTTGATTATTTTTCTATTTGTGGTTAAATTTCCAAGTTGACAATGTTTTGGCTTGCTCATTTGATGTTCTTGACCTAGATCTTTGTGATGCTTTCTTGTATGATCTAATGGATGCTTGTGGATTCTTGTTTGCTTTGAATGGCATGTTTAATATGCTGATCCTCTTGATATTATGTCCATTGTGTGATCATTTCTCACTTCTTGCCTCACATGATCATTTGTTTCTTATATGGATGACTTGAGTGGATGTTTGCCTAGTTTTGATACATGATTTGAAGTTGATCCTTGGTGTTTCTTCTTGCTATCCATGAGTTATGTTTGGATTGATATACATGATCATGATACTTTCCTACTTGAATTCATACCCTAATCATACATGTTTGTTTTTTTGAGGTGTGTTTTACATGAGCTATTTATTGACAAATGATTGAATGTTGTTAAGATGCATGCCTTGACTCTTCTTGCTCTTTCTTTGATCATTAACATGAGTTGAATGCAATGTGACTTAGCTACTTCCCCATCTTGGTTCTCATATCATTTGACTTCACTTCACCTTGTTTAATGTTTGATAATACTTCTTGTTGGTTTTAAGTCATTTGTGTGTTCATTGGTGCATTGTTTTGACTTCCAATCTTGAAGTTTGGTTTGAAGTGTGTGCACTTGGAGCTGATGGTTATCTTGTATGTTTGATAACACTTCTTATAGTTTTTCTTCGATTGTTTCCTTTCCCTGTCGGGATAAATAACGTTCAATGGCGACTCTTCTGGTTTTTCCTTCGGTTGTTAACATGTGAAAAAGACATGTGAAAAAGAAGAAGAGAGCACATGAGAGAAGAATGGACCCGATAAAATAATGATTTCAACAATACTATGAATGAGATGCATGATCTTTTACGGAGTGTTAACATGTGAAAAAGACATGTAGCAAGTTTTAAATTCCTAGAAGTTTTTTTTCTTCTAATGTATGCCCAACAAAGAGTGGTAACACTTTTAAGTACTCTTCCATATTGTATGATTTTAATCATATTTGTCTTTAATGAATGAGTTTGCTACTACTGTTTCTTTCAGATTTACAAAAATTGCAACTTAAGCATTGAACTAATGAACTAAAAGCACCATCAGATGAAACTTGATCATCATAAAAATGACTTACGAATTAAAAGCAAAGCATGAAAAAGGAATCGAAAAACTTGTACTCAACCTTTAGATACCTCAACTAGTAAGGTTTGATCCAAATTATTTCAATTATTCACTATTCCTTTCATTGAGTGTATCCATGCATTATTGCTTTATCAGATTTAACTATTTCTGATTCAATTTGTTTGGAATGATTTACACACATAGAGGCAGTTGTTTGCTATAAACATTGAGCCTTTTTAAAACCACCATGTAGTAATATGTAAAGTCCTTTGCTAACCACTTTGAGTTCATCCCTTCTTTCGGTGACTTAGCCTTATTTATTAGCCATATGAATTGCAAGATTGCATCTTTCCGCCGTCTATTTGGAGTTAGGTAGAAATTTTTAGTTCTAAAGCTGTATGAAAATGAATAAGTTTGGGGTTGCTCTTTGAAGTGAACAAGATTTAAGTTTTGGGTTGGGGTACTAGAGAAAAAAAATAAAAAATTCAAAAAATTTGAGAAAATAAGAAGTTATAAATAACTTATTAAAAAAAGAGAAAAAGAATACAAAATGAATTGAGGACCACAATAACGATATCTCTAGTATTGTTAATCAAGAAAAGATTTGGTATGATAACAATAGGAGAACTAGGTACCTACCTCCAAAGGTTTAAACCTACTTTCCCAAAAAAATACTTCATGAACATAAGCCATGTTATCATCGAAAAAGCCCTCAAGCGTGTGTGTTTTTATTTCTTTGACGAATTCTATTAGAACATGATCAAACTCAATATTAGAACATCAATTGAGTGAGTCATGATGAGATCAGAGACAAGTTGAGTACTTGTCGAAGATTGAGGATGTTTTCATAATTTGTCGGATTGTAGTTGGAATCTAGATTTGTGGTAAAGTAAAACAAATTTCATATGGGGATGGTCACTTGTTATTGTTGTAACTTGTTTTTCTGTTAAAAATTTGTAGTGCAGGCAAGTTATTTGAGGACACACAATAGTTCAAGTTTGAGATTCTGATGACACTCTGTCATTGCATGTTTTCTGTCAAAGAAACAAAGAAAAAAGTCTAAGATGATCAAACTTGATGAGTAATGGTCAAAGAACGGAGCAAAAATGAGTAAGTATGAAGAATAGGGGATTTAGAGAAATTTGCCTGATAAAGGAGCAAAAGCAAGCAAGCCACTAGAATAATTACGCGATGCATCGTATGCTATTGCGCGCGTAATAGAAAAGAAAAAAAGTGGTATCGCGCGCGTGGAAGAGCATCCAACTCAACATCACGCACGTGATTCTTCTATTACACGCACGATGGGCCCTTTTTCTGGGTAATTTTTGACGCATTCTGGTACGATTTAATGTTTATAAAAAGGCAGACTTTGGAATTTTTAGGGGGGTCTACGATTGGAGACTGTAGAGTACAATTTACAACACCGAAAGTGAGTTCTTTAGCGCATTCAAAGCCATTAGAGGTTAGATCTTCAAGGAATTCTTATGCAATCTTATTCTTATTAATTAGTATTGTAATTTTATAAATATGAGCAGCTAAACAATTTCAGGTTAGGTTTCATTTGATGAACCTGTTTTGAACTTGTTGGGACACATGTTTAATTTAATGTTGCATGAATTATCTTAGTTATATTTCTATTTAATTGCTTATTTAACTTAAAGCGCATTTTTTGAGATACTCTGTTAATGTGATTATGGTCTGTCATACCCCAAATTTGTCCTACCTATTGCATGTTTCTCACACCAAGATTTCATGTTGACTCTAAGATCCAGGTCATAAGGGCCTGGTATGTATTTAAAGTGTTTACTAGCTTGTGCTAGGATTGCCATGATTTCAAGAAGAGATAAGGAGTGTTGAGCACTCATTTTTATAATTATTCAGTCCAGACATGATCAGTTGGCTTCAAACTGATTTTAAGTTATGGTCAAGAGGATCTTTAACCATATTCCAAGTGCGACACTAAGGTTGTATGGTTAAAATAAGCTAAGAAATGACCATTCATATTTAGGTATTGTTCACTTTTTAAGTTTGAGTTGTTGGATGATAAGTTAAGGTTTCAAAAGATCTTGGCATAACCAATATGTGATAAAGGCTTTGGACCATGTCTTCTCAGCTTATGTCTTAAGGCCATTCATTCTTAAAGCCATCTATAATTTGTTTTGAGTTATAGCCACAAGCCGTGATTCAAGATGTTCTCTTGAAGCCATGAGTTTGAGTAAAGCTCCCCTTGAATCAAAGATTGTCTCAGGTTTTAGAAGTCATTTCTAGAATCATTCATGAGTTTATTTGGAAATAGGTATTAAGATCCAACTTGATTTCATAAAAATACGCCTAGAGGCATGGCCATAAGTTAATGATTGAGCAAGGGATATTAATTCACTTCAAACAAGAGCTTGATACCAAATTAATAAACAGTTTTAAAAATTCACGGATGATATCAAGGCAGCCTTTTGATCATTGCTGCATTCATTGTCATAATCATAAAGAAGTTTTAAAAGTTTAAAGTGATGGAGGATAATTGAATTTCGTAACCTCACAAAGTGTTACAAGGTTACAATTCTCAGACAAGCCCTATGACACTAAAAATTAATAAACATGGCCAAATTCATACACAAGGACACAAGAATTGATTACAAAAGACATGTTCAGGCGCTCAACCCAAGTGCACGACCAAGATTCACGCCACAATTCTAAGAGAAATTTTTTTTTTAGTCTCTTTGTGATCAGCTGCGTGTGCTTGCTTTGATGAGCCTCTTTGCACCTTCCATTCCTCGAACCCCTCGCAGCAATACACATGAAAAAGGAGAAGAGTTATTCAACATGAGCACATCATTGGTAGTAATCACAAATTTCATAAACCATACACAGTATCACAAAGGAATTCTGACTAAAACCAACAACAACGTTCATAGCAGAAAATATATAAGTTCAGGGCATCAATCATACACACATAGAGCTTATCACACCAGTTCAATTTCACACCCGTTCACAAAAGTAAGGGGATTCATTATTCATACCACAAGAAAGGAGATTTTGGGAAGAGGACGGATACATTCATATAGAAAACACCAAACACATTGTACATTGCAGAACAAAAACCCTCCATAAAGCTAAACAGTCTGCAAACCTGTTCTTCGTTCCAAAATTAATTTCATGGCCAATGTTTCTCATCATCCAAACTTATGCCAAATACCTCACCATTATAACAGCCAAGAGTAAGCACATGAAAACCTAACAAGAGACAAGACCTTGTGCCATAAAGACTTAGAGTTGATGATCTCACCTTCGTACCGAGTTCTTGCTCATCGTGTCTCCAAATGCTTCCATCTTCATCATCATCCCATAATCTACAAAATAAGTCAGGGATAATCAAGAATCAATACACAATTCAGGCTATTATCAACAACATTGTCACAAGCAATACAAGTTAAAGAGTTGAGAATACGTCTTCATGGTGAATCATACAAGAAATACATGGATTTAAAGGAATTCCAAAGAGAAAAATACAAGCACTCTTCAATACCATGTTCATTTCTACAGACCTGCTAGGTGAACAATCATAAGGAAATCTAAAAGTGTCTCACAATTGCTTCACAAAATGTGTACAAGAATCACATTACCGTAAGTATAGAAGCTAGCCTAAGCTCAAAGACAGTCTGTTGGCAGCTCCACATCATGGTTTGAACCTGACTAATCCACAAGCAATGCATTCAATACTAGAATACTCTCCTGAGGCAAATCCCAACCTCCAAAATTACTCAAGGTCCTTGTACCAAATAGGATAAGATACGGAGAAAATTAGAAGCTGACAATAAAAATAAATAATGGAAGAATATGGTGATGAGAATAATAAAGTTATTACCAAAGGTGAGTAATACTTGATGGCATTCTTGGGTAGTTGAAGGAAGCAGCTTATGATTGGCATGTAACCAGGGGATAATGTTGGATCAGAGCGTGTAAAAGAAAATTCAGGGGCTCAACTGTATCACCTTCAAGATCAAGAGCATTCAAGGACCTGAAAAAAAAACATCAGAGCAATTTATGATCAAGTTTGGATAAACATGAAGTCAAAAATACCACACCAAATGAGGTTTTAAACGCAATGGAAATGACAGCATATCTAAATTATCAAAGATGCATCCACATTATTTTTGGCAACAGAGCTCACAACAAATTCAGAGTTCCTCAGCAGTGTTCAAATATCAAAATTATTCAACAAAGAGTCAACTTAAGACAAATAGGAGCCACATCAGCATAAAGTCAAGAGCAGTGAAAAGTTTCAAAAGTAATAACTTTACAGCAGTGAAAATAAGAGCAATGTAGTAAAAATCATGGTAATTCAGGCCACGTAAACACGGAAATATCACACAATGAAAATTAAAAAAACCACATTCTAGAAGAAGTACAGCTCACACTACAAACAAAATCAGATAATGATTCACTATCACCCAAATCCCACGAAATCGGTAATCCTCCCCATTCCCTAACGAAAATATTCTCTCACACGTACCAAAAATCTCACCTCACAGGTACCTCATTTCACATTTCTGAGCCTATAAATACGTGTCACTATTCACTCATGAAGCAACCCAGAAAACCCTAGCGAAGCTCTGCTAAAACCAACCCCAACCCTTACTAAAGCTTAAATCCTAAAAAAAAAAAAGCTTCTTAGAGTTTCACGCTGAAACTCTAAGATAGTGAGCTTAACCACTGTCTCACATTCACAGAAGCGTAGTATTACCAGCAAGACGACACATAGAAAAGGAGAAAAGAAGATTCAAAGATAAAGAAGGGACACTATACCTGAAGTTTTCCGAAGCCTCTCAAATCCGCACCACCGGAGCACCACGATTTGGAAAACCTGACCACCGGAGCACCACGATTTGGGTAAATATTCTTGAAACTTTTTTTTTCCTTCGCATTTCATATTCCGACTTCACTGCATGTTGATCTGAGTTGCTTTGATTGAATGTTTTGTCCAATTGTCTGTTGATTTGCTACTCGCTATTTGATTTCCATATAAAAATCTGAGGTTGCGATAGATTTGGGTTCGAATTTGGTACGCCTTTGGCATTTAGGGTAAAAATTTTTGGGGAAAAGTATTTGTTAGGTTTCAAAGAAAACCAGTGTTGGGGAATTTTGTTTGAATACGAGAAGGGTTTGAGTTTGGAAAGGGAAATCGGAGGAGTTTTGGAACGGAAGAGGAGGACGGTGGCGACGGAGGGTTTGGAAACGAGGGAAAGTTTTGAACGAGAGAGAATAGGGTTTCGTTTGAGTTAGAAAGAGAGAGAAACGAGTGTGAATTTTGGAACAATTCTTCTCTTTTTTCCTTATGTTATCGTTGCATGGTTTGGTGGCCATATCCACCGGTGACAAGTGTCACCGGTCATCGTTTTTTTGATTTTCTGCTCGCCCCCCAGTTTCCCTATCATACACACGCGTCTCAGACCCTTAGATCTAGGGTTTTGTTGCCCCTGTGATGATCAGACGTTCCAAATTGACTGAGAGTTCTTGGTGGATTCCCCCTCCCAGCGTACGGGCTTATCTCCATTGGGCCTGGAAAATTTCACTAATCACACCCCTGTTTTACTTTATTTCTGGCCCGTTCACTTATTATGTGTTTTTTAGTTTTTAGTTTTTAATATATACTTTTAATTTTAAAAACCAAAGATATTATTATTATTTTTAACCATTCTCTTTCAGAAAATTATAAAACCTATTTACTAATTTAATATCTAATTTCATTAAAATTATTTTATTAATTAATATTTTAATTAATCCAATTTCTCTAACCCTAAAATTATCATAAAATACTTTCTTAACTAAATTAAAAAATCACAATTCATTCTAATTAATATTCCTAACATATTTTCTAATCAATAGTGGAAGTAGTGGGCTTTTGGAGTCTAGCACTCCTTGGGTCCTTGAACGATCACTCTTAGGGCGCACGCCTTGGGTTGTGATCGTTCCGTCTTCCACTTTAAAATACTTAAAATATTTAATCTTAATTCAATACTCAATTTCTAAAATAATCCAAACTATTTTCTAATTAAATATGAGAGTAGTGAGCTCTTGGGGTTTAGCACTCCTTGAGTCCTTGGATGAATGCTCTTGAGGCGCACACTTCAAGTTGTGTTCATTCCGTCTTTCATTTATTAAAAAATACTTAAGACAATTAATCTATGCTTAAGCAAAATATAATTAACCCTTAATCATAATCTAAAAAAACTCCTAATTATTTTAAAAAAAACTTAAAAACACTTAACCCTTAAAAATACAACCTTTTCTCAAATTATAATACTTAATCTAATTAAACTCCTAATATTTTTCTCAAAGCAAATTAAATCATAAAACTTTTCCTAATCATTAACTATTTTCTTAAATCAAATTATAAAATATTTAGATTAATATTTAAAAATCTATTTTCTCAATTAAATTATGGAAGTAGTGGGCTTTTGGAGTCTAGCACTCCTTGGGTCCTTGAACGATCGCTCTTGGGGCGCACGCTTTGGGTTGTGATCGTTCCGTCTTTCATTCTAAAAAAACTTAATTCACTTAAACTCTCATACTTAAGACATTCAATTCAATTAAAACGTTCAATCTTTTAAAACACTTTCTTAAGATCATAATCGATGCTTTAATATTTAAAATACTCTCATAGAATATGTAATTCAAGTTTCTAAACCATTTCAAATTAATCATTGGAAGTAATGGGCTTTTAGAGTCTAGCACTCTTTGGGTCTTGGAACGATCACTCTTGGGGCGCACGCCTTGGGTTGTGTTCATTTCGGTCTTCCATTTAAGACTTAAAAAACTTACAACCCTTTTAAGACACTTAGTCATTAGCTTATTCAAACCCTAATTCAATTAACGCGTTTAAAAGACATCAAATTCAAATCTTTTTCCTAATCAAACTACGGAAGTAGTGGACTCTTGAGGTCTAGCACTTCTTGGGCCCTTGAATGAACGCTCTTGAGGCGCACGCTTTGGGTTGTGTTTGTTCCGAACTTTCTTCCTCAAAACACTCGCCCTAATTATATGGACAAGTAAGCCAATTGTCCAACAAATATGATTTCATAATTAATAGAATGAAAAAGGTGTTATTGAGATCTAGCATTTCAGTAATGCCCCGATTAATTGGTTGCGAGGCCGACGTCTCGTTTATCGAATAATCGTCATTCTCGCTCAAAACACTTAACAAACTAAATGCTTCTTACGCAACCAAAACTCTAAGACATACGCAAATCCAAACTCTTTTCTCAATCAAATCTTAACACACTTAATCCAATTCCAACAACTTTCAACAAAAAAGAACATTGTTTAAATCCATTCTTCTGCGCATATAAACTAGTGCTTCAGCCTCCTATGACGAGCAGACAAGCCAACGTTTAGCAGTTAGAATGTGAATTAAACTCTCGTTCGCCTAAAAGATACAAACCAACCGTAGTCCCACGAACTACGAATGCTCTGACTTTCCCATTGCACGAGGGAATACATAGGCACAAGGGTTCTAATCCTTGCCGAGCACATTAATAAAAAACCACCAATTTTCCCCTTAGAAAGCAATACTACCTTAGAAGAAAATAAACAAACCAAGCTAACTTATCTCCCAAATCGAATCAAGAGGTTCCCGTTGAGTACAACGGACGTAGAGGGTGCTAATACCTTCCCTTTGCGTAACCGACTCCCAAACCTGAATTTGGTTCCGACGACCATTTTCTTATCCCTTTCAAAGGTTTTATCGATATTTTCCTATTCCTACCTTGGAATGAATAAAATTAGGTGGCGACTCTGTTTCGAACAGTTTTTTCCGCGTCCATCGCGAGGATCATATTTTTCGAGGTACGACAGATGGCGACTCTGCTGGGGACTATGCATTGCCCTATGCTAGAGAGAGTCAAGCCTAACTTGACTCGATTCGAGAGTGTTAGATTTGCTTGTTTGATCTCTTATTATTTATTTTCTCCTATTACTTATCTATTTGCTTTTATTGCTTTCTCTTTATCGTATGTTGTTTATCATACTTGACTGTTGGATTTTGGGCTGATATCACAAGTAAGGCTCTATACCCGAGTCTTGGAAAAAGAAGAGAGAACACCTAGTTTAGATTTTGGAAGTAATTAGTGTTAGTCCCCAAGGACCCGCTCCTTGTGTGCCTAGCATGAAAGCTTCCCCTAGAGTAGACCTTTTCGTAGATCTTGTTGTAACGCAGCTAGCCTGTCGTACGACTTGATTCATGAAGGGTTCGTGACTCTGGGAACCACTCTTAGCACCAGTTTCTATCTTGGTGGTCGTTAGTGTTAGTCTCCGGGGACTCGCTTCTCGTGGGCCTAGCATGAAGACTACACTCAGGATAGACCTTTTCGTATCCCCGTCACAATGCAGCTAGCCTGTTGCGTGGTTTTGATGCGACTAGTGTCCGAGACCCTGGGAACCATATCCATCAACGTAGGAGCTATCCTGTGAGTGGGTTTATGGGTAAAGAATCTAGAACTATCCCTATAAAGCCTACCTATTAGGAGGGATGAGGAGTTACTTGTGATAACCTGGATCCAACATCGTGCATTCATAATCATTTACATTTACATCATGACTTACAAAAAAAAACATTTTTATTTTCAGGGAATCACTTGTATCTACTGTTTATCTTGCACTCAAAGTAACCATGGATTCAGGAAAAAGGAAAACTCTGCAGCTGAAAGCTATCACGCCAGATACTATCGTTGTGACGAACTGTTTGAAGGAAATGCCTCCGCTCTTCAAGAAGACTCTAGAGGGAAGATTTGTCAAGGTTCTTGATCTCCTTACTGTCAAAGTGCAAGTTCCTGTCGTTACAGCTCTAGCACAGTTTTATGACCCACCGATGAGAAGCTTTTTGTTCCAAGATTTCTACTTGACTCCTGCCATTGAAGAATTTGAAGGATTTTTGGGTTTCTCCGTGAAGGGTAAGGCACCCTACACTATGATTGGCCAGACACCTGAGAAAGAGGTACTAGCTGAAGCCCTCCAAATCCCTATTTCAACGGTCAATACTGGTTGGAAAAAGAGAGAAGATTTCTTTGGTTTCTGAAGCACTTTCCTGGAAAAGGAAGCGATAAAATTTTTGAAGAATAAGCAATGGGATACTCTGGTGAATGTATTGGCTCTCCTCATATATGGGCTTGTACTCTTCCCCACTTTTGAAGAATTCATTGACTCTGCTGCCATCAGTGTGTTTTGGGCTGTTTGGAAGGAAGGACAAAGCCCAGTCTGTCCCCTCTTAGCTGACATCTTCCATACCCTACATCTCCGCCATGAAAGGAAGGGTTCATTGTTGACATTCTGTATTCCCCTCCTCTACAAATGGCTCACTTCTCATGTGTTCAAGCGTTATGCCATTGTCCCTGACTTAAATAGTGGGGAATGGGCTCAGTTGCTAGTGTCTCTCTCTGAAATGAATATCACATGGTATCCCAACAGACTGGATGTTGATAAAATCATTATGAGTTGTGGGAGCTTTGACAATGTGCCGCTGATTGGGTCAAAAGGTTGTATAAGCTACAATCCCATACTAGCTATACGACAGTTTGAATACCCTATGTTGAGAAAGCCTGAAGACAAAGAGTTGGAAGAAATGATTCTTCATTACAAGGGTACTAAAGGTCCTTCACTCCTTTGTAAGATTGTACGCTCCTGGTAGAAGGTTCATACTAAGGGGTCCGAGTTGAGGAAAAGGGATGGAACACCTAGGGTGCCGTATTAGCCATGGGTTCTGGAGAGGATTAAGATGGTCAAACTTCCTTTCTCCATTGAGGCTCCTCCTAGGCCTGTTAGCCCACAGCCTGTACCCGTCTCTTTGGAAGAGGTGGAAGGTCTTAGAGCCAAAATAGCCCAACTTGGGAAGGATAACGAAGAGTTGGAATTGAAGCTGCAAACAGTGACAAGTGAGAAAAATAATCTGAAGTATGAGCTAGAGCGCAAAAAGAATCAGCTTGGGGAAGTAGGAAAGAGAGCCGGTGAAGAGGAGCACCAAAAAAAGAGGGTTAAGGTGTGCCTTAACCAAGCTGATGTTGCCTTAGATAGGCTTAAAGAAGACTTGGATAAAGCTTACAGGAAAAGTGCGGAAAATGAAAGGGCTTGGCTCTTTGCCACTAGGAAAAACAAAGAACTCAGAGAAGAAATGGGAGCGCAAATTCGACAACTAAGTGCCGACCTACGCTTGTCAAGAGCTTCTGAAGCAAGAAAACGTAGGCTTAAGGAAGAATCTATGAGGACAGCCTGGGTCAGAGCCGATGATTGGGATGCATTACGAAGGGAGTTGGATGGTGTCAGAAGGGTCATTGAAAACCAGCAGAATTAGATGAGGGCTATTCTTGAAGACAAGGCCATTTGGTTGGCAGAAAGGGAAAAAGTGCTCCAGAACTACGTTGGTTTTGAGCAGTCTATGACTATCCTGAGGGACAGCCGAGACATGTACCGCAACAAACTCAACAGTTTAATTGAGTTTTCTAACTGGCTAGCTAAGGATCTTATTTGGAAACACAGGGATGCGTATGAGGCACTAGAAGAATCCACTCCTCGGGCCATTATTGATTTTGTTTGCCTTTGCAAGGCAATGCTGAAGAGATTTAAGGAAGAACTTGAGGAGCGTGAAGCACGAAGGCCTGCAGCTTGAAGATCATCATCTTATTTTCTTGTTATTTGTATTTGGCTTGTATTAGTTGAAACATTGGTACTTTGGAATTATGTAATGACTTAATGAATGAATGAGAATTCAGCTTTCCCTTATTTTCTTGTCTTCGTGTTATTTTGAATGCTTGTTAAAATCTATGATGATTCCCTGAAAATAAAAAGACATAAAACATAAACATAAGCATAAGCATTTTGCATTCACATCCCATATGCGTTTGAACACCAACTCATACACTCTATACTTTCTCCAAACAAAAAACCTGACTACTCGACACCAATACGAGACTCGTCAAAGATTCAAGATGACGCTGGAACAGATCGAGGAGAACCAAAACACAATGAGGAATGATATCGATTCGCTGAAGGCTAAAATGGATCAGCTACTGGAAACTATGATGATGATTGCCCAGAAAGAGAAAGATGCTGAAACAGTGGCCAATGCCAAAAAGCTGGTTGAAAAGATAGGCGCTTCTGGAGTTAAGATCCCTACCTCTGATGTGTCAGAACACTCAGCTCATCACGGGTCCGTGAGTGATGTGGATGAGCAATTCGATGCCTTCTATGTACCACCTCCACCTCCACCTATTCAACTTGTGGGATCTGATTCATCTGCTGACCGGTTGCACGTACTAGAAGAGAAATTCAAAGCTTTGGAGGTTCAGACAACTCCCAGCTTAGATGCTGTCGACATGTGTTTGGTCCCTGGACTGGTAATCCCTCATAAGTTTCAAGTACCGAAGTTTGACAAATATAAGGGACTTAGTTGCCCTAAGACTCATTTGCGAGCATACTGTCGCAAAATGGCTGCTCACATTAAAGACGACCCTCTTCTAATCCATTACTTTTATGATAGCCTCAGTGGGGCATCACTGGAATGGTACATGCAGTTAGAGAAGAGGCAAATTAGTACCTGGAGGGATCTCTCTGAGGCGTTCCTCAAGCATTACCAGTACAATACTGATTTAGCGCCAAACCGTACTCAGTTACAAGATATGACTTAGCGCAACAATGAGTCATTCAAAGAATATGCTCAACGTTGGCGGGAATTGGCGTCTCGTGTTCAACCACCCTTGTTGGACAAAGAATTGATGGATATGTTCATGGGAACTTTCCAGCCTCAGTATTCGGACCGTATGATGGGATCTAGCTTCCCCAACTTTGCTGAGATTGTGTTAGTGGGAGAAAGAATCGAGAGCCAGTTGAAGAAAAAAGCGGCTATTGCTTCTACAAGCGGAGTCAAAAAGCCTTTTGTGAAAAGGAAAGATGAAGAGACTAATGTTGTTACGAGAGGACAAGGGGGTAGAGCCCCAGTGAATATACCATATCAACAAGTGGTTGCAGTTGCACAAGCCCCGCCTCAATAGCCTACTCAACAACCGAATTATCAGAATGTTCCTCCGCCGCAATATCAGAATGCCCCACCACAGAGGTAACAAAGACCAAGAAGGCACATCGATCCTGTGCCGATACCGTATAGCCAAATTTTTTCTCAGCTGTATGAGGGTGTACATTTGAAGCTCAGAGATTTGAGGCCAGCAGTCTTCCCATATCCTCTCGGATATGATGCCAATGCCCATTGTGAGTTTCACAAGGGTGCTCCCGGGCATAATATAGAGAACTGTTATGCATTTCAGAACAGAGTCCAATATTTGGTTGAATCCAAAGATCTTACTTTCACTCAGCGAGGCACTAACGTTAAACACAGTCCCATGCCCCCGCATGGAGGACCATCTGTTAATGCTGTGGAAGAAGGCAATGGTCAGAGGTTAATTTCAAGGGTTGAGGATATTCGCACTCCTATGGCGGTTATAGGAGAAAAGTTGAAGAGATGTGGGATGATTCCTGAAGATAAGCTTGATAACTTGACTGATGAGGTGGTTAGGGAATATTTATAGAAATTCCTAGATCAAGGTGTGATTAAAGTTGAACGTAAGGATGCAAAAGAACAAAATGTGGCTGTCATCAACATCCAGTACGATGCACCTGAAGGCCGTCAACAAAGATAAGTTCGTCCCGCTCCTGTAATCATTGAATATGATGGGGCTAATGCTTTCATACAAATACCAGTCCGTCCTGCACCTATAGTTATTCAGTTTGATGAGACGGATGTTAGCAAACCAAGGCCAGTGCACCCGGTTCCGCTCACTATTGAATATCCTGTTACTATTCCTGAGCCTGAAGTTTTTAAACAAGGGCCAAAAAAGATAGCTGTTGAAGGTGTTGGTGCTAAGTGTGACGCTGTAGTAGGACCAAGTGGGATGACCCGTAGTGGTCGAATCTTTGCAGGGAGGCAAGCAGATATACCAAATAATGACAAAGGTAAGGCGATTGCTATACCGGTGGAAACTCCGAGTGCTGAATTACAGGTAGGGTTGTCGTCCCCAAGAAGGGCGTTCACACAGAAAGAGGCTGAGGAATTTTTGAAGATTATAAAGAAAAGTGACTATAAGGTAGTCGATCAGCTGAATCAAACTCCTGCCAAGATATCCATGTTTGCCTTGTTGCTCAGTTTCAAGGCACATAGATCTTCCTTGTTGAAAGTATTGAGTGCTGCACATATCACCAAAGATATTACTGTAGCTCAGTTTGATGATGTAATAGCCAGTGTCACTACTGGAAATTTTCTGGGATTCAATGATGATGATTTGACTACGGAAAAGAGGAACCACAACAAGGCTCTTCACATTTCCATTAGATGTGAAGATGTTTTGATATCTAGAGTCTTGGTGGATACTGGATCCTCCTTAAATGTGCTTCCAAAGACAACTCTAGAGAGGATGCCTGTGAATGGGGTAATTATGAGGCCAAGTACTCTCATAGTGAAGGCATTTGATGGATCTAGGCGTGTAGTTATCGGTGAGGTGGACTTGCCAATCAAGATCGGACCTACTATTTTTACCATTACTTTTCAGGTAATGGACATTTATCCTGGTTACAGTTGCCTGCTAGGACAGCCCTGGATTCACTCAGCAGGGGCAGTCACGTCCACTCTACACTAAAAACTGAAGTTCATTACCAATGACAAGATGGTTGTGATAGGCGGTGAGGAAGATATCTTGGTAAGCCATTTGACATCGTTCCGCTACATTGATGTTGAAGGTGAAATGGTTGAGACACCTTTCCAGTCTTTTGAAGTGGTAAGTACCCTGGCTGTGCATCGGGTACCAGAGCTCCAACAGTTAAGATCATCAATGACTTCATATGAGGAAGCTAAGGCTGTGGTGGAAGAAGGAAGCGCCCAAGGATGGGGCAAGATGATTGAAGTTACTGAAAAGCTGGATAAGTTTGGGCTAGGTTATCAGCCATCTCGCAATCCAGCTTTTGTTCCATATTATGGGAATCAGATCCTTCCGGTTGAGAAAATCTTTACAAGTGCTAGGCACATCTTTGGTTCTCCAGTAGAAATGATCATTGAAGACCATGTTGGTGATGAGCAAGCTTCTGCAAGCTGGATTCGACAAGCAAAGCCTGGTGAAGAGCTCCAGAATTGGAAGACCATTGAAGTCCCTCAGTTCTTCACGCACCAAACGTAATTTTACTGTTTATCAAAAAACCCTACGCTCTGCCCAAGGCGTAATGGGGCATTGTATGGGCCACCTGATGTTTTCAAACATTGATTATCATTAATGAATTTCAGTTTACATTCAATTTTCGCTCACTTTCTTTCATTTTTTTTTACTTTACAATAAATGGCAATATTTTTATGCACACACTTTCCTAAATAAACTGCATAAATCATAAACATGCAGAAACACCACCGAGGTCCTTGATATAGATGCTGCTACGGGCCTATATGATTTTGATTGCCCAATCTACCAAGCTGAAGAGGAAGGCGTGAAGGGTCGTGAACTCCCCGACGAGTTGGCAAGGTTACTCAAGCAAGAAGAGAAAGTCATCCTGCCGCACCAAGAAGACATTGAAGTCATCAACCTAGGTACTGAAGAAGACAGAAAAGAGGTAAAGATAGGTGCATCTCTTCAAGTTGAAGTCAAGGCCAAGCTGATAGAGCTCCTCCGTGAGTACGCAGATGTATTCGCCTGGTCGTTACAAGACATGCCTGGGTTGGATACTGATATAGTTGTACACAAGTTACCACTCAAGGAGGAATGCCATGCTGTCAAACAGAAGTTAAGAAGGACCCATCCGGATATGGCTCTCAAAATTCGTGAAGAAGTCCAAAAGCAGCTTGATGCTGGATTCCTGGCAGTAGAAAAATACCCACAATGGATTGCCAACATTATGCCGGTCCCAAAGAAAGATGGAAAGGTTCGCATGTGTGTGGACTACAGAGATTTGAACATAGCTAGTCCTAAAGATGATTTCCCATTACCTCACATTGATGTATTGGTTGACAACACAGCTCAATTCTCTGTATTTTCTTTTATGGACGGGTTTTCAGGATATAATCAAATTAAGATGGATCCAGCGGATATGGAGAAGACCACATTTATCACACCATGGGGCACCTTCTGCTATAAGGTGATGCCATTCGGGCTTAAGAATGCTGGGGCAACGTATCAACGTGCAATGGTAATGCTCTTTCATGACATGATGCATAAGGAGATTGAAGTGTACGTCGATGATATGATTGCCAAGTCTCAAACCGAGGAAGAGCACCTGATCAATCTGCAAAAGCTGTTTGTTCGATTGAGGAAGTTTAGACTAAGACTCAACCCCAACAAGTGCACATTTGGGGTACGATCTGGAAAATTGTTGGGCTTCATTGTAAGTCAGAAAGGAATCGAAGTGGATCCTAATAAGGTAAGGGCAATTCAGAATAGGCCTGCACCTAGGACAGAGAAAGAAGTTCGTGGCTTTCTGGGAAGATTAAACTACATCGCCAGGTTTATTTCACATCTTACTGCCACCTGCAAGCCTATCTTCAAGTTGCTAAGAAAGAATCAGTCGATTGTGTGGGATGATGATTATCAAGGGGCATTTGATAAAATCTAAGAGTATCTGCAAACACCACCGATCCTGATACCGCCTGTTCCTGAAAGGCCACTCATTATGTACCTGACTGTACTTGACGAATCCATGGGTTGTGTGTTGGGGCAACAAGATGAGACGGGAAAGAAAAAACATGTCATCTATTACCTCAGCAAGAAGTTCAATGACTGCGAGACAAGATATTCCTTACTTAAGAAGACTTGCTGTGCATTAGCCTGGGCTGCCAGACGTCTCAGGCAGTATATGTTGACCCACACTACTTATTTGATTTCTAAGATGGATCCCATTAAATACATCTTTGAGAAACCTGCTCTCACTGGGAGAATAGCCCGATGGTAAATGCTTTTGTCTGAATACGACATTCAATACGTCACTCAGAAAGCCATCAAGGGTAGCATACTGGCGGACCAGCTTGACCATCAACCGATGGATGATTATCAACCCTTGAAGTTCGATTTTCCAGACAAAGACATAATGGTACTAAAAGATTATGAAGAGCCAGGTCCAGATGAAGGACCCGAACCAGGGGAGCGATGGACTCTTATGTTCGATGGTGCCTCAAATGAGCATGGGAGTGGAATTGGGGCAGTGATTACATCACCCAAGAATTTCCACTTGCCGTTCACAGCTAAGCTCTGCTTTCCATGCACCAATAACATGGCTGAGTACGAAGCTTGTATACTCGGACTGGAAGAAGCCATCAACTTAAGAATCAAGACTCTTGATGTGTTTGGAGATTCTGCTCTAGTAATACACCAGATTAGAGGTGACTGGGATGCCAAACATGCCAACTTGGTTCCATACCGGGATTACGTGTCAAAGCTACTTCCCAGATTTGATGATATTACTTTTACCCATGTGCCTAGAGAAGAAAATCATATGGCAGACGCTCTGGCAACTTTGGCTTCTATGTATAAACTGATATGGCCCAACCATCGGCCGTATATTGATCTACAGCGATTTGAAGAGCCCGCTCACTGTTTGGCTGCTGATGAAGAGTCAAACGAAAAGTCATGGTTCTATGACATCAAACGTTATCTGGAAAAACAAGAATATCCAGAGGGCACTCTGGCGGTGGATAAGAGAACTTTACGCAGATTGGCATCAAATTTCTTCCTCAATGGGAATGTGTTATACAAGCGTAATCATGATACTGTACTACTCAGATGTGTGGAAAAGCATGAAGCTGAGCAGATTCTGAAAGACATTCATGAAGGTTGTTTTGGTACCCACGCAAATGGGCATACTATGGCAAAGAAGATATTGAGAGCAGGCTATTATTGGCTTACCATGGAGGCTGATTGCTACCATCATGCCCGAACATGCCATAAATGCTAGATATACTCTGATAAGATTCATGTACCTCCCACTCCTTTGAACGTCTTGACTTCACCATGGCCTTTTTCCATGTGGGGAATAGATATGATTGGGATGATTGAGCCAAAGGCCTCAAATGGACACCACTTCATATTGGTTGCCATAGACTACTTTACCAAATGGGTTGAGGCTGCATCGTATACGAACGTTACCAAGCAAGTGGTCGCTCGCTTCTTGAAACACAACATTATATGCAGATATGGAGTGCCTAACCGTATCATCACTGATAATGGGTCTAATCTCAACAACAAAATGATGGATGAATTGTGTGCTAGTTTTAAGATTGAGCACCATAATTCAACACCATACAGACCCAAGATGAATGGAGTCGTTGAAGCAGCCAACAAAAACATCAAAAAGATCATTCAGAAAATGGTGGTCACTGTAGCGAGCGATTTTGGACGCGGTTCTTAAGCGCTGGTCGCTCTCTGCGGTTGGGCTGACTACAGGTCGATTCATTTTTTATCCTATTGTAAGCTGAATAAGGAAGGGAAATAGATGTCTCCAATTAACCCTGCTTTGCATACTAAGTTTAAACAGCGGTCTGTTAGGTTACGGATGCTATCAATGTGGGGGGCCCTTTGTACTGGTTATTTGTATTTTCGCCAATACTGGTTTTTATCTAGGCAGAAGTTTTCTGGAGGGGAACAAGGATTAGGATGTTAGGACTGGTGTTTTTGAATTACTGATTTTGATTGATGGAGATATGGGATTTTGTTTAGTGTGCTCGCTAAGATATTTTCTTTCGATCTTATGCCTACGTATTCCCGTTTACCGAAACAGGGAAATCAGAGCGTTCGTAGTTCCTCCTATTCTATGGGAGGAAATGGGTGTTTTTGGTGTCTTGTTCAAAGCCCAAGACGTGAAGCGAAAGGTGGTTTGTATCTTGTTCAAAGCCCAAGATGTGAAGCTGAAAGGTCTGACTTTAGAGAGAATTTGTCATCTCTAAAGAGGTCTGTTTGTCACAACTGTTGGGTGACTGGTTTATAAAGGGGGATTACTTTAACCGGGATACGCGGATCCTAGCAATGCCATAATTTCCTTTATAGGGGATTTTAACCTGAAGGAGAAGACTTTAACTCAGTGTAGTGCAATGCTATCTTTACTTAGGAATTTCTCATGCTAAACGAGGGACAGTGGCGTGGATATAGACGATCCAGAGGCTTGCCGCTTACAGCGATTAGATGAAGGGAAAGGAGTTGTTGATGTTTGTGTACTGTGAACGAGGCACAGCTTTGATGCTAAAAGGTTGATTGGATCAACCAGTGGTTTTCTTATATAAAGCCTAAGAGGAGGCTAATATGTGTCTCGTACAAAGCCCGAGAGAGAGGCGAAAAGGTTTTTGACCCGACGATGGAGTCTTTTGGTATCTCGTATAAAGCCCGAGGTGGAGGCTATTGTTTATTTGGCTCAATAAGAACCTTTTTGTATCTCGTATAAAGTTCGAGATGGAGGCGAAAGGGGTTATTGACTCAACAATGGAGCCTCTTATGTGTCTCGTACAAAGCCCGAGAGAGAGGCTAAACGTTGTTTGACTCCGCTGGGGAGGATCATTGTACAAAGCCCAAGAGGCGGCTATGGTTACTGTTTCAGTTAAGTGACAGGTCCAGTATATTGATTTTGAAAGAGAAAATCAGTTTTTATATGAGTAATGTTGTACTCAAGGATCTGATTTCAAGGATCCGGGTTATTCCTGTTTTTGAAGGAAGTGGGAAATCCAAAGGGTATTGAGACTGTCCGAGTCTGCGGGTTTCCTTCCTATTCTTGAAGGGTGCTTGAGAATGTCTTTGAGACTCAAGGAAATTAGGCCGTCCAAGTCTAGAGTTTTGTCTTTTGAACTATGCTTTGAGAAACAGTAGTAGACTCTATGAAAGGACTGCTCTACGCATATGACTAAGTTCTATTCCTATACCTCTAGGAGGTCGTCGGGATAATTTGTACGAAGCCCAAGAGGAGGCTAGAAACTTTTAAGAAGCCGGTCGGTCCTTGTACTAAGCCCAAGAGGAGGCTATCATTCCCGGAGGAAGAGATCATTATACGAAGCCTAAGAGGAGGCTGTGAATACTTCTAAGAAGCCGTAGGGTCCTTGTACTAAGCCCAAGAGGAGGCTGGGTTGCTTTTAGGAAGCCTGTGGGTCCTTGTACGATGCCCAAGAGGAGGCCGATGCTTTTAAGAAGCCCGTGGGTCCCCAAACCCCGAGAAATTCAAGGCAATGCTATTCACCGAGAATAGATCAAAGTCAGGAAAGTTCGAGAATTTGGAAGAAACTCAAAGATGCCATTTCACGGAGAATATATTCATCTTTGGGAGTAGAGTTTCTTGACAGTTCCTAATGAGGACAGCCGAAGAGAAGACTGTATCTGGTGATCCTATTGGGGATCTAGTTGTCTATTTCTACGAATAAACGAAACGGCGTCACCTAGTTCTAGACGTAGTTGCCGGGGAAACTCGAAATATCTATACTATTATTACATAGTTGATATGAGTTTATGAAAGAAGACTTACAGTGAAACAGCCCCACAATACAGTTTATATGTATATGAAAGCGGTAAATGAAAGCGATAACTACTTACTCGGTTGTAGAGCTTCCATGCTGTTTGGTTAGTTGTTCAACAAAGAAAGATTGAAAACTACAGTATATTCAAAATCAAAGGAGAAAGTGCTTTGAAAAAGAAAGATTTGGGGCTTACAGCTCAAGGAGAGGCCCAGGGTTTTATCAGTGAGCGCACTGTTGTTTTTGTACAGAGGGACTTATACAAGTGACTGAGGCCCAAAAAGGTTTTCTGTACAAAGGGATGGGTCTTACACTCTTTCAAGAGGCCCAAAAAAGGTTTTAAAGAAAAAGAGTGGGGCTTATAACACGAGGGTAGGCCCATGTGATTTTTCCGTTTAAAATGGCGATCGCGCCGAGGTTTCCTTTTAACACAGAGGGACTTATACAATAAGTGAGGCCCAAAAATGTTTTGGTTAAAAGGGGGTTGGGTCTTACACTCTAATAGAGGCCCAAAGTGTTTTTGAATGGGTCTTATAGCTCGAGGAGAGGCCCAAGGTTATTTTTCAAAAGGCGACGATCGCGCCGTTTGTTTTTTACGGTATCGGGACTTATACAATACACTGAGGCCCAAAAATGATTTGGTCAAAAAAGGATTGGGTCTTACACTCTATTAGAGGCCCAAAGGTGTTTTGAAAATGATTTATGAGGGTTGAATTAATCCAAAAACCCTAATTTGTTTTCAAAATGTATTTAATTGAATAAAAATTTAATTAAAATGATCAAAATTGTTTAACACATGGAAAACAAATTGTGATCTTGGATTAATGCTTCAAAAATTAAGTATTGACCTACAAAATAATTAGAAAGCATTAAAAGTTGCAAAATCAATGTAGAAAAAATATTTAAAATGTCAAAAATAATTAAAATATTAATTCTTTGCAAAAATATCAATTATATGAAATAAATAATATTTTTGGGATTTTTTATTAAAATAAAATATTTTAACATTTTAGTGAATTATTAAAAAAAGAATCAACTCAAAATCATTAAAACTCAGAGAGAAATTAATTTTTGAATCAATTAAACAAAATCACAAAATTCAAATATTTGAATTATTCAAAAATGGCGCCAAGAACACACCAAGAACACGCGCGTGTTCTGGGTTTGGCTGATTTGCATTTTCCCCTCAATCTCACTGAATACTTGATTATAACATGCAATCCACATATCATTATGCTCGTCTCAACCTCACGATCATGTCTATGTCCATTAATTTCATTTAAATTAAACATACAATAAGAAATCACGAAGAAACCTCAAGAACCCTAATTTCTGGATGAAGGCTAGGATTTTTGATACACGATTCAAACAAAGCAATTAATTGAGGGAAAACATTCCATGCATGATTATGAACATATGGCCAAATTATTGTGCAGCAAAAATTGCATGGATCATAGAGTTAGAAGAGCTCATGCTTACCACTTGCAGCTGGTGATCGTGATTTGTGTTGGAGGTGTTACAGCTAGGTTCCAATGATGTGGATAGCTTCCCTAGGTGCCAAGTGATGTGTCTGAGTGCTTGGAATGGATTGAAATGGTTTGGAGTTGAAGATGGCACCTCAACTGCAAAACTGTCATGAACTTGAGCAATTGGCTGGTGATTTTGTGAAATCAGTGTTCCAGATGTTATATGAGTGTTTGGATCACTTCTATATGATGTATGTGAGGTGTGTAAGTGATTGGTTTGATTGGAATAGCTCTCAAACTCAAAACCCGATAGTTATCTTGCTAAGAAAGGCATTTTTGCCAAGAGAAAGAGATTTTGAGAAAGGAAAGTGTTGTAGGCCTTTGGTGTACTTAAACTGAACACAATTGAGCTCTATTTATAGGAGAGCAAGTTTGTTTTGCAAGGAATAGTGCATGGCAGCTGGTAAGTAGGTTTGGCCAATGTTGGTAAATGAAAATCCAAGTCTTCTCTAGCCATTGACTAGAGGTTAGGGCACAGAGCTTTGGTCCCCTTGGTCTTGGATAAGTCTTGACTGATTTCAGATGAGAATAGCTCAGTCCATGCCACCTTGATGCTTCCATTGAATGCCTCATTCCAAATTTGGAGTCTTGTCCCTATTTTGGCCATTCTAGGTTCAACATGCTATTTCTTGTTCCATGGACTTTGGAGGCTTGGCTAAGTGATTGTCCCCCTTAGATTCAATCCTCAGATGTGTCCAAGTGGATAGGAGCATTTGAATTTGGATGATTTTGGAAAATTGAGCCAAAATACAAATTCTGCCTTGCCTTTGACAGATTTCAGCAAGGCAACTTGACAATGTCATATCTCATGGTGTAAGTTGAATTTGGCAATGTTCTTGGCCATTTTGGAAAGCCCTTACATGATATAACAACTGTTTGAACAAGTTTGGTTTTGATCTCTTTTGATTCCAAGTGAAAAATCCCTCTACATTTGGCAAAAAGTGAAGCAAAATCTGACTTAGTGAAATTTTCACTAAGTGTTGGAACAAAGTGTGATTTCTTGATTTTGATCACTCCATAACTCAAAATCCTTAATGAATTGGACTTAGGTCCAGTTGAAGTTTTTGTAGAGGGTAATGAGGGCTACAAATCCATATTTGGATGAAAAAAATTGGCCTTGCGGTTTAGGAGTTATGGTCCTCCAAAGTTGGTGCATTAAAAATTTCTAAGTTTTATGGTTACCCCTTTTACAAGTTATCCCACTTTCTTTGATTTTTCTTGATGAATGATGATTCAAATCATACATTAACATCATTTTAGGGTTAAAAATCCATTTTGGTGAAAAATCTCAAAAAGTCAAAGTTGACTTTTGTGCACAGTTGACTTTTTATCAGATGAATTCCAAACTGTGCAATTCTTCATGAAATCATGTCCTTGACCTAAATCAAACTTGATGGACATGTTCCAAGGGTGTCATAGGGTATATTGATGTATGTCCTAGGGTTTGGGAGCATGTCTTGGTCAAAAGTCAAAGTTACAGTTGACTTTTCCTTAAAACCCTAATTGTGGTGCAGATGAAATTGAGACTTGTTGCTAAAACTTCTTGGATTAATCCATTGTTCCAAATGGATCAATATAGTTCATTAGAGACCCTCAAACCCTCTCTTGAGGTCTTGGCTCTTGATTTGTCCCAAAAGTTAACTTAGGGGTGAATTAGGTCAAGAAACCCTAATTCCTGATTTTTGATGTAGGCATCCCCTGAGGTCAAATTGACTTGATGCTTGGATCCATAAGGTTCTATGGAGTATATTAGGTTATGTTTTGGATTATTGGCTTGTGCCCAGATGAAAAATTTCCATCTGGAGGCCCTGGTCGACCAAAACCCTAATCTGGTGACACTGTCGATCTTGAGACTTGATCCACCTGAAAGGGAGCATCCTTGTGCTTAATCCTTAAAGTGGGAGTCCTTTTTTATCCTTTGTGAATGTTTGAGAGGTTAGACAAGTTGAAGATCATGTCATTTCTTGATTGATCCTTTGTCTAAGCACTCAGAGAGGGCTTGAAACCCTAATTTTGATTGTAGTGGATGCTCACCCATCTTTGGGGAGACTGACAAGGTATGATGGTTCATCCATATTGTGATGATGATTTGCACAATGATGGGAAATCTTAGTGGTCAAAATTTGGGGTATGACAGATGCCCCTATTTAATCTTCTTGGACACGAAGGTGTGAATGACGAAGGTATTCGGGCATTCGGGGTGCAAGAGGATTAAATATCGGAATACCCAAAATTTTGATGGCTATGAATGGCAGCTTACACATTCATCTTCTTTAGCTAAGCAATGATGCTTAGAAAAGGTAAAAACTTCCCCTCGATCCTGGTTTCCTACCAAGGAACTGGTCTTAGTTTCTGATTTAAACTTCCCCTCGATCCTGGTTTCCTACCGAGGAACTGGTCTAAGTTTCTTTTGTCAATAAGCCTTATTGACAAGGGACGCTATGCGTAGCGGTTTTCCTCAAACTTCTCGCCGAATTTTCCTGGGCAGATGCCATTTGAGTGGAAAAAGTTTCGATGTCAGACTTGCTGGGGGAACCCAGTCGTCTGAGTTGTAGAGGTGTACAAACTTCTCTGTTAGAGACGCCATTTGTTGATTCTACTGGGGAAAGCGAGTCTCTTGAGAGACTGTTTCCTCTTGGGATCTTACATCATACTTTTCTCGAGATCTTCCCGGAGAAATGCCATATGATGGGGTCCAATTTTGAGGTGCCGATGACCTTTTCATCAGCGATCTTTTCGGAGCAAAACTGGCATGCTGCCGAATCTTTGCTTAAGAGGCTTTCTCTGTGGATTTTCCTCAATCCGGGAAAGCAAGGACATCATCTTCAATGGCGAAGAGTGATGCTGACTGAAAGTTCCTCTGGTTTTTTAGAGGTTCAAGTTATCAAAGTGGTCAAGAACCAATTTCTTTCCAAAAATAAACTGGAAGCGAGGTTGTCCAAACGCAGCGCTTCCTGACGAGGCAAGAACTGACAACTCGATTGAGAGGACTTCTACCACTAGGGGACAAGACCGACTAGAGTGATGGTGATGCAATATGAAATGTGAATGCAAATCAATAATGCATGATGTATGTATGTATATACTGACAAAACTGACGCGACATACAAACTAACGGGTGAACCCGACTGGATATTCGGCCATCGCGGGGCGTATAGAAATATCGTTGGTTCAAAATAGCAATTCCACCTTACTTAGGGGAGATAGTCCCTGTGGGGAATACCATTGATCGGGCTTAGGAGATGAGAACTCGGTCGAGGCGTGTCAGACGAAACAAGGTCTCTGACACAGTTGATCCCTTCATTCAGGCGTACTGGGTTAGAAGGAGTACTTTGATTCTGCACTTTGAGGTTCGATTACTTCTGGAGAAGCGATCGATGTTCTTTCGATGTTCAACAGTCAAAAGAAATTGCCATCTCTTATTAAAAAGCAGAAAAAAATTTACCAAATAAATTCATTTTTGTTTTATTTCAAGAATAGCTAATCATGTTAACAACGTCGTTCTGTAAAGCTAAAACAAATAAGAAGTACAAACAAAAGCACAAGGGCTTAAACTTTATTGATAAGATGGAGATCAGCCAAACGCGTGATTCCAAAGAGTATATATAAAGTTTGAAAATGGTAATTTTACAGGGAAAAGGGCTACGTTGAAACACAACGACCATTATCCTTCTACCAACTTTGAATTCGGGACATCCAGAGCTTCTGTCGAAGATGACTTTGACTGGAGTTTTCCTCCGATGGATGATGTAACTGCTGCTGCTGAGGGACTTGCCTCTGTTGAACATAGTTACTTGCCATTATCCCTAATTTTTGCCTGGATTGTACTTTGAGATTTCCAATCCAACGGGATGATTTTTTTCATGTCTCTAACTTTTGCCTGGACCGCCCTTTCGGGTTTTCAATCCACCGAGACGATTTTTTTAGGCGAAGTATTTCTTGACTACATCAACATTCGTGGGGTAGGCAAATTCCTCTCCGTCCATGGTTGCAAGTCTCAAGGCGCCGCCTGAGAAAGCTTTTGTGACCACATAGGGGCCATCATAATTTAGGGTCCATTTGCCCCGAGCATCAGTGAGAAATGATTGTATCTTTTTGAGCACGAGGTCTCCTTTCCTGAAGATGCGGGGTTGAACCTTTTTGTCGAACACCTTTTTCATTCTCTGGTGATACAACTGACCATGGGATAGTGCCATGATTCGCTTCTCTTCGATCAGATTCAGTTCGTCATGTCGACTTTGACACCATTCAGCTTCGGTGAGCTTAGCTTCCATCAATACTCGGATTGACGGGATTTCTACTTCTATGGGGAGAACTGCCTCCATGCCATATACTAGAGAGAACGGGGTTGCCCCTGTTGAAGTACGGACAGATGTACGATAACCATGAAGAGCAAAGGGTAGCATCTCGTGCCAGTCTTTGTAGGTTACAACCATCTTTTGAACGATCTTCTTGATGTTCTTGTTAGCCGCTTCTACCGCTCCGTTCATCTTGGGTCGGTAGGGAGATGAGTTATGATGTTCAATGTTGAACTCTGCGCACAACTCTTTCATCATCTTATTGTTCAAGTTAGATCCATTATCAGTAATGATCTCGCTTGGAACACCATAACGGCAGATGATATTGTTTTTGATAAATCGGACCACCACTTGTCGGGTTACATTAGCGAATGACGCTGCTTCGACCCACTTGGTGAAATAGTCAATGGCTATAAGGATGAACCGATGTTCGTTCGAAGCCTTGGGCTCAATCATGCCAATCATGTCGATTCCCCATATGGAAAAAGGCCACGGGGAAGAAAGAACTTTGAGATGTGATGGCGGTACATGAATTTTGTCGGAGTATATCTGACACTTGTGACACCTCCTCATGTACTTGTAGTAGTCGGATTCCATGGTCAACCAGTAGTACCCTGCTCTTAGAATTTTTCTCGCCATTGTGTGTCCGTTGGCATGAGTGCCAAAGGATCCTTCATGAATTTCTTTCATAAGTGTGTCTGCTTCTGGCCTGTCCACGCATCGGAGCGAAACCATGTCAAAATTCCTCTTATAAAGAGTGTCGCCGCTCAGGAAGAAACTGCCTGCTAGTCTTCTGAGGGTCTTTCTGTCTTTTCTGAGTGCCCCAGATGGGTACTCCTATTTCTGAAGGAAGCATTTGATATCGTGATACCGAGGTTTATCGTCTATGACTGCTTCGATCGTGAAAATGTAAGCGGGCCGTTCAAGGCGCATTATGTCGATCTTAGGTATGTCATTCCATTGACCTACACTAATCATGGAAGAGATAGTGGCTAAAGCGTCAAACATGTGATTCTCCTCACGAGGGATGTGATGAAACTCGACTCTGTTGAAGAAAGGTAGCAACCTTCTTGCATAGTCTTTGTAAGGAATCAGTCCTGATTGGTATGTGTTCCAATCTCCTTTTATTTGATTGATAACCAAGGCTGAGTCACCATATACGTCCAAGTTTTTGATCCTTAAATCAATTGCTTCTTCGAGACCCATAATACAAGCTTCGTATTCGGCCTCGTTGTTCGTACATTTGAACGTAAGTCTGGCAGTGAAAGGAATGTGGGTACCCTAAGGGGTAACAATGATTGCCCCAATTCCGTTTCCATAATGATTAACTGCTCCGTCAAAGATCAGTCCCCATTGGGAACCTGGTTCTGTTCCTTCATTGGGTAACGGTTCATCGCAATCTTTCATTTTTAGATACATGACATCTTCGTCTGGGAAGTAAAACCCGATTGATTCTTGATCGCCAATCGGTTGATGAGCCAAATGATCGGCTAAAATACTTCCCTTAACGGCTTTCTGAGCGTGGTACTCTGTCATATTCTGATAACAGCATCTGCCAACGGGCAATCCTTCCCGTAAGAGCAGGTTTTTTGAAAACATACTTGATTGGATCCATTTTTGAGATCAACCAAGTAGTATGACGAATCATGTATTGACGAAGACGTTTGGCTGCCCAAGCCAAAGCACAGCAAGTTTTCTCGAGCATCGTGTACCGAGTCTCGCAGTCGGTGAATTTCTTGCTTAGATAGTAGATGGCAGACTCTTTCCTTTTGGTTTCGTCTTGTTGGCCAAGTACACATCCCATTGAGTCCTCTAGGACTGTGAGGTAAATGATCAGTGGTCTTCCTTCCACTGGAGGTGATAGAATCGGAGGATTCAACAGATATTCCTTGATACTGTCGAAGGCGGTTTGACAATCTTTTGACCAAACGCAATCCTGGTTCTTTTTGAGTAACTTGAAAATCGGCGCACATGTGGCGGTCATAAGGAATATGAATCTGGAGATGTAGTTCAAACGTCCCAAGAATCCTCTGACTTGTTTTTCAGTTTTCGGAGAAGGCATTTCTTGAATGGCCTTGACCTTGTCAGGATCAACTTCAATTCCTTTCTGGCTGACGATGAACCCTAGTAGTTTCCCTGAACGGACACCGAAGGTGCACTTGTTGGGATTCAAGCGGAGCTTGAATTTTCTCAAACGTTCGAACAATTTCGACAGATGTTCAACGTGCTCACTCTCTGTTTTTGATTTTACAATCATATCATCGACATATACCTCGATTTCCTTATGTATCATGTCATGAAACAGAGTAGTCATGGCCCTTTGATAGGTTTCCCCGGCGTTCTTCAAACCGAACGGCATTACCTTATAACAAAAGGTGCCCCATGGGGTAATGAACGAAGTTTTCTCCATGTCTTTTGGCGCTATTTTGATCTGGTTATACCCTGAGAATCCATCCATGAAGGAGAAAACTTTGAACTTTGTTGTGCTGTCAACCAACATGTCAATGTGTGGTAAAGGAAAGTCGTCCTTTGGACTTGCCTTGTTCAGATCTCTGTAATCAACACACATTATGACCTTTTCGTCCTTTTTCGGAACAGGTACGATGTTGGCTAACCATTGAGGATATTCAGATGTAGCGAGGAAACCCGCGTCAATCTGTTTCTGTACCTCCTCTTTGATTTTGATGGCCATGTCCGGGTGAGTGCGTCTCAACCTTTGCTTTACTGGCGGACATTCCGATCTCAACGGTAAGTGATGTTCCACGATGCTGGTATCCAGCCCTGGCATATCCTGATAGGACCAAGCGAATACATCGGGAAATTCTCTGAGAAGCTTTATCAAACTCTCTCTGGCAGTTGGACTGAGCAGTGCCCCAATCCTGATTTCTTTTCTCTCTTGCTTTGAACCCAAGTTTACCATTTCCAACGGCTCTTTGTGAGGTTCAATGGACCTTTCCTCTTGTCTGAGTAATCGGGAGATCTCTTCTGGAATTTCGTTGTCATTTCCTTCTTCAGCCTCAAATACCGGGAACTCAAAGTTGGGAGAAGGCATCAGATAGTATGTTTCAACTGGGTTTAAAACAAGCAATCTGCATGACGTGATGATTCGTGTTTAGAAGAGATAGAGAAAATGCAAGTGTGTGCAGTGTTTTATTTTACTGCTTGTTTTTATTTTTACATGTTTTTTAGGATTACCATTTTCTGAAAAAGTAAAAATAAAAAATAGCAATTAATGCGGAAATTACAGAATGACGTTATTTTATTAATGAACAAGTCGATCCTTGAAACTACAGCCCTATAAAACAAAACTCTGTCGCTTTGGGCAAAGCGAAGAGTGAAATTTACAGAAAGCGAGCCCTATCAAAACATCCATTTCACCTAGGCAGGGTGAAAGGTTAAAGATGGCAATTACTTTGACTGATGAACGACCTTCGGAACCTCAACAGCAACCCATTGGCGACGAACTCCTCGGTGAATCACAAAGTCTGGCACCTTCCTTGATTTGTCTTCAGAAATGACGCTGATTTCTGGTGGAGCAGGATCATTGGAATCTGTTTCCCAAGCAGAGTTGTCGTAGGAGGATTCCTCTGTTGCATTCTGTAGAATATTTGTGCTCTCAGCTGTATCTCCCCATCCAGTTGGTTGGATATCTTCGAGCCTGATACGAGAGCTTTCGGGAGCAGTGTACTTGACCATATAGTCGTATTTTCCACTTGGTTCTCCTAGAGTGTCCCAAACTTCTTTGGGACTGGAGGAGTCATCTTTCTCGATGACGTTGACCTCGGGAAAAACATAGTTGATGAACTCAAGTCCCGTAAATGTTGCGAATTCATCTTCATGTTGAGTAGCTTCTGAATGACCTGAGTGTTGACCCCATGACATGGTGGGGGCACATGTATTTTGTTCAATGAGACTCAGCTGATTTTCATTGTTCGGCTGACTTTCTTGCCCCAAGTTTCCTGGGTAAGGTTGCCACATTGGCATACCATCCATTGGGCCATAGTAATTGTGGTTAAAGTTGTCTTTCATCAGAGTGTCCTCCTCCAATGATTTGGGCGGAGCACGGCATCCTTCCGGATCACAATCTCCATATATCATTTCGACATCTGACCTTGGTATAAATCTCGGACTTTCTGTAGGAAAGCAAAAAGGCATAGGCACCTCTTCCTGAGACATATAACCGTCCTCATTAAGATAGGACTTCCACTCTTCATCTGTGTCAGAGGGATCTTCCTCATTGATAGCATGAACTGTCTGAGACACTGGGTGAAGGAAACCTCCACTGTGGAAGAAGTTTTGAAGGGGATGAAGACTTCCATCGTTGGCAGCTGTCTGGGTACAGGTTGCAGAAAAACCAAGACCCTTCTTTGTTTTATTGTCAATAGGGATGACAAGCTGTCCCCATCCTATCGTATCGGTGTTCTTGACCGCTTTGATAGCATCGTTGTATGAGGAAATCGAGGTTCCTCTTTCGAATTGATTGTCCTTGCTCACCGACAATGCTTGGAACTGAGTTCCAATAACCTCCTCGGGTTCTATATCAGTAGATGATGACAAGTTGCTTACAAGCAAGGCTTGTTCCCCACAAACCGTAACAAGTTGATCGTTCTTGACGAACTTTAGCTTTTGGTGGAGGGTCGAAGTGACCGCTCCAGCCTGATGTATCCAAGGTCTTCCTAATAAACAACTGTACGTTGCCCGGATGTCCATGACCTGGAAAGTGACTTGGAAAGTGTGAGGACCGATAGTTATGGGAAGATCAACTTCGCCGATAACTATTTTTCTGGATCCGTCGAAAGCTTTGACGACGACCTCGCTGGTTCTCATCGGAGGGCCTTTGAATGATAATTGCATCAAAGTGGACTTCGGCATAACATTCAGGGCTGACCCTGTGTCTACCAGTACGCTGGCTAAAGCATCGTCCTGGCAGTTAACTGTGATATTGAGCGCCATGTTATGACGGCGACCCTCTTCAGGTAATTCTTCATCACTAAATCCTAAGTTATTGCAGGAAGTGATGTTAGAGACAATACTATCGAACTGTCTGATTGTTACATCCTGTTCCACAAAGGCTTGTTCTAAGACTTTCTGTAGAGCCTCCCTGTGGGCTTCTGAACTGAGTAACAGTGATAACACCGAGATCTTTGAAGGAGTCTGTAACAGTTGATCAACAATGTTGTATTCACTCCTTTGGATGAGCTTCAGCATCTCATCATTGTTTCTTGAAAGGTCGGGATTACTGGATTGACCGACTGGTGGATCAGGAGTTTCCGTCTGAAGTTCCTTTTCCTAGTTAACTTCCCCAACCCCTCGATTGAAGATTCGACCGCTCCGTGTTACACGACTGATGTCTGCAATATTCACGACGGAGGGTAATGGAATTTCCTTTCCATTCTCAATTGTTGTTGCACCGTATTTGTAAGGGATCGCCTTAGCTGATTCATACGGTAATGGTCCTGGTAGATAGATGACTATGGGAACCTTCTGATTTTTCTGACCATCATAAGTAACCTCGATTCGTTCCCGGTTGGGAACTTTAGATTCGTCAAGTAGAGGAATAATGGAGAAAACATCCCTGGTCCTGTGATGACCAGAGATTGTGACAACATCCTCAACTTGCTCGGCAAGGTAGTTCGGCGACCAGTTAATAGGTCCAGAACCCGGATATGGACAAATCTCTCCACGATCCATCTGACCCTGAAGAGCTGCTCACACAAGGTAACACCCTTGATTACTTTCCGAACAGACGCTACAACGGTCTTAATTGTGCAGTGGCACCTGGCCATGCCCACTTTGAATACAATGTAACCTCACTAGGTTACCTTCCATTGCTCGGACATCCTGACTTTGACGTCGAGTAGGATTCCTGTTATTGATACTAATTTGCTGAGTATCCTCATCCATGTAGATTGGCATCCACCAGTGATTTAACAAGTGCTGAAGTGCTTCCTGGACAAGGGTACAACCTCGATCATTTTCGCAACCTGCTTTACAGCTTTGATAGTCATGTGATATTAAGAATCCAAGTCGGACCTGCTCAGCATGTAACTCTACCAGGTTGGTGTTCATCACGCGAATATCGAAGATCTGAACCATGTTGATCTGATAAGGGTTCTTATCATGGTAGTCTTGGATCCATCCAAGATCCATCTGACGCTGGAGGGCCTCCTGTATGAAAGAGCATCCATGTTTGTTTACCGAGCAAATTAGACAAGAACTGTAATCGTGTCGCGGCAGATTATGATACTGGCTTTGCCTTGAGTGCATTGCCGCCAAGTTGACATTTATTGCACGGATATTGTGGTTTTGAATGACATTAGAATTCGTGTAGACCATGTTAACTCCACGAATTCGGTGCTCTTAGATCCATCCGAGATCCATTTGTTCCTGTAGAGCCGCTTGCACTACAGAACATCCTTGGTTGTCTTTAGAGCAGATATCACATTGGTGATAATTATGAGGTGGCACATGGTCATATCCACTCTGTCTACAATGCATCTTTACCAGATTGATCTTCAGCAAGAGTACATCATGAATTTGATAGATGTTGTTAGTCTCTTTCTCAATCAGATTGACTGCAGCCTTCTCATGTTGAGGCAGCGGGTTCGTAAGAACATTAGGATTCGTATCTTTGAAAGATAAGAGCCCGCTCCTAACAAGCTTTTGCACGTCGGACTTGAAATTAAGACAAGTTTCAATGTTATGCCCTGAACCTCCTTGATGATAAGGGCAAGTTTGATCAACCTTAAACCAAAAAGGCGGATTTTTCGGAACTGTAAGAGGGGACTTAGTCTGAATGTGCCCCTTGGCTAGCAGTAAGGGAAACAGCTTTGCGTACGTTACGGGTATAGGATCAAATCCTGGCGGTCGTGTTGTACGGTTGTTGTTGTATTGGGGACGAGCCTGCTGAAGAGGCTGTTGCGTCATTTGCTGATCAGGTTGGCTCTGCGCAACCTGAGGTTGGCTCTGAAAGTGCTGATCGTGGCACGGTTTAAACCCATGTACCATTTTAGTGCGGCACCGGTTAAACTATCCTGAAAGTAGTGAATCAGCAGGTCCTGATTTTCCGTCTGAGCTGACATCCGCCGAGCGTACATCACCAGATGGCTTTGAGGGCAAGAGTTACCCTTGTACTTTTCAAAGTCGGGCACTTGGAACTTGTGCGGGACTTTCACCTTGGGGACCAAGCAGAGATCCGCGGCGTCCTTTCCAAATAGATCCTGACCGCGAATGGCTTGCAGTTCCTTCTGCACCTCCAGGAACTGTTCCTGGAATTCATCCATTCTATCGAACATAGTTTCCTTCTTACCAGAAGGTGTTGGCAGAATCTGTCCTTCCGGGACAGTGTGCACCACAAGGGGTGGTACCGTGACTACGGCAGCAAATCTTGGCGTTTCCCGAAGTTTGTAACCTTCAGGAGTCTTCAGTATGCCCCGGGCATCTTCGCTTTCCCGAAGTTTGTAACCTTCAGGCCCAACGGCTTCTGTTGTGATTCCCTGATCTTCAGTGATCGGTGGAACGTATCCTTCCGGGATATAGTTAACAGGCATGCCCCAAGGACGATCTTTAGGCATGTTATACCGAGGATCATACTTTTCCACTATGGGCGTAGATGTGATCTCTGAGATCATAGTCCTTTGTAGCTGAGCTTCTGCCATGGCTTGCATGTCGTTACGAAGCTTTCTCATATCTTCTCTCAGAGCGTCGATCTCTTCTTTCAACTCTCTATTTTCTTCCTCAAGATCATCCATCTTTTTCTGACGATTGGCCCGAGTATTGTACGAATGAGACAGTTTGACTCTAGAATCGAGACACAAACGTGAGATTCGTAAGGAAGAAGAATACGCGATGAGAATGATGAATGCAATGATTATATTAATTGTTTTTTTTTGTTTAATCAAAATAAACTTCGACAATTAAATTGCAAATATCAAACAGTGGGGAAACCCCTTTTTATTGAAATTCCAAGGATTACAGAAACGGAAATACGGTAGATTACAAAATGCAGAAACAGAAACCTAAGCTAATGGGTCTCGAGTCCTCTCTGAAGAGAAATCGGGTGCTGATTCTGGGACTTTCCTTTTCATTGACCGGGGCTCTTGGGCCGTTGTCGGGTTGTCATTCCTTTGCCAGGTGAAAGGAGTGAGCAAATTCCTTTGGTCATCTTGGTTCTCTATAGCATGTTGCTCCAAAATTTCAATCAGAGCATCTTTCTCTTTCAGTAATTGCTATATTTTGATGCACTCTATGTCGAGAGTGCGATACTTGTTCTTCCAAGACCTTCTCTCCCGTTGAACTTTGTTGAGAGTAACCTGAAGCTTTTCAGTTTCCGTCATGAAGTACATGACAGATTCCCTTGGCGGAAGAATTCCGTAACGAGGATAAGACATCTTTAGCTTGAGAGCTCTAGTTTGTACCCAATGGAGATAAGGCTCCACCGAGACACAGTCCGGTTTTCCCAGAGACTCTTGTCTTTTCTTATGAACATGTTTCCAAGCTTGCACTATTTCCATCTTTAGTGCTCTGTCGTTTTCTCCTTCTTTGAAGAAAAGACCTTCCAGATAAACACCCAGTGGGATGTGTCTCATCGGGTATCCAAATTGACGGCGAACTAATACCGGATGGTAGTTGATTCCTCCTTTAGTTCCTATGAGGGGTACGTTGGGGAAGTTTCCACAACGATCAATGATCCTGATTCCCTCATAAATCCTATTACACCAATCTATATCAGAGTTGGTAAGAGACATGATCTTCTGTGACCAACGTAAGGCACTCTTATAATCCCAAAAAGCAGCAGACTTGGGCAAGTGAGAGATGAACCATTTATAAAGCAGAGGTACACAGCATGTGATCTCCCCTCCGCTGTACAAATTTCCCAAGTGTACAGAATGATACGCATCTGCGAGCAAAGTCGGCACAGGGTTTCCAATGAGAAAAACCTTAATGGAGTTAACATTGACGAAATTATTAATGTTGGGAAACAAAAATAACCCGTAGGTGAGCAAGACAAAGATTCTTTCAAAAGCAGTAACGTTTCCTATACTAGCAAAATACAGGGCCTTCTTCGTCAAGAACTGGGCCGGCAAACCTTGGATGCCACCCTTTGTAGTCATGTGAGTCCTGACCTCAGACTCGTCCAAATGAATTGCTCTTGCAATAGTCTGATTCTTTGGAATTTCTTCCAGTCCAGAAAATGGAGCTCGATCCGTAATGTGTAGATCGATCAAGTGAGAATACTCCTCCAGCGTTGGTGCTAGTTGGTAATCTGGGAATGTGAAACAGTGATAAACCGGATCATAGAACTGAATGAGCACATCCATGATTCCCTCAATCACATGGACTCTTAACAGTGGTAGCAAACCTCCGTGCTTGGCTCTAAAAGCCTTAGGGTTAGTGATCATCCTCGCTAACCTTCTCAAATCCCCTAGTTTTGGAACCTTGAAGGTATACTGGTGAGTTCTCCTTTTACCGAAATCCATCAGTGCAATCCTTTTCTCTGATATTTGCAAAGACAATCTTAGTTTAATTTGAAAAACAACAGAGAGACTAGAAGAGAAGCTTTTTGAATGTTTTAATGTTTTTTAGATGAATGCATGAATGCAGCACACAAAAACATAGAAAAAACATGGGGTCAAAGGGTCGTTGTCATGAAGTCAAGGCTCTACCCATCCCAAAGGTTTATACTAGGGTGATTTTTGTACCTGTACTCATTATCATCAGCTCCTCCCAGGAAAGCAAAACAACAAGCGGATCGTCAGCGAGTTGTAGAGCAATCTCAGAGTAAGTGCCATTCACTGAGAATAGATCACCAGCCTCAAATGAGGGTAGTATCGCGTAACAACTATTTCTGATAGTTTCCGCACTACGAAAGGGTTTAGCTCCCCAGCTTCTCAGACTTAACAACCGGCCCATTGGCTAAGAGAGTGAATGGGTTGCGTTGGTCAGCCTCCACTGAGGTTGATGGTCGACCCTGTCGCCATCACTTATCTTAAGTGTATACTCAATCTTTCCACATACGGCATCACCCGCATTCCCATTAGCAGAAAAATAAACATGTATAGCAATTAGGAAAAGCAGTATATATATTTGTCCTAAACATCCTAGACCTTTAAAGCTAAAGATCCTAAGTTCTTAACAGAAATGGGTTCCCCGGCGGAAGCCCCAATCTGTGGTATACACAAGAGGTGAAAAGAAAAGGAAGACCGTGCCTAGATCTAACTTTGATAGAGCCCCACGGTGGGCGCCATTTTTATGTAGCGAGCGATTTTGGACGCGGTTCTTAAGCGCTGGTCGCTCTTTGCGGTTGGGCTGACTACAGGTCGATTCATTTTTTATCCTATTGTAAGTTGAATAAGGAAGGGAAATAGATGTCTCCAATTAACTCTGCTTTGCATACTGAGTTTAAACAGCGGTCTGTTAGGTTACGGATGCTATCAATGTGGGGGGCCCTTTGTACTGGTTATTTGTATTTTTGCCAATACTGGTTTTTATCTAGGCAGAAGTTTTCTGGCGGGGAACAAGGATTAGGATGTTAGGACTGGTGTTTTTGAATTACTGCTTTTGATTGATGGAGATATGGGATTTTGTTTAGTGTGCTCGCTAAGATCTTTTCTTTCGATCTTATGCCTATGTATTCCCGTTTACCGAAACAGGGAAATCAGAGCGTTCGTAGTTCCTCCTATTCTATGGGAAGAAATGGGTGTTATTGGTGTCTTGTTCAAAGCTCAAGACGTTAAGCGAAAGGTGGTTTGTATCTTGTTCAAAGCCCAAGATGTGAAGCTGAAAGGTCTGACTTTAGAGAGAATTTGTCATCTCTAAAGAGGTCTGTTTGTCACAACTATTGGGTGACTGGTTTATAAAGGGGGATTACTTTAACCGGGATACGCGGATCCTAGCAATGCCATAATTTCCTTTATAGGGGATTTTAACCTGAAGGAGAAGACTTTAACTCAGTGTAGAGCAATGTTATCTTTCCTTAGGAATTTCTCATGCTAAATGAGGGACAGTGGCGTGGATATAGACGATCCAGAGGCTTGCCGCTTACAGCGATTAGATGAAGGGAAAGGAGTTATTGATGTTTGTGTACTGTGAACGAGGCACATCTTTGATGCTAAAAGGTTGATTGGATCAACCAGTGGTTTTCTTATATAAAGCCTAAGAGGAGGCTAATATGTGTCTCGTACAAAGCCCGAGAGAGAGGCGAAAAGGTTTTTGACCCGACGATGGAGTCTTTTAGTATCTCGTATAAAGCCCGAGGTGGAGGCTATTATTTATTTGGCTAAATAAGAACCTTTTTGTATCTCATATAAAGCCCGAGATGGAGGCAAAAGGGGTTATTGACTCAACAATGGAGCCTCTTATGTGTCTCGTACAAAGCCCGAGAGAGAGGCTAAACGTTGTTTGACTCTGCTGGGGAGGATCATTGTACAAAGCCCAAAAGGAGGCTATGGTTACTATTTCAGTTAAGTGACAGGTCCAGTATACTGATTTTGAAAGAGAAAATCAGTTTTTATATGAGTAATGCTGTACTCAAGGATCTGATTTCAAGGATCCGGGTTATTCCTGCTTTTGAAGGAAGCGGGAAATCCAAAGGGTATTGAGACTGTCCGAGTCTGCGGGTTTCCTTCCTATTCTTGAAGGGTGCTTGAGAATGTCTTTGAGACTCAAGGAAATTAGGCCGTCCAAGTCTAGAGTTTTGTCTTTTGTACTATGCTTTGAGAAACAGTAGTAGACTCTATGAAAGGACTGCTCTACGCATATGACTAAGTTCTGTTCCTATACCTCTAGGAGGTCGTCGGGACAATTTGTACGAAGCCCAAGAGGAGGCTAGAAACTTTTAAGAAGCCGATCGGTACTTGTACTAAGCCCAAGAGGAGGCTATCATTCCCGGAGGAAGAGATCATTATACGAAGCCTAAGAGGAGGCTGTGAATACTTCTAAGAAGCCGTAGGGTCCTTGTACTAAGCCCAAGAGGAGGCTGGGTTGCTTTTAGGAAGCCTGTGGGTCCTTGTACGATGCCCAAGAGGAGGCCGATGCTTTTAAGAAGCCCGTGGGTCCCCAAACCCCGAGAAATTCAAGGCAATGCTATTCACCGAGAATAGATCAATGTCAGGAAAGTTCGAGAATTTGGAAGAAACTCAAAGATGCCATTTCACGGAGAATATATTCATCTTTGGGAGTAGAGTTTCTTGACAGTTCCTAATGAGGACATCCGAAGAGAAGACTGTATCTGGTGATCCTATTGGGGATCTAATTGTCTATTTCTACAAATAAACGAAATGGCGTCACCTAGTTCTAGACGTAGTTGTCGGGGAAACTCGAAATATCTATACTATTATTACACAGTTGATATGAGTTTATGAAAGAAGACTTACAGTGAAACAGCCCCACAATACAGTTTATATGTATATGAAAGCGGTAAATGAAAACGATAACTACTTACTCGGTTGTAAAGCTTCCATGCTGTTTGGTTAGTTGTTCAACAAAGAAATATTAAAAACAACAGTATATTCAAAATCAAAGGAGAAAGTGCTTTGAAAAAGAAAGATTTGGGGCTTACAGCTCAAGGAGAGGCCCAGGGTTTTATCAGTGAGCGCACTGTTGTTTTTGTACATAGGGACTTATACAAGTGACTGAGGCCCAAAAAGGTTTTCTGTACAAAGGGATGGGTCTTACACTCTTTCAAGAGGCCCAAAAAAGGTTTTAAAGAAAAAGAGTGGGGCTTATAACACGAGGGTAGGCCCATGTGATTTTTCCGTTTAAAATGGCGATCGCGCCGAGGTTTCCTTTTAACACAGAGGGACTTATACAATAAGTGAGGCCCAAAAATGTTTTGGTTAAAAGGGGGTTGGGTCTTACACTCTAATAGAGGCCCAAAGTGTTTTTGAATGGGTCTTATAGCTCGAGGAGAGGCCCAAGGTTATTTTTCAAAAGGCGACGATCGCGCCGTTTGTTTTTTACGGTATCGGGACTTATACAATTCACAGAGGCCCAAAAATAATTTGGTCAAAAAAGGATTGGGTCTTACACTCTATTAGAGGCCCAAAGGTGTTTTGAAAATGATTTATGAGGGTTGAATTAATCCAAAAACCCTAATTTGTTTTCAAAATGTATTTAATTGAATAAAAATTCAATTAAAATGATCAAAATTGTTTAACACATGGAAAACAAATTGTGATCTTGGATTAATGCTTCAAAAATTAAGTATTGACCTACAAAATAATTAGAAAGCATTAAAAGTTGCAAAATCAATGTAGAAAAAATATTTAAAATGTCAAAAACAATTAAAATATTAATTCTTTGCAAAAATATCAATTATATGAAATAAATAATATTTTTGGGATTTTTTATTAAAATAAAATATTTTAACATTTTAGTGAATTATTAAAAAAAGAATCAACTCAAAATCATTAAAACTCAGAGAGAAATTAATTTTTGAATCAATTAAACAAAATCACAAAATTCAAATATTTGAATTATTCAAAAATGGTGCCAAGAACACACCAAGAACACGCGCGTGTTCTGGGTTTGGCTGATTTGCATTTTCCCCTCAATCTCACTGAATACTTGATTATAACATGCAATCCACATATCATTATGCTCGTCTCAACCTCATGATCATGTTTATGTCCATTAATTTCATTTAAATTAAACATACAACAAGAAATCACGAAGAAACCTCAAGAACCCTAATTTCTGCATGAAGGCTAGGATTTTTGATACACGATTCAAACAAAGCAATTAATTGAGGGAAAACATTCCATGCATGATTATGAACATATGGCCAAATTATTGTGCAGCAAAAATTGCATGGATCATAGAGTTAGAAGAGCTCATCCTTACCACTTGCAGCTGGTGATCGTGATTTGTGTTGGAGGTGTTACAGCTAGGTTCCAATGATGTGGATAGCTTCCCTAGGTGCCAAGTGATGTGTCTGAGTGCTTGGAATGGATTGAAATGGTTTGGAGTTGAAGATGGCACCTCAACTGCAAAACTGTCATGAACTTGAGCAATTGGCTGGTGATTTTGTGAAATCAGTGTTCCAGATGTTATGTGAGTGTTTGGATCACTTCTATATGATGTATGTGAGGTGTGTGAGTGATTGGTTTGATTGGAAAAGCTCTCAAACTCAAAACCCGATAGTTACCTTGCTAAGAAAGGCATTTTTGCCAAGAGAAAGAGATTTTGAGAAAGACAAGTGTTGTAGGCCTTTGGTGTACTTAAACTGAACACAATTGAGCTCTATTTATAGTAGACTATGTTTGTTTTGCAAGGAATAGTGCATGGCAGCTGGTAAGTAGGTTTGGCCAATGTTGGCAAATGAAAATCCAAGTCTTCTCTAGCCATTGACTAGAGGTTAGGGCACAGAGCTTTGGTCCCCTTGGTCTTGGATAAGTCTTGACTGATTTCAGATGAGAATGGCTCAGTCCATGCCACCTTGATGCTTCCATTGAATGCCTCATTCCAAATTTGGAGTCTTGTCCCTATTTTGGCCATTCTAGGTTCAACATGTTATTTCTTGTTCCATGGACTTTGGAGGCTTGGCTCAGTGATTGTCCCCCTTAGATTCAATCCTCAGATGTGTCCAAGTGGATAGGAGCATTTGAATTTGGCTGATTTTGGCAAATCGAGCCAAAATGCAAATTCTGCCTTGCCTTTGACAGATTTCAGCAAGGCAACTTGACAATGTCATATCTCATGGTGTAAGTTGAATTTGGCAATGTTCTTGGCCATTTTGGAAAGCCCTTACATGATATAACAACTATTTGGACAAGTTTGGTTTTGATCTCGTTTGATTCCAAGTGAAAAATCCCTCTACATTTGGCAAAAAGTGAAGCAAAATCTGACTTAGTGAAATTTTCACTAAGTGTTGGAACAAAGTGTGATTTCTTGATTTTGATCACTCCATAACTCAAAATCCTTAATGAATTGGACTTAGGTCCAGTTGAAGTTTTTGTAGAGGGTAATGAGGGCTACAAATCCATCTTTGGATGAAAAAAATTGGCCTTGTGGTTTAGGAGTTATGGTCCTCCAAAGTTGGTGCATTAGTGGTACTTTTTCCATAACTTAGAAAAATTTCTAAGTTTTATGGTTACCCTTTTTACAAGTTATCCCACTTTCTTTGATTTTTCTTGATGAATGATGATTCAAATCATACATTAACATCATTTTAGGGTTAAAAATTCATTTTGGTGAAAAATATCAAACAGTCAAAGTTGACTTTTGTGCACAGTTGATTTTTTATCAGATGAATTCCAAACTGTGCAATTCTTCATGAAATCATGTCCTTGACCTAAATCAAACTTGACGGACATGTTCCAAGGGTGTCATAGGGTATATTGATGTATGTCCTAGGGTTTGGGAGCATGTCTTGGTCAAAAGTCAAAGTTACAGTTGACTTTTCCTTAAAACCCTAATTGTGGTGCAGATGAAATTGAGACTTGTTGCTCAAACTTCTTGGATTAATCCATTGTTCCAAATGGATCAATATAGTTCATTAGAGACCCTCAAACCCTCTCTTGAGGTCTTGGCTCTTGATTTGTCCCAAAAGTCAACTTAGGGGTGAATTAGGTCAAGAAACCCTAATTCCTGATTTTTGATGTAGGCATCCCCTGAGGTCAAATTGACTTGATGCTTGGGTCCATAAGGTTCTCTGGAGTATATTAGGTTATGTTTTGGATCATTGGCTTGTGTCCAGATGAAAATTTTCCATCTGGAGGCCCTGGTCGACCAAAACCCTAATTTGGTGACACTGTCGATCTTGAGACTTGATCCACCTGAAATGGAGCATCCTTGTGCTTAATCCTTAAAGTGGGAGTCCTTTTTGATCCTTTGTGAATGTTTGAGAGGTTAGACAAGTTGAAGATCATGTCATTTCTTGATTGATCCTTTGTCTAAGCACTCAGAGAGGGCTTGAAACCCTAATTTTGATTGTAGTGGATGCTCACCCATCTTTGGGGAGACTGACAAGGTATGATGGTTCATCCATATTGTGATGATGATTTGCACTGATGGGAAATCTTAGTGGTAAAAATTTGGGGTATGACAGTCACCTATAAGGATTGGCATGAGATGCTCCCTTTTGCGCTCCACGGCTACCGTACCTCATGCGAACTTCAACAGGGGCAACTCCTTACTCATTGGTTTATGGCATGGAAGCGGTCCTTCCGATTGAAGTCGAGATCCCCTCATTGAGAGTATTGATGAAAGCTCAGCTTGATGAAGTAGAATGGGTGAAGACGAGGTTTGATGAACTTAACCTTCTTGAAGAAAAACGCTTGGCAGCAATATGCCATGGCCAGCGCTATCAAAGACGCATGAAGAAAGCTTTTGACAAGAAAGTGCATCCTCGGACATTCCAGGAAGGTGACTTGGTGCTCAAGAGGATCATGGCTATGTATAATGAATCTAGGGGCAAGTGGACGCCAAACTACGAAGGCCCATATGTTGTAAGAGAGGCGTTCTCAGGTGGTGCCTTGAAGGTTGCAACTATAGACGGTGAAGAATTACCATACCCAGTGAATGCAGAGTACGTTAAGAGATACTACGCCTAAAAAAGTGGAATAATAAAGCCGCTAAGTCGAAAACCTGAAAAGGCGACTTAGGCAAAAATGGCAATCCCGGTGGACTTGAAAAACAAAATCAGTCCAGGAAAAAATTAGGGATAAAATAAAAAATATATAGGCCCGCTGAATTGAAAACCCGAAAGGGCGGTTCAGGCAAAAAAGGGCGTCCCGATGGATTGAAAACCCGAAAGGGCGATCCAGGCAAAAGTTAGGGACAAATTCCAAGGCAAAGTATCTATTCTGCATGTCCACTTGACATTAATGTGTTACTGAAGGGAAGAATCGATCCAGTCGCATTCCTACAAAGCAAGGCGTTGAAGATATCAAAGTCATAGGGTCCATAGCAGTGTTTAGACTCAACGGAATCTCATTTATTTGTATTGCCATTATGTTTTTCTTGTACCGCAATTACCTGATTAAGGAATTGCATCCTTGTACGTACTTACCCAATTAAGGGTCAAATCAATACAAAGAGAGATTTCTCATCAAATTATGCTCATTTCTTTTTTACTTTATCTGTTTGTTTGCAAATTAATTTTGTTTTTGATAAACTGTGTTTTGAAACTTCGGTTAATAAAGACAATATTTGAAAACAATAAAATTTATTTTGGTGTTGGGAGAACTAAAAGGGAAGCAAACAGTCTCCAAGGAGCTCCACCACATGAAAGCACCAAATCAGTTGTCAGTCGGCTTGGCTCTTCACCACAAGCAGTACAACTTTTCAGAGATTTGCTCAACGTAATCCCTAGCAGTGAATCTTTCAAAGCCTAACAGGGGCAATCACTCCCCTAGTCATATTGGACGTGCTCAAAAGGGGTCGAGTAGTCAAACATTCTCACCATCCCCATAAAACCCAAAGTCTAATCCTTTATTGGCAACTACTCAAAAGTCCACACTTGTTGGCATCTTCAAATCTACCCTTTAAAGCCCATTTTTCATTGGCAACCATTAAAAGTACACCGTCATTGGCATCCTCATAACACCTGAAAGTCCAATTTATTGGCAAAACACCAAATACCAAAGTCCAATTTCATTTGGCAATTACCGAATTCAATCCCTGGTGATACCCTCTACAAGGAAACTTATCCCCAGCGCACCCGATCATTTGCATTGTCATATGCATGGCATGCTAGAATCATAATCATATATGGCATTAGCATTTTAGTCTTGTGCATTCGTTTGTGCATTAGATTCCATAGCAGATGCATTTTAATATATGTTTCAGTGTATCATGTAGTGCATGGCATATACATCCCCAGCAACATAGCATGACAGGATCCAGGATCGGTTCACAAGCATCTTGGCCAGTCCTCCATCAAAGTCGGTAGTACTCTTCAAAAGAGAAGTTAATACCCCGCACGTGCTCAAGGAATTTTAATTCCCCAGCAAGTTCTTCAACCATGCAATTGATAATGACAATCTCCAGCAGCTATTGTTATTCTTACTCCCCAAGCAGAGGATATCCTAGAAAGTTTCTTGTGAGTCTTCCCCTGCAAAGCCAACGCATTTCCTCCGACATAAATCTTGCTCAACTATTCTTCAGCAAATTTGCCTTTCAGAGATACTGCTTTGGTATCATCGAGGGACCTTAATGGATAAGGGACAGCTTCGACGACCCAGAGAATTGTCTGCCTTTCTGAGATACTACTTTGGTATCATCGAGGGACCTTAATGGATAAGGGACTGCTTCGACGACCCAGAGAATCATCTGCCTTCAGAGATACTGCTTTGGTATCATCGAGGAACCTTAATGGATAAGGGACTGCTTCGACAACCCAGAGAATTGTCTGCCTTTCAGAGATACTGCTTTGGTATCATCGAGGGACCTTAATGGATAAGGGACTGCTTCGACGACCCAGAGAATCGTCTGCCTTTTAGAGATACTGCTTTGGTATCATCGAGGAACCTTAACAGATAAGGTACAGCTTCAATGTTCCAGAGAATCTTCTGCTTCCAAAGATACTGCTTTGGTATCATCGAGGAACCTTAATGGATAAGGGACTGCTTTGATGACCCAGAGAATCGTTTGCCTACAGAGATACTGCTTTGGTATCATCGAGGAACCTTAATGGATAAGGGACTGCTTCGACGACCCAGAGAATCGTCAGCCTTTCAGAGATACTGCTTTGGTATCATCGAGGAACCTTAATGGATAAGGGACTGCTTCAACGACCCAGAGAATCGTCTACCTTTCAGAGATACTGCTTTGGTATCATCAAGGAACTTTAATGGATAAGGGACTGCTTTGACGACCCAGAGAATCGTCTGCCTTTCAGAGATACTGCTTTGGTATCATCAAGGAACCTTAATGGATAAGGGACTGCTTCGACGACCCAGAGAACCGTCTGCCTTTCAAAGATACTGCTTTGGTATCATTGAGGAACCTTAATGGATAAGGGACTGCTTCGATGACCCAGAGAATCGTCTACCTTTCAGAGATACTGCTTTGGTATCATCGAGGATCCTTAATAGATAAGGGACTGCTTCGTCGACCCAGAGAATCGTCTGCCTTTCAGAGGTACTGCTTTGGTATCATCGAGGAACCTTAATGGATAAGGGACTGCTTCGACGACCCAGAGAATCGTCTGCCTTTCAGAGATACTGCTTTGGTATCATCGAGGAACCTTAATGGATAAGGGACTGCTTCAATGCTCGAGAGAATCGTCTGCCTTTTAGAGATACTGCTTTGGTATCATCGAGGAACCTTAATGGATAAGGGACTGCTTCGACGACCCAGAGAATCGTCTGCCTTTCAGAGATACTGCTTTGGTATCATCGAGGAACCTTAATGGATAAGGGACTGCTTCGACGACCCAGAGAATCGTCTGCCTTTCAGAGATACTGCTTTGGTATCATCGAGGAACCTTAATGGATAAGGGACTGCTTCGACGACCCAGAGAATCGTCTGCCTTTCAGAGATACTGCTTTGGTATCGTTGAGGAACCTTAACGGATAAAGTACTGCTTCAATGTTCCAGAGAATCTTCTTCCTTCCGAGATACTGCTTTGCTATCGTTGAGGAACCTTAACGGATAAGATACTGCTTCAATGTTCCTGAGAATCTTCTGCCTTCTGAGATACTGCTTTGGTATCGTTGAGGAACCTTAACGGATAAGGTACTGCTTCAATGTTCCAGAGAATCTTCTGCCTTCCGAGATACTGCTTTGGTATCGTTGAGGAACCTTAACAGATAAGGTACTACTTCAATGTTCCAGAGAATCTTCTGCTTCCAAAGATACTGCTTTGGTATCATTGAGGAACCTTAACGGATAAGGTACTGCTTCAATGTTCCCGAGAATCTTCTGCTTCCGAGATACTGCTTTGGTATCGTTGAAGAACCTTAACGGATAAGGTACTGCTTCAATGTTCCAGAGAATCTTATGCTTTCAAGATACTGCTTTGGTATCGTTGAAGAACCTTAATGTATAAGGTACTGCTTCAATGATCCAGAGAATCTCGCGCTTTCAAGATACTGCTTTGGTATCGTTGAAGAACCTTAATGTATAAGGTACTGCTTCAATGATCCAGAAAATCTCGCGTTTTTTCAAACATGCAACATTGGTATCATCGGGGAACCTCAATGGATAAGGGACTGCTTCGACCACTCAAAGGATCTCAAGTTTTTTTTGTTCGGTTTGAACCCCGCTAATTCCTTCTGCCAGCTCTCACTCTACCACACTTTACCTTTTGGCGGACAAATTTTATGGGTATTCTTATATCTAATCGACTTCCACCCTAAAAATGAACGCCATGCGGTAGTTCATTCGCTCGGGTTCAAGACGATTTGATAGGGGCATCTGTCATACCCCAAATTTGTCCTACCAATTGCATGTTTCTCACACCAAGATTTCATGTTGACTCTAAGATCCAGGTCATAAGGGCCTGGTATGTATTTAAAGTGTTTACTAGCTTGTGCTAGGATTGCCATGATTTCAAGAAGAGATAAGGAGTGTTGAGCACTCATTTTTATAATTATTCAGTCCAGACATGATCAGTTGGCTTCAAAATGATTTTAAGTTATGGTCAAGAGGATCTTTAACCATATTCCATGTGCGACACTAAGGCTGTATGGTTAAAATAAGCTAAGAAATGACCATTCATATTTAGGTATTGTTCACTTTTTAATTTTGAGTTGTTGGATGATAAGTTAAGGTTTCAAAAGATCTTGGCATAACCAATATGTGATAAAGGCTTTGGACCATGTCTTCTCAACTTATGTCTTAAGGCCATTCATTCTTAAAGCCATTTATAATTTGTTTTGAGTTATAGCCACAAGCTGTGATTCAAGATGTTCTCTTGAAGCCATGAGTTTGAGTAAAGCTCCCCTTGAATCAAAGATTGTCTCAGGTTTTAGAAGTCATTTCTAGAATCATTAATGATTTTATTTGGAAATAGGTATTAAGATCCAAATTGATTTCATAAAAATACGCCTAGAGGCATGGCCATAAGTTTATGATTGAGCAAGGGATATAAATTCACTTCAAACAAGAGCTTGATTCCAAATTAATAAACAGTTTTAAAAATTCACGGATGATATCAAGGCAACCTTTTGTTCATTGCTGCATTCATTGTCATAATCATAAAGAAGTTTTAAAAGTTTAAAGTGATGGAGGATAATTGAGTTTCGTAACCTCACAAAGTGTTACAAGGTTACAATTCTCAGACAAGCCCTATGACACTAAAAATTAATAAACATGGCCAAATTCATACACAAGGACACAAGAATTGATTACAAAAGACAAGTTCAGGCGCTCAACCCAAGTGCACGACCAAGATTCACGCCACAATTCTAAGAGCAATTTTTTTTTTAGTCTCTTTGTGATCAGCTGCGTGTGCTTGCTTTGATGAGCCTCTTTGCACCTTCCATTCCTCGAACCCCTCGCAGCAATACACATGAAAAAGGAGAAGAGTTATTCAACATGAGCACATCATTGGTAGTAATCACAAATTTCATAAACCATACACAGTATCAGAAAGGAATTCTGACTAAAACCAACAACAACGTTCATAGCAGAAAATGTATAAGTTCAGGGCATCAATCATACACACATAGAGCTTATCACACCAGTTCAATTTCACACCCGTTAACAAAAGTAAAGGGATTCATTATTCATACCACAAGAAAGGATATTTTGGGAAGAGGACGGATACATTCATATAGAAAACACCAAACACATTGTACATTGCAGAACAAAAACCTTCCATAAAGCTAAACAGTCTGCAAACCTGTTCTTCGTTCCAAAATTAATTTCATGGCCAATGTATCTCATCATCCAAACTTATGCCAAATACCTCACCATTATAACAGCCAAGAGTAAGCACATGAAAACCTAACAAGAGACAAGACCTTGTGCCATAAAGACTTAGAGTTGATGATCTCACCTTCGTACCGAGTTCTTGCTCCTCGTGTCTCCAAATGCTTCCATCTTCATCATCATCCCATAATCTACAAAATAAGTCAGGGATAATCAAGAATCAATACACAATTCAGGCTATTATCAACAACATTGTCACAAGCAATACAAGTTAAAGAGTTGAGAATACGTCTTCATGGTGAATCATACAAGAAATACATGGATTTAAAGGAATTCCAAAGAGAAAAATACAAGCACTCTTCAATACCACGTTCATTACTACAGACCTGCTAGGTGAACAATCATAAGGAAATCTAAAAGTGTCTCACAATTGCTTCACAAAATGTGTACAAGAATCACATTACCGTAAGTATAGCAGCTGGCCTAAGCTCAAAGACAGTCTGTTGGCAGCTCCACATCATGGTTTGAACCTGACTAATCCACAAGCAATGCATTCAATACTAGAATACTCTCCTGAAGCAAATCCCAACCTCCAAAATTACTCAAGGTCCTTGTACCAAATAGGATAAGATACGGAGAAAATTAGAAGCTGACAATAAAAATAAATAATGGAAGAATATGGTGATGAGAATAATAAAGTTATTACCAAAGGTGAGTAATACTTGATGGCATTCTTGGGTAGTTGAAGGAATCAGCTTATGATTGGCATGTAACCAGGGGATAATGTTGGATCAGAGCTCGTGTAAAAGAAAACTCAGGGGCTCAACTGTATCACCTTCAAGATCAAGAGCATTCAAGGACCTGAAAAAAAAACATCAGAGCAATTTATGATCAAGTTTAGATAAACATGAAGTCAAAAATACCACACTAAATGAGGTTTTAAACGCAATGGAAATGACAGCATATCCAAATTATCAAAGATGCATCCACATTATTTTTGGCAACAGAGCTCACAATAAATTCAGAGTTCCTCAGCAGTGTTCAAATATCAAAATTATTCAACAAAGAGTCAACTTAAGATAAATAGGAGCCACATCAGTATAAAGTCAAGAGCAGTGAAAAGTTTCAAAAGTAATAACTTTAAAGCAGTGAAAATAAGAGCAATGTAGTAAAAATCATGGTAATTCAGGCCACGTAAACACGTAAATATCACACAATGAAAATAAAAAAAACCACATTCTAGAGGAAGTACAGTTCACACTACAAACAAAATCAGAGAATGATTCACTATCACCCAAATCCCACGAAATCGGTAATCCTCCCCATTCCCCAACGGAAATATTCTCTCACACGTACCAAAAATCTCACCTCACACGTACCTCATTTCACATTTCTGAGCCTATAAATACGTGTCACTATTCACTCATGAAGCAACCCAGAAAACCCTAGCGAAGCTCTGCTAAAACCAACCCCAACCCTTACTAAAGCTCAAATCCTAAAAAAAAAGCTTCTTAAAGTTTCACACTGAAACTCTAAGATAGTGAGCTTAACCACTGTCTCACATTCACAGAAGCGTAGTATTACCAGCAAGACGACACAAAGAAAAGGAGAAAAGAAGATTCAAAGATAAAGAAGGGACACTATACCTGAAGTTTTCCGAAGCCTCTCAAATCCGCACCACCGGAGTACCACGATTTGGAAAACCTGACCACCGGAGCACCACGATTTGGGTAAATATTCTTGAAACTTTTTTTTCCTTCGCATTTCATATTCTGACTTCACTGCATGTTGATATGAGTTTCTTTGATTGAATGTTTTCTCCAATTGTCTGTTGATTTGCTACTCGCTATTTGATTTCCATATAAAAATCTGAGGTTGCGATAGATTTGGGTTCGAATTTGGTACGCCTTTGGCATTTAGGGTAAAAATTTTTGGGGAAAAGTATTTGTTAGGTTTCAAAGAAAACCAGTGTTGGGGAATTTTGTTTGAATACGAGAAGGGTTTGAGTTTGGAAAGGGAAATCGGAGGAGTTTTGGAACAGAAGAGGAGGACGGTGGCGACGGAGGGTTTGGAAACGAGGGAAAGTTTTGAACGAGAGAGAATAGGGTTTCGTTTGAGTTAGAAAGAGAGAGAAACGAGTGTGAATTTTGGAACAATTCTTCTCTTTTTTCCTTATGTTATCGTTGCATGGTTTGGTGGCCATATCCACCGGTGACAAGTGTCACCGGTCATCTTTTTTCTAATTTCCTGCTCGCCCCCCTGTTTCCCTATCATACACACGCGTCTCAGACCCTTAGATCTTGGGTTTTGTTGCCCCTGTGATGATCAGACGTTCCAAATTGACTGAGGGTTCTTGGTGGATTCCCCCTCCCAGTGTACGGGCTTATCTCCATTGGGCCTGTAAAATTTAACTAATCACACCCCTGTTTTACTTTATTTCTGGCCCGTTCACTTATTATGTGTTTTTTAGTTTTTAGTTTTTAATATATACTTTTAATTTTAAAAACCAAAGACATTATTATTATTTTTAACCATTCTCTTTCAGAAAATTATAAAATCTATTTACTAATTTAATATCTAATTTTATTAAAATTATTTTATTAATTAATATTTTAATTAATCCAATTTCTCTAACCCTAAAATTATCATAAAATACTTTCTTAACTAAATTAAAAAATCACAATTCGTTCTAATTAATATTCCTAACATATTTTCTAATCAATAGTGGAAGTAGTGGGCTTTTGGAGTCTAGCACTCCTTGGGTCCTTGAACGATCACTCTTAGGGCGCACGCCTTGGGTTGTGATCGTTCCGTCTTCCACTTTAAAATACTTAAAATATTTAATCTTAATTCAATACTCAATTTCTAAAATAATCCAAACTATTTTCTAATTAAATATGAGAGTAGTGGGCTCTTGGGGTTTAGCACTCCTTGAGTCCTTGGATGAATGCTCTTGAGGCGCACACTTCGAGTTGTGTTCATTCCGTCTTTCATTTATTAAAAAAATACTTAAGACAATTAATCTATGCTTAAGCAAAATATAATTAACCCTTAATCATAATCTAAAAAAACTCCTAATTATTTTAAAAAAAACTTAAAAACACTTAACCATTAAAAATACAACCTTTTCTCAAATTATAATACTTAATCTAATTAAACTCCTAATATTTTTCTCAAATCAAATTAAATCATAAAACTTTGCCTAATCATTAACTATTTTCTTAAATCAAATTATAAAATATTTAGATTAATATTTAAAAATCTATTTTCTCAATTAAATTATGGAAGTAGTGGGCTTTTGGAGTCTAGCACTCCTTGGGTCCTTGAACGATCGCTCTTGGGGCGCACGCTTTGGGTTGTGATCGTTCCGTCTTTCATTCTAAAAAACTTAATTCACTTAAACTCTCATACTTAAGACATTCAATTCAATTAAAACGTTCAATCTTTTAAAACACTTTTTTAAGATCATAATCGACGCTTTAATATTTAAAATACTCTCATAGAATATGTAATTCAAGTTTCTAAACCATTTCAAATTAATCATTGGAAGTAATGGGCTTTTAGAGTCTAGCACTCTTTGGGTCTTGGAACGATCACTCTTGGGGCGCACGCCTTGGGTTGTGTTCATTTCGGTCTTCCATTTAAGACTTAAAAAACTTACAACCCTTTTAAGACACTTAGTCATTAGCTTATTCAAACCCTAATTCAATTAACGCGTTTAAAAGACATCAAATTCAAATCTTTTTCCTAATCAAACTACAATCAAACTACGAAAGTAGTGGACTCTTGAGGTCTAGCACTTCTTGGGCCCTTGAATGAACGCTCTTGAGGCGCACGCTTTGGGTTGTGTTTGTTCCGAACTTTCTTCCTCAAAACACTCGCCCTAATTATATGGACAAGTAAGCCAATTGTCCAACAAATATGATTTCATAATTAATAGAATGAAAAAGGTGTTATTGAGATCTAGCATTTCAGTAATGCCCCGATTAATTGGTTGCAAGGTCGACGTCTCGTTTATCGAATAATCGTCATTCTCGCTCAAAACACTTAACAAACTAAACGCTTCTTACGCAACCAAAACTCTAAGACATACGCAAACCCAAACTCTTTTCTCAATCAAATCTTAACACACTTAATCCAATTCCAACAACTTTCAACAAAAAAGAACATTGTTTAAATCCATTCTTCTGCGCATATGAACTAGTGCTTCAGCCTCCTATGACGAGCAGACAAGCCAACGTTTAGCAGTTAGAATGCGAATTAAACTCTCGTTCGCCTAAAAGATACAAACCAACCGTAGTCCCACGAACTACGAATGCTCTGACTTTCCCATTGCACGAGGGAATACGTAGGCACAAGGGTTCTAATCCTTGCCGAGCACACTAATAAAATACCACCAATTTTCCCCTTAGAAAGAAATACTACCTTAGAAGAAAATAAACAAACCAAGCTAACTTATCTCCCGAATCGAATCAAGAGGTTCCCGTTGAGTACAACGGACGCAGAGTGTGCTAATACCATCCCTTTGCGTAACCGACTCCCGAACCTGAATTTGGTTGCGACGACCATTTTCTTATCCCTTTCAAAGGTTTTATCGATATTTTCCTATTCCTTCCTTGGAATGAATAAAATTCGGTGGCGACTCTGTTTCGAACAGTTTTTTCCGCGTCCATCGCGAGGATCGTATTTTTTGAGGTACGACATGGACGTATAGGGAATACTGACTCTTAGCCTATGCGTCTGATCTAGGGAAATTATTGTACCTACGCCAGTTGAATAAGGATAGGAGAACTCGAGTAGTGGCCTTAAAGTTAATGTACGACGGTTGAATAGGGATATGAGACCTCTAATAGGAATTAGTCAGCTATACACTGATGGATTGGGTATAGTGGTCTTGTTAACTCGTTGTGGAAATATAATAATGCTTGATTTATATAATGCATTAGACATCAATAGGGGAGAAATATGGGATTCTAGGAAAAACCTGACCACTTTCTATAAATTGTTGGAACACTTCTTTTATTTTAACTTGCAAACTTGAACCCCTCCCCCTAATTGTTACATTTTATACTTGCACAACTATAACTTTGTTAAATAGTAGTCCCTATGGATTTCATACTCTTTTTATTACTGGGACACTATCGGTACACTTGCCGAGAAGTCACCATGGAGGCTCGTTAAAAGTAATCCCTCAAGATTAGGTCTTTCAGGATTACCTATTGGCCTACTTTGGGGAATAATTCCCTCAAGGATTGGTCTAATGGGTTTACACGCCTTCCTACTTTTGGAAAGCCACATCCTCAAGGTTTGGTCTTATGTGTTTACCTGTCAGCCTACCTTTCAGAACTCAATTCTCTCAAGGATTGGTCTTATGGGTTTGCCTACTTTCCTACTTTTGGGACATAACTCGCTTAGTCAAAGTTATTATAACACTGCCCTCAAGGTTAGGTCTTCCAGGTTTACCTTCCATCCTACTTTTTATAACTCATTTATCTTAAGGATTTGTCTTACATGTTTACTTTTCTTCCTTCCTTTTAGACATAACTCGGTTAGTCCAGTTTATTATAACACTGCCATTAAAGCTAGGTCTTACGAGTTTACTTACCGACCTACTTTTGAGAACTCATTTCTCTTAAGGATTCGTCTTAGTGGTTTAGTTACATTCCTGCTTTTAGGAAGGTACATCCCTCAAGGTTAGGTTTTCCTAGTTTACCTACCATCCTACTTTTCAGAACTCATTTCTCTCAAAGATTGGTCATACAGGTTTACCTACCTTCCTACTTTTGGGATATAACTCACTTAGTCGAATTTATTATAAAACTGCCCTCAAGGTTAGGTCTTCTAGGTTTGCCTGTTGTAACGCCCCATTTTGTCCGATTTATTTAATCGAGTCGATTTAATTATTTTCGTTTTTATATTATTTTATTCTTGACTTTTATTTGACAATATATTATTTTTCATCGTTATTATGTTTTATCGCGTTTTGGGATCGTTTGCGAGGAAATTGAATGTAGGGGTATTTTGGTCATTTTACTTATTTTGTTTAAGTTAGAAACTTAAAGAGAAAAAAAGAGAGAAAATAGAAAGAAAAAGATGAGAAGAGAAAAGGAGAGTGAGAAGAAGAAAAAAGAGGAAAAACTTGGGGTTTAAGTAATCGATTCAACCGACACTTCGAAGCGCGATTAATCGGGTAAGGGTGAGAAGTTTCGATTATATATTGCTTGTGTATGTATATGTGTTGTTTGTTGTAATTGTTTTGGTTGTTTCACAACTTTTTCTAATTGATAAATTGATGAACAATTGATAGAAATCGATGTTTTCACGGATGAATTTCAGTATAAACTGCGTAGAATACTTGTTGATTATGTCGGAACATGTTTTGGTTGATATATTGTGATTTGGAAGTGTTTGGGTGGAAGAAATGATGAATTTTGGTCCCATATGACCTATATTGACGCTGCTGTGAATTTTTGGGTTCGCAGGTTCGCTTTGCGAACCCCAGCGAAGGGAAAAGCGAAGGTTCGCCCGGAAGTTTACATTGCGAACTTGATGTTGTTTTTTCTCTGCCACGGTTCGCTGGAGTTCGCATTGCGAATAGGAAAGCGAATGTGACAGATTTTCCATTTTGTTTCCTTCATAACTTTTGATCCGTAACTCGGATTGAGGAACGGTCAGATGCGTTGGAAAGCTATTTCAATGCTCTTTATGATAGTGGAATAGGAACATATGTTTAGGCCATGGATTGATATGGTAGAGCTAAATATTGTGATGAATGTGATAAGTATAGGTTATGTTTCCACCAAAATTCATGAATCGGGAATCCGATTGATATGGGACTTGAAGCCTTAGAAAGAGAATCCAATGTGCTAGTAATTGGTTATGTGATACCATATGTTAACTAAGAATAGTTGGTAGAGGATGATTTGTGGTTTGTAGGTTTTGTTGTGTTTGTTGGTGTTCGATGCGATATGCTATCGTCCTATAAATGTGGGGCTTTTATGCTATCTATATGATGTTGATGCATGTGATAATGATTGTTGTGGTTTGTGGTTTATGATGAAATGCATTGTTTATGTGAAATTCAATATATGTTGTTTGGTGGCCTTTATGGTTTGAAATGCATTGTTTGAATTGGTTTCCAATGCATGAATAATGATGATGAGATAATTCACATTTTTGAATTGTGAATGTGCATTTGATTATCATGAGTATATGTATGCCAAGCATCATGATATGCATTCTTGTGATGTCGTGTGCCCTAGTGGGTGTGAGCGACGAAACGATTCCCGAGGGAATCCTGCTATAATGGTCGTGAGCCTTATACCGAGAGCACCTAAAGCGACGTTATAGACGATCGCGAGCCTTATAAAAAGAGGACCTAAAGTGATCGGATCGTGAGCCTTATACAAAGAGGACCTAAAGCGATCCATAAACGTCGTGAGCGTTATACCGAGAGGACCTAAAGCGACGGGGAACATCAGTCTGCAACGAGCAGATACAGAAAGATGTTTGCTACCGGCATCTTCAACATTTGCCAAGGCCCTTTAGAATCTTTGAGATAATACCTTGCTCTCTTCAATGAGGAGACTATCAATGTTGTGCACCCTAACTAGGAAATGTTTGTGGGAACGTTCCAAAATGGGCTAAGGGCGGGACATTTTAATGAATATCTCGCCCAAAGAACATCTACTTCCTTGGAAGAGGTGATGACACATGCAAAATTATATATAAAGGGCGAGGAAAGAAACGCCGAAAAGAAGGCCATAGATGTCAAAGAGAAGACATCTAGCAACCCATATAATTCGTACAATTGCGTAAGAATCATTACATCTTGCTTGTTAGAGATAGGGAATTGTTAAAACAAATCGAGAAAACCACACAGAGTTTCATACCTTTCAACACTCGCCGCAAGAAAATATGGCGTGAAATCCTTTATATGCACAACATTCCACCACCATCATCCCCCAAGTGAAACGTCATAGGGTATGAACCTAATGGGCGGTGCAAGTTTCACAAGATCAAAGGGCACCATACAAAGGATTTTTACCAAATCAAGAAGGAGATAGAGCACCTCATCCAATACAACCATTTAAAGAAATATGTCAGGGGAAATTCCCCCAGATTCCAGGAAGATCCACTCTCAAACAAAAGATGCTTCTAGGAGTCCCAGGTCCAAGAAGCGAAAGGAATCAATCAAGGGGAGTGAAGACATACTTGTACGCCACACCCTCATTATCATATTAGAAGGATTTTTCGGGGGGTCCCAATTTCACATGTAGATGCTACACTCGCCAAATTCGAATAATTGAGGCCTCGCCCACGAATCTTGACTTTGGCGACAATGGAGCTTTGGAATAAGAGACAACCTTATCTAATACGGACGCATCAGGCATTCATCTGCATGAAAATGACCCTATGGTCATAATCATAAGGTATGAAGACTGGGAGATTAAAAAAGTGTTGATTGACTAAGGAAGCTCTGCAAATATCCTTTAGTGGGATGCTTCTAAAAGACTTCATTTGGATCAGGATAACCTCAAAGCTTTTCAAGGTTCTCTAGTAGGATTCTTAGACGAGCACGTACAGGTAGAAGGTTATACTACCCTGAAGACCATGTTGGAGCTGAGGAGAACGTAAAGCTGATCAAGGTAAGATATTTGGTCATTGACACATCTTCTTCGTATAACATGATTAAAAGGCGGCATGCTTTCAATAGGCTTTGGCCATGATATATTTGTGATAAAGTACCCATTCCTAGATAGGTAAGTTCGGGTTATCTAGGGGGATCGGCGGATCGCCAGAAAATGTTATGTGGAGAGTCTGAAGCTAAAAAAGAATTTTATGGTCGTGACCCATGCCACGCGTCCAGAGACACAAGAAGTGAATGTTGTTGATTTGAAGCTAGGAGTCGAGTCACAAGAGGAAACTCTCGAAGATGAATATTTGGATGCTCTATTGCAAAGGAGCATGAAAGCGACATACGAAGACACCATTCAGGAACCACTAGTTATTTTAGGCATTCTTAGTTTAGGTTAATATATGTTTTCAAAGTTTATTGAGACAAGATACCATCTTTGTTGTGTGTATGATAAATTTTTAGGACGTTATTTATTTTGTGAGGAGCAACCTTTTCCCATGAATTGGTATTAATGAACATGGATTTTTAATGAGGCCCCTCTTATTATCATATAAGTTTTGGATTATTTTTGCTTTGTTTTGCAGGAACTAAAGTGAAGAATAGAACTAAAACTGAAGCGATCCTTATCATATATATAAGTCCTTGCTTCCCATAAAGGAAATCACATATGATAGACCCTCATGGAAGAATCCTTGTCGCTCACTGAAGCGATCACTTATGTTAGATCTTTAACAAGGAGTCTTTGCTTCCCATATAGGCGATCACATGTGTTGGATCCTCATGGATGAATCTTTGTTGCCCATAGAGGCAACACTTATGATCCTCAGGCAGAGATCCTTGTTCAACAAGACCACTAAGAAGACTAATTGTGTTCAAAGTATTCTAGGATAGTTCACACAAAGAAAATAAACAAAGTCATTTAAACCCGCCATTTTATTAATCCCTAAGAGATAAAACACAAAAAATACCTTAAGTTTGCAGTTCATCATTACATGAAAACCCCTCATGAAATAGTCATATAAGCCACTAAGGGCACAATTACAAAAATAGATCGCAAAGGCCCAAAGAGAAATAACGCAACCTCCAACTCACTGGACATCATCCTCCAAAACACTCTCCTAGCGAGGTCCATATTCTCAAGAACTTTTTCTACCGCCGCCTTATCACCCTCAAGCTCAACCTGGGTGCCCTTAATTAGGATATATGTCAATATTTTCAAATGGTGAAGTCTCTTCTTCCTCCACTAGCGGGTTAGCACAAACCACTCTAAAGATATCCATTTGGATTAGGTCTAGCTTGGAATGGAGGGAAACTACCTGATTTTTTGCTCGCACAAAATATATGTCAGAGGTATTCACTAATTTGTCTTTGAGCGCAGAGACATCCTCCTCCAGTTTCTTCTTTGATCAAAGGGCTTCCTCAAGGGGCTCCTTTAGGTTCCCCTCTGAAACAGCGAGATCTTGGGTCTTTGACTTTGCTGCTTCAAGTTTGACCGCCATATCTTTATTCTCCTTAAGCACAATCTTCATTATCGCCTGACCTTTAGCGAAATTCCCTTAGGAAGAAGAGAGTTTGGGATTGAGCTCATTCACAATTTGCGGGTGTTATCACGATTAACTCGCTCTATCAACATGACCCTTAACAGATGATTATCATTCAAGTCTGAGAACTTTTAGGCGCATTGTTGCAAATGGATTTATAGTCGCCTGAGAAGTTTTCAAAAAAAGGGATGCGGACACTAGTGATTTTTATGGCATTGAACAAAGGATTATTCCACATAGAGGAATAAAAAGGAGAATTGTTTATGGGTTTTAAGGGTGTGTGTGTAACGCCCTAAATTCATATTTAGTTAATTATTAATTATTTGTGAATATAAGGTAATTTGATGACATGTTATTGTGTTTCATGAACATTGTGGTGGAATTATATTAATAATATTGATGGTAAGAATAATTGTATCAAATTATTCAAATTATTATTATTTAAAATAAGAGTGTTAGAAGCCTTGAGGGTATGATGGTCATTGGTGAAGGATAAGTGAGGATAAGATGGGAAGAGCACATTTAGGGGTATTTTGAGTTAAAACAAGGAATAGTGAGGGGAGTTTTCATTATTCGTGTTATTTTGGTTGAAGAACGAAAAGAGTGCTCTGAAGAACACAAGGAGAGTGGAGGAGGCTAGGGCATAGAGGGATTTTCGGTGAAACTTCAAGAGAAAATTGAAAGAATCAAGACTCTAAGGTATGGGGAGTATCACTTTGCAATATTTTGATATAAAGATTAGGTGTTGGTGGGTGATTGGGGTTTTGGGGGAAAACCTAGGAATTGGAGGTTAGGGATGATGGATTTTGATGATTTGCTATGTGATGATTGTTGTTATTGACGTATATGTGATAGTTATAAGTTATAATAACATAATCTGTGGTAATTTAAGGATAAAATCTGGTTTAGGGGCGTTGAATCGCAGATGGAGAAGTGCTGTTATCGCGGGGTTTTTCTGCCAAAATCGAAGAGGGCGCTTAGCGCGGCCTAGCGCGCTTAGCGCGGTCTGGAGAAATTTCGCCTCTTCGAGGCAGTGAGTAGCGCGCTTAGTGCGGGTGGGGCTCGATTAGCGCGATCTGGGACTGAAAAATATTATTTTTATTGACTTAAAATTCATGGAAAATATCTGTTTTATATTATAGTAATGTTGTGATGTTGCTGTAAATTGCTGATATGTGTTGACGTGTTATATGATGATATTTAGTGATGAAAATGATGACAGAAGTAGGATGCGTGAGAACTTGTAGCTAGTATGAATTATGTGATTGATTGAATAGACGTTGTATTTATGAGTATGAGGAATGTTGATATGAATGTTGATGCAAACGATGATTTTAATGATGATTATGACGATGTTGTTGCATCATGCATTCATAGAATTTAGACTTCGGTCTATTGATGATGTTAGGAATTCGGTCCAGTGACGATGATAGGACTTCGGTCCAGTGACGATGTTAGGACTTCGGTCCAGTGGTGGCTTCAATCTCATTGTGTGGATTGAGGTGTTTATGACGTGCTCCCTTGTGGAGGGTTGATGGCCTAGTGTCCATTATTATGACGATTTGGTACCACATGCATTTCTATGACGTTGCATTTCATTCTTGGTGGCATTGCATGATTGCATATGAGTGATATTGGTGATGTGATGTTTATATGATGTTTAGGGTGAGTCGTTGTAGTATTTGATGAAAACAACAGTTGCCCTGTTAATGTCTTTTCTTTATATGATTTATATTGAATTGTGATTACTCACCCTGCCTGTTTGAATGTTGCCTCCACGTGGGTAACGTGCAGGTGATCAGGTTTAGCCGTGGATGCTTTCGAGGACCTTGACGTTATTTTATTTTTGGGCGATTTAGAGGGTCTTGCTCTGATAGTGTAACATCGGGTTGGGGTCCTTTGAGTCGAACTATGTTGTTTCCTTATTTTTTCCGCCATTTGATGATATGGTTTATTTTGATTATTACGATGTTGTTGAAAACCTTTTTTTAATTGAGAATTTTGAGTTCCGCTGCCGTGTGAAGGTTTTTTGTGAAAATTTGAGGAAACCCTTTGTTTACAGGGCAAGTGAGTTATTATGATTTTTAATGAGAAATGTGCACCCCTTTGAGGTATTTTTGATGCTTTACTCTGATATTTGAGTTGTTTCTGCTGCAAAATTATTGGGGGTAGAAAAGGGTGTTACATTAGTGGTATCAGAGCAGGTCGGTCTGTCCGGTCAGGTTTTTACTTGATGTCTGTCCCTGTCAGTCGACGAGTGTGTGTAGACTGTCGATGTTTTAGTTCTTCTAACCTTGTTGGTGGTGTATAGGATGGCTGGAAGAAATGATCGTGCAATTGCTGATGCGTCGGAATCGGTTGCTAACGTGGTGGCGCAGTTGAATCCAAATGGTGGAGCTCCTGATGAGTTTCGTGCTTTGGGGAAGTTTCAAAGGAACAATCCACCGACTTTTGTGGGTACGCATGATCCAGCAAGTGCACACAAGTGGCTGAAGGCGATCGAGAAGATATTCTGAGTGATGGGGTGTTCTGATGAGCAATAGGTTCAGTTCGGAACGCATATGCTGGAAGAAGAAGCTGAGGACTGGTGGGATAACACCCGTCAGAGACTTGCAGATGTTGGCACTGTGATAACTTGGGATGTGTTTAGGCAAGAGTTTCTGGGAAAGCATTTCCCAGAGGATGCTCGTGGCAAGAGAGAAGTGGAATTCCTTGAGCTGAAGCAAGGAGATATGACTGTGGTAGAGTATGCCGCAAAGTTTGAAAAGTTGGTGAAGTTTTGTCCGCACTACAATTGTGCTGATGCTGAGATGTCCAAGTGTCTCAAGTTCGAGAATGGGCTGAGACCAGAGATTAAGCAGGGTATTGGGTATCAGCAGATCCGCAGGTATGCTGAGTTGGTTGACAAGAGCAGAATCTACGATGAGGATAGCCGAGCTCGATCTGCTCACTACAAGCAGTTGAGTGGGAAGAAAGGGCAGTATAGGGGTAAGCCTTATATAACTTCAGCTGACAAAGGGAAGCAGGAGGCTTCAGATGGGAAAAAGACTAGTGGGGGAGCAGCTCCCGCTTCTGGAAAGTGTCATAAGTGTGGTGAGCAGGGTCACCGTGCTGATGTGTGCACCAACAATGTGCTGAGGTGCTATAGATGTGGTAAGAAGGGTCATAGAGTTGCTGACTGCAAAGATGAAGGTCCGACCTGTTTCAATTGTGGTGAGAAAGGTCATATAAGTACTCAATGTCAAAAGCCGAAGAAGACTGCTACTGCTGCCCAGACCAGTGGTCGTGTGTTTGCTTTGAGTGGTGCAGAAGTTCCAGAGAAGAACAACCTGATTCGAGGTACTTGTTTTATTAATAATGTCGAGTTGGTTGCTATTATTGATACTGGTGCTACTCATTCTTTTATCTCGCTTGAATGTGCTAATAGATTGAGTTTGAAGTTATCTAATATGAAAGGGAATATGGTAATAGAAACTCCAGCTAATGGTTCTATTACTACTACCCTTGTGTGTTTGAGATGTCCTGTGATGATTTTTGAGAAGAGTTTTGTAATGGATTTGGTGTGCCTACCCTTGCAACAAATTGACGTGATCTTTGGAATGAACTGGTTGGAGTTCAACCGTGTTAATATCAATTGTTATAACAACACTGTAGAGTTTCCCGAGTTTGATAATAGTGGGGAGTTGATGTTCTTGTCTGCTAAGCAAGTAGACAAACTTCAAGAAGACGAAGCTTTGGTGTTTGCAATGTTTGCATCGTTGCAAATTGATCGTGAAGCTGTGAGTGTGGAGTTGCCTGTTGTCTGTGAATTGCCAGATGTGTTTCCAGATGACATCAATGATTTGCCTCCAGAGCGTGAGGTAGAGTTTGTAGTGGACTTAATACCAGGTACGAGTCCAGTGTCGATGGCTCCTTATCGGATGTCAACTTCTGAGTTAAGTGAATTGAAGAAACAGTTGGAAGGATTACTTGAGAAGAGGTTTGTTCGACCAAGTGTTTCTCCATGGGGTGCTCCTGTGCTGTTAGTGAAGAAGAAAGATGGAAGTATGAGGTTGTGTGTTGATTATCGGCAGCTGAATAAAGTGACTATCAAGAATAAGTATCCACTACCGAGGATCGACGATTTGATGGATCAGCTAGTAGGTGCCTATGTGTTCAGCAAGATTGATTTGAGGTTGGGTTATCATCAGATCCGAGTTAAGCCTGATGACATACCGAAGACGGCTTTCAGGACGAGGTATGGACACTATGAATACACTGTGATTCCGTTTGGTGTATCTAATGCACCTGGTGTGTTCATGGAGTACATGAATCGGATTTTTCATGAGTATTTGGATAATTTTGTGGTGGTGTTTATCGATGACATCTTGATATATTCTAGATCTGAAGAAGAACATGCCGAGCATTTGAGGAATGTGTTGCAAGTGTTGAAAGAGAAAAAGTTATATGCAAAGCTGTCGAAGTGTGAGTTCTGGTTGAAGGAAGTGAGCTTCCTTGGCCATGTGATTTCTAGTGGTGGTGTTGTCGTTGATCCTTCTAAGATTGATGTTGTATTACAGTGGGAAACTCTGAAGTCTGCTACTGAGATACGAAGTTTTCTGGGTTTAGCAGGTTATTACCGCGAGTTTATTGAAGGCTTTTCGAAGTTGGCATTACCGTTGACTCAGTTGACTCGAAAGGGTCAAACTTTTGTGTGGGATGTAGCTTGTGAAGAGAGTTTTGTGGTATTGAAGAAGAGATTGACTACTGCTCCAGTGTTGATTTTGCCTAATCCGAGTGAATCTTTTGTAGTGTATTGTGATGCATCGAAGATGGGTCTTGGTGGAGTATTGATGCAAAATGGACAAGTTGTTGCCTATGCTTCAAGACAATTGCGGGTTCATGAGAGGAATTATCCTACACATGACTTGGAATTAGCCACGGTGGTGTTTGTGTTGAAGATTTGGAGACATTATCTGTTTGGCTCTAAATTTGAGGTGTTCAGCGATCATAAAAGTCTGAAGTACTTATTTAATCAGAAGGAATTAAATATGAGGCAAAGAAGGTGGTTAGAGTTGTTGAAGGATTTCAATTTTGATTTGAGTTATCATCCGGGAAAAGCAAATGTAGTGGCCGATGCGTTGAGCAGAAAGTCATTGCATATGTCGATGCTTATGGTGAAAGAGTTGGCACTAATTGAGCAATTCAGAGATTTAAGTTTGGTATGTGAAGCGACTCCTGACAGTGTGAAGTTAGGAATGTTGAGGTTGACTAGTAGTATTCTGGAAGAAATCAGAGTGGGACAACAATCTGATTTAAAGTTGGTTGACCAATTGACTTTGATTAACCAAGGTAACGAAGGTGACTTCCGGATTGATGAGAATGGTGTGATGAGGTTTCGAGATAGAGTGTGTGTTCCAGATGTTCTAGAAATCAAGAAGAGTATTCTAGAAGAAGGATATCGAAGTGGGTTGAGTATTCATCCCGGTGCTACGAAGATGTACCAGGATTTGAAAAAGTTGTTTTGGTGGCCGGGTACGAAGAAGGATATTGCGGAGTTTGTGTATGCGTGTTTGACTTGTCAGAAGTCGAAGATTGAGCATCATAAGCCTTTAGGTATGATGCAACCGTTGAGTATTCCAGAATGGAAGTGGGATAGTATTTCCATGGATTTTGTGTCGGGATTGCCGAGAACTGCTAAAGGAAATGATTCAATTTGGGTGATTGTAGATAGATTAACTAAGTCGGCTGATTTCTTACCGATGAAGATTAATCATTCTATGCCGAAGCTAGCCAAGATGTATATTGAAGAGATTGTGAAGTTGCATGGGACACCTTAGAGTATTGTGTCAGATAGAGACCCGAGGTTTACATCAAGGTTTTGGAAGAGCTTGCAAGATGCTTTGGGCACTAAGTTATCATCCGCAGATGGACGGTCAGACAGAAAGGACCATCTAATCTTTAGAAGATTTGCTGAGGGCTTGTGTGTTGGATCATGGAGGATCGTGGGATAGCCATTTGCCGTTGATTGAGTTCACGTACAATAATAGTTTTCATGCTAGTATTGGAATGGCGCCTTATGAAGCTTTGTATGGGAGAAGGTGTAGGACTCCGTTGTGTTGGTATGAGTCGGGCGAGAGTATTGTACTCGGGCCTGAAATTGTGCAAGAGACAACTGAGAAGATTAGGAAGATCCAAGAAAGGATGAAAGCTTCGCAGAGTCGTCAGAAGAGCTACCATGATAAGAGGAGGAAAGCACTTGAATTCCAAGAGGGAGATCACGTGTTTTTTAGGGCGACGCCAGTGACTGGTGTGGGTCGAGCTTTGAAGTCTAGGAAGCTCACTCCATGTTTTGTTGGTCCATATCAGATATCGCAGAGGATAGGAGAGGTAGCCTATCAAATTGCTTTACCGCCGTCACTTACGAATTTGCATGACGTGTTCCATGTGTCTCAATTGAGGAAGTACATTCCAGATCTGTCGCATGTGATTCAGATGGATGATGTACAACTGAGGGATAATCTGACTGTGGAAGCATTGCCTGTGCGTGTCGATGGTCGAGAAATGAAACAACTGCGAGGTAAAGAGATTGCTTTGGTGAAAGTTTTATGGGGATGACCAGCTGGTGAAAGTTATACTTGTGGAGAGTCTGAAGCTAAAAAAGAATTTTATGGTCGTGACCCATGCCACGCAGCCAGAGACACAAGAAGTGAATGTTGTTGATTTGAAGCGAGGAGTCGAGTCACAAGAGGAAACTCTCGAAGATGAATATTTGGATGCCCTATTGCAAAGGAGCATGAAAGCGACATACGAAGACACCATTCAGGAACCACTAGTTATTTTAGGCATTCTTAGTTTAGGTTAATATATGTTTTCAAAGTTTATTGAGACAAGATACCATCTCTGTTGTGTGTATGATGAATTTTTAGGACGTTGTTTATTTTGTGAGGAGTAACCTTTTCCCATGAATTGGTATTAATGAACATGGATTTTTAATGAGGCCCCTCTTATTATCATATAAGTTTTGGATTATTTTTTCTTTGTTTTGATGGAACTAAAGTGAAGAATAGAACTAAAACTGAAGCGATCCTTATCATATATATAAGTCATTGCTTCCCATAAAGGAAATCACATATGATAGACCCTCATGGAAGAATCCTTGTCGCTCACTGAAGCGATCACTTATGTTAGATCTTTAACAAGGAGTCTTTACTTGCCATATAGGCGATCACGTGTGTTGGATCCTCATGGATGAATCTTTGTCGCCCATAGAGGCAATACTTATGATCCTCAGGCAGAGATCCTCGTTCAACAAGACCACTAAGAAGACTAATTGTGTTCAAAGTATTCTAGGATAGTTCACACAAAGAAAATAAACAAAGGCATTTAAACCCACCATTTTATTAATCCCTAAGAGATAAAACACAAAAAATACCTTAAGGTTGCAGTTCATCATTACATGAAAACCCCTCATGAAATAGCCATATAAGCCACTAAGGGCACAATTACAAAAATAGATCGCAAAGGCCCAAAGAGAAATAACGCAACCTCCAACTCACTGGACATCATCCTCCAAAACACTCTCCTAGCGAGGTCCATATTCTCAAGAACTTTTTCTACCGCCGCCTTATCACCCTCAAGCTCAACCTGGGTGCCCTTAATTAGGAGACATGTCAAGATTTTCAAATGGTGAAGTATCTTCTTCCTCCACTAGCGGGTTGGCACAAACCACTCTAAAGATATCCATTTGGATTAGGTCTAGCTTGGAATGGAGGGAAGCTACCTGATTCTTTGCTCGCACAAAATATATGTCAGAGGTATTCACTAATTTGTCCTTGAGCGCGGACACATCCTCCTCCAGTTTCTTCTTTGATCAAAGGGCTTCCTCAAGAGACTCCTTTAGGTTCCCCTCTGAAACAGCGAGATCTTGGGTCTTTGACTCCGCTGCTTCAAGTTTGACCGCCATATCTTTATTCTCCTTAAGCACAATCTTCATTATCGCCTGACCTTTAGTGAAATTCCCTTAGGAAGAAGAGAGTTTGGGATTGAGCTCATTCATAATTTGCGGGTGTTATCACGATTAACTCGCTCTATTAACATGACCCTTAACAAATGATTATCATTCAAGTCTGAGAACTTTTAGGCGCGTTGTTGCAAATGGTTTTATAGTTGCCTGAGAAGTTTTCAAAAAAAGGGATGCGGACACCATTGATTTTTATGGCATTGAACAAAGGATTATTCCACATAGAGGAATAAAAAGGAGAATTGTTTATGGGTTTTAAGGGTGTGCGTGTAATGCCCTAAATTCATATTTAGTTAATTATTAATTATTTGTAAATATAAGGTAATTTGATGACATGTTATTGTGTTTCATGAGCATTGTGGTGGAATTATATTAATAATATTGATGGTAAGAATAATTGTATCATATTATTCAAATTATTATTATTTAAAATAAGAGTGTTAGAAGCCTTGAGGGTATGATGGTCATTTGTGAAGGATAAGTGAGGGTAAGATGGGAAGAGCACATTTAGGGGTATTTTGAGTTAAAACAAGGAATAGTGAGGGGAGTTTTCATTATTCATGTTATTTTGGTTGAAGAACGAAAAGAGTGCTCTGAAGAACACAAGGAGAGTGGAGGAGGCTAGGGCATAGAGGGATTTCTGGTGAAACTTCAAGAGAAGATCGAAAGAATCAAGACTCTAAGGTATGGGGAGTATCACTTTGCAATATTTTGATATAAAGATTAGGTGTTGGTGGGTGATTGGGGTTTTGGGGGAAAACCTAGGAATTGGAGGTTAGGGATGATGGATTTTGATGATTTGCTATGTGATGATTGTTTTTATTGACGTATATGTGATATTTATAATTATAATAACATAATTTGTGGTAATTGAAGGATAAAATCTGGTTTAGGGGCGTTGAATCGCAGATGGAGAAGTGTTGTTATCGCAGGGTTTTTCTGCCAAAATCGCAGAGGGCGCTTAGCGCGGTCTGGAGAAATTTCGCCTCTTCGAGGCAGTGAGTAGCGCGCTTAGCGCGGGTGGGGCTCGCTTAGCGCGACCTGGGACTGAAAAATATTATATTTATTGACTTAAAATTCATGGAAAATATCTGTTTTATATTATAGTAATGTTGTGATGTTGCTGTAAATTGCTTATATGTGTTGACGTGTTATATGATGATATTTAGTGATGAAAATGATGACAGAAGTAGGATGCGTGAGAACTTGTAGCTAGTATGAACTATGTGATTGATTGAATAGACATTGTATTAATGAGTATGAGGAATGTTGATATGAATGTTCATGCAAACGATGATTTTAATGATGATTATGACGATGTTGTGGCATCATGCATTCATAGCATTTAGACTTCGGTCTATTGATGATGTTAGGACTTCGGTCTAGTGACGATGTTAGGACTTCGGTCTAGTGGTGGCTTCAATCCCATTGTATGGATTGAGGTGTTTATGACGTGCTCCCTTGTGGAGGGTTGATGGCCTAGTGTCCATTATTATGACGATTTTGTACCACATGCTTTTCTATGATGTTGCATTTCATTCTTGGTGGCATTGCATTATTGCATATGAGTGATATTGGTGATGTGATGTTTATATGATGTTTAGGGTGAGTCGCTGTAGTATTTGATTAAAACAATTGTTGCCTTGTTAATGTCTTTTCTTTATATGATTTATATTGAATTGTGATTACTCACCCTGCCTGTTTGAATGTTGCCTCCCCGTGGGTAACATGCAGGTGATCAGGTTTAGCCGTGGATGCTTTCGAGGACCTTGACGTTATTTTGTTTTTGGTCGATTTAGAGGGCCTTGCTCTGATAGTGTAACATCGGGTTGGGGTCTTTTGAGTCGAACTATGTTGTTTCCTTATTTTTGTCGCCATTTGATGATATGGTTTATTTTGATTATTACGATGTTGTTGAAAACCTTTTTTTAATTGAGAATTTTGAGTTTCGCTGTCGTGTGAAGGCTTTTTGTGAAAATTTGAGGAACCCTTTGTTTACAGGGCAAGTGAGTTATTATGATTTTTAATGAGAAATGTGCACCCTTTGAGGTGATTTTTGATGCTTTACTCTGATATTTGAGTTGTTTCTGCTGCAATATTATTGGGGGTAGAAAAGGGTGTTACAGTGTGGCTTATTGGGTGCATCACACTCAGCTTGCCTCTTGGTCCCCTTTGTAATCAGACTCTCCAGGCGAATCTGGGGGCTTTCTGTTCCATGTCATTTAGTCTTTCTCTTGGTTAGATGCTCATTCCTTTCGGCCAAAGAGATGTTGGACATTTTTTCTACGAAAAAGAGGGAAGGAAAATATAAGTAACCTAACTAGCAAAATATCCTAAATAAGAGTCATTATGATACTAAACTTACTTATGTATTTGTTTATATTATTGTCATCCCCTCACCGGTCTAAGATGATCATGGTACGAGAACTCATGACCTTAAATCCGATCAAAATTTGGACTACGTCCATATCATTAGGCGTGAGGTAGTTATATTTATACCCAAACAATTTCCACCGTTTTATATGTCCAGAATAGAGGAAAACAATGGGAAAATATGGCCCATTTGTGACCATAGAGGTGCCATCTCTCCCCCTAACTTTCATAAATTTGTCTTTCCAATTTTTATAATGATTGGAGTATGGTTTGAACAGCGTTATTCTAGTCAAGGAACTTAAGGTCACCTAACCTCCTTTAAAACTTGTCTTGGTACCATAAAAGGAGAAGAACATTCATATGGTAGGAAGAACCTTCATTTGCTAGCATATGATTCTGAATGCCCTAACTAAGCTTCAGCTATTAAACGAGATCAGGGATGGGGCGACTTTGATCACCTTTAGAACCTTGGCCTCAAACAGGTAGAAAGAAACAAAAACCCATAAGTAACGGAAAACAAAGAGGTGTAGGTAGAAATAATGCAGTTATATTGGCCCTCTCTACCGTAGAATACGCCTCCAAGATAACTTCTTCCTCGTCGCATAAAGAGTAAAGGTTGACAAATTCCCGAAAGGAGGTTATCCTCTCCTCACTAGTATGATTGGTCTCAAAATCCTAGACGCCCTTGTGCTGAGGATTAGATGTCGCCATTAGATTATTTCTTCCTAAGAAAATATAAAGGAAAAAGAAGCCAATATAACTACCACCAGTACCATCGCAATCAGAACTAGTGGAACTCTTGCAACTACAAAAAATGCCTAGCTCCACTAATTTGTAGTCGATCATCGCCATAAACATGAAAAAGAAGAAGAAAGGATAACAAACATGTACCTGCAAATTAGAGATTGAGAACTTGAACTTGAGAATATAAAAAGGAAATTATGCTCTTAAATGACTCTAAAATAGCTCTCAAGAACTTTTAAATTAGGGATATGTGAAAAGGTAAAATGGTTAGGGTTGAACCCCTTTTTATATGGATTCAAATATTAACCTTAGGGGTAATGAAGGATTTATCCCTAGGTTCCCTAACAGTCATAACATATTCTTCACGCTTCTGACATGTTTGAGGGGTTAAGATCATTTTGACTTCCTAAGACTAAATCATCATCGATCATGTTAAATGTTGTGTATGCATTCACTCAAATTGACGTTTAGAGATTTATCTCAGTTAATGTTTGAAGATTCACCTCATTGACACCTAGAGAGCTACCCAAGGCCATGTTTGACGGACTCGTCCTAAAGATATCCGAGGGGTTTTCCCCAAAGATTTCGAAGGACTTTTCCCCGCCATGATTCAGGGACTCGCTTCTGTCATGCTTGAGGGACTTGCCCCCTCCATGCTTCAGGGAATCGTCCAAATGAGAAGAGGTGATTAAGTTAAACCACATATCACTTATTTCCTCGGCTCTTGTAGTTTTTACATATTTTTTAACGTATCTATTTAACTTATGGACCACGCTTCAAATCTCAGCTCTTGTAGTTTTTACATATTTTTTAATGTATCTATTTAACTTTCAGAAGACACTTTTTTAATTCAAATTTATCTATTATTTTTTAAATTGACGACTTTTTTGTTATATTTTAAATAAATATATTTCCTCGATTGGTTTATACAACCGAGAGGTGATATTATTTATCTATTTAAAAAAGAATTTTTCTCTTCTTCTTTTTTATTTAAAATTTATCTATTCCCTCTGTTAGATTTTCCAACCGAGGGAAAATATACTTTGCATGTATGTCCCAGAACTATAGTCTCTAACTATTCATTTAGTTATCAACTCTCATTCATCATCATCCGCCTACGAAACCGAAAGGTCTTTTCAGAAAATATACCCTAGGAAATATTCATCTTCATCCTCCCCATCTAAATGCACTAACATATAAACCCATATTCCATAATCATTTTTTAAACACCATTCCTTCCAACACACATAAGTTGTCGAACATCAACTTATGTTTCCTCCATCCAACGCCATAACGCCATTGAAAATGTTAGTTTTTGTTGTTTGGATTATGTTATTCTGATTATGTTGATAAAAATGGAAATATGTTTTTCCTTTTTTGTGTGTGTAAAATATGTTTTTTTTCTCCCTTTTTAGTGTTGTTTTGTGTTGTTTTAAGTAAAATGTTTATGATGCTATTCTAATGAAGTGTTGTTAGTAATGTATTGTTAGGTGACTTTGTTGTTGCAATTATTGTCTTATGTAAAATGATAATGAGGTTATACATATGATGTGCTATTAGAAAGTAATATGTTTATTATTGTTTGTTATTTCTACAGAGATGGACGATTTAACCACCACCTCTCCTAGAACCACATATACAAAGACTAAAAGTAAAAGAAACTTTAGAGGTGTAATGATGATGGGAAAGTTGACAAAAGTCTGCAACATCGGTATTAGGTTGTCAGTTGATTTTTATTTACAAATTGGTAAGTGTAAAGGCGAGCATGCTACGAATTTTAAGATTTACGTGACATTACTTGGTAGAAGAAAAGTGAGCATTTTGTTAGATGATTGGAGAAAAGTTAATTCAAAATTGAAAAATAGTATCTGGACCAATATTAAGGTATTTATTTTAACTTTAATGATTTCTTTTATAAGTAAATTAACAATTTATTTTTCTGTTTAATACTTATACCAACCTTATTCTGTAAATGTATAATATGTTTATTCTTCTAAAAGATGATAAGTTGACAAAGAAATTAATATCATATGCTGGTGAGTGTTAGAGGGGCTTTAAGACACAACTCACAATATATTATATTTCAAATCTCAAGATTACTAAATTAACGGCTTCATATGTGACTTATAGTTTTATTAATAAATACATTTGGGAGATATTCATCGAATCTCGTAGTACTCATGCGTTCCAAGCTAAGAGTTAAAAAGGAAAGAATAATAGGGAAATATATATATATATATATATATATATATATATATATATATATATATATATATATATATATATATATATCATCATAGACTGTCTCGTGGAGGATATGATAAACTAAAGGAGACAATGATAAAAGAAAAAAAAAAGAAAACAAAGAGAACAAGAGTTGGTAGATCCTTATATAAGTCTTGATCGTAGCTCATCCCCACCACCATGCCATGAGAAATGGCGGAGAGCACGTCAAAGACCAGGAGGCGAGTTCACATTAGAGGCTACACGCGTAGTTGTTGATAAGATTGTATGCACATTTATTTTTTAACATTATTAATAGTAGTTAATTCAATTTGGTAATCAAATTTTATTTGTGTTGTACGATTCACAAGTTGAAGAAACCAATGATGGTGCCTTTGTTATACAATGACGCCATGAAATATTAGTTGAAGTGATTGAAGCTAGTGGGCATGGTGGGCGTGTCTGTGGTACTGGAAGAGGTGTCGGCCTAAGGTTATTTTTTGGATCAACTTTAAATAGTGACATAATGCACAAAAACCAAATTGAAGAGATAGTAGATTAGAGGCTAGCGCAAACATTAGAAGATGAGTGGACGACTACGTAGGAGAGTATAACCAAGGAGGTGGAGGAGAGGGTGACCCAAGAGGTGCATGAGAGGGTGGCCAAAGAGGTGGATGAGAGGGTGACCAAGGAGGTTCGGGAGAGTATGAACCAGGAGGTGTAGAAGAGGGTATCCAATGAGGCGCATGAGAGGGTGGCCAAGGAGGTGGAGAAAAGGGTGACCAAGGAGGTGTAGGATAAGGTGATCAAGGAAGTGTAGGAGAGTGCGTGGGAGAGGGTAGCCGAGGAGGTGCAGGTGATGGTGACCAATGAGGCAGAGAAGAGTGTAATCCAAGATATGCGAGACAATGTGGCTTGTGATGTGATTGAGATAAATATAAATTCGATTTAGGAACTTTTTATTTAATTTGTCTGATTAAAAATATGTGTTATGTGTTGGTGCTATTTATGTTCTTAAAAGTGTCATCATAATTCTATATAATTTGTTAGTTTTTTTAATTTAGTTTTTATGTCTCATATTTTAGTTTATTTTCTCTGTTTGAAAATATTTAGTTTTATAAAAAAAAAAAACCTACATACAAAAACAAAAAAGCAAATAAATATAAGTATAACAAAAGTAATTACTCGCCAAAAATAATGGAAGCCCTCTTTATTTTCCTTAATACCTACAACAAATAATTAAATATGAAAATAAACACTGTAAAAACCTCTCTCACTCTCAATTATACATACCACAACTCGTAAGAATCATCACCAACCAATACAAACAAAATAAATCATCACCACGAAGTAAAACAGCAAGGAAATAAGTGAAATCTGTTTTTAGTTCTTGAAGGTGGCGAGCATTGACAGAACAATTGAAGCTCCAATCATAACAAGTGAATTTGTAACAGATCCGGCAGCTCCGGCATCAGGACCTGGTGCTGGAGCCAACGAGGGACTGAGATCTTGTGCTGAGGCTACGGCGGCGAAGATGACGACGAAAAAGAAGGAAAGAAGCTTCATTGTAGTAGCTGATGATGCCATTGTAAACTATAGAATAAAGAAAGTTGAAGATGAAAATAGTGGAAGATTGTGAATCTGAATAGAAGATGAATTGGTGATGATATTTGAGAATTGAGAGGGTAAGTGGGACTGTGGGAGTATTTATTGAAGAAAAATTATTTGGAGAAGTGTGTGGGACCCACATAAAACGTTTGAAAGCTGGTGATTGATGCTTTTACCGACACTGTATCATATGAATGAGTTGTGCCGTTAGATGTTTCTATACGTTTGGACTTTGGACGCTGTGTGAATGTGTTGTCAACATAGCAAAGCTCTTTCTTAAACAACCAGTTAGAATGATTGCTTTTTCTTTCAACAGCTCAACCGCCATAAGAAACCAATGTATATGTTTTAATTAAAATCGACTTGGAATCTTCTAAGAAATGCATTAATTAAAACGAGTACTACTAATTCAAAGTATGATGTAGATATTTGTGTGTAATTTTCTAATAACGGTTGATCATTTTCAAGCATGCTAGGTAGTTGGGATTAAGTTTGTAACTTTGATTTGAATTGCAATCAATAATATGAAAACTTTAAAATATGAAGTTTCTATATAAAAAAATCCTATACAAAAAATATTACACGCACTTATATAGAATTGAAGTCGGATAGATTCTCATAGTGTGCTGTTATTCCTTATTAAGATGGAGAATTGATGAAAGGTCGGCGATGATTATAGTGAAAGGTTTTTGATAATTTGGTGACAATTTTCCAATGATTGGATGAGGTTATTCAAAATAGATAATATATTGACACTCAAATTAATACATGAATGAGGAGGGTATTTTGCCAGTACGAGCGAAGGTGTACATGAGTGTGATTAAGGGTCACATTTATATAAGCGATGTGGTTACAACCTTCCTCGATTTGTTGACATAGAGCGTGAACCACTGTTGGATGCATATCAATAGTTCTGATGCAAGGAAGAACACACGTGTGTATGGGACACGTAGATGATGGTACACATGAACATAAGTGACTGGCTTACTCCATAATAGCTGTCTTGTTTCACTTTTTCTCGTGCATGGAGATTTTTGTTGTACTCAAAATAGGTATCCATGAAGGATAATAACATGCATCCGAATAAATTGCCCACTAGCTTATCAATGTTGGGGATATGGTAAGAATCTTACAGCCAGACTTTATTGAGATCAGTATAATCAACACACATGCGCCACTTGTCACTATTCTTCTTCGCTAACACCACATTAGATAACCATTTTCTATAGTTTAGTTATGAAATTAATTTTTTTTGTAGGAGCACGTCCATGATGCTCTTGGAGACTTTAGTTTTCTCTAGTAATTGGCGGTGTCTTTTGCGGCAAATATACTTGCCATAAGGGTTAATGTTCAGTCAATGGCATGCCACAATGGGTTCAATGTTTAGTATCTCCTTAAGGGAGCATGAAAGCAGTAATGCATTGTCCTTGAGGAATTTAATGAGTTCGTCTTTCACAGAGCTTAGGAGATTTACCACAAGCTTCACAATGTGTGTTGGATTGTCATCAATTGGATGGACAAGAAGTCGCGGCCTAGGTATCTCTGGATCATGTTCATCCTCGAAAGTGGCTTCATATAGATGTGTGTTAAAGTTTGATATATTGATGTCTAAGGGGTGTTGTTGAGAATAGCTTAACTCGTTCACCTTCCCTTTCCCTAGGTGGTGGCGCCGTACATGTTTCTATGTAAGGCTTTGTGGCAACGCCAGGCTTCTGCCAAATCTACACACATGGTCCCCACTTTACTGCTGGTATTGTGATATTTAATCTTTAGATGGACAGTAGATGGTATATCCCCCAAGGCTACTATAATGGGTCTCCTAGAATGAAGTTGTAGATTGATTTGCATAGGACCACGAAGAATTGGACGTCTATTTACATTGTCTCATTTCCTTCTCCAAAGATAACTAAGAGCTCAATCAAGTCGCAAGGGAGATTCATTGTTATGTTAAAGTCTTGAAAGTCTATTCCCATGTATGGCGTTAAGGTTTCTCTTTTCTAAGGCATATAATGAGTCGTTCGGATTCTCGTCTGAAGCTAATTCTTGAATTTGATTAACAGACAATAATTATGCTATTTTTCTCTTGAAAATTCTCATGGAAAACATCTTCGGTGGTGGGAAACCTCGTGTGATTGATGTGATCAAACAATAGCCTCTTGAGAAGAAGGTTATGAATTGTCTATTCCCTTTCTTGTAATATTCCTCTGCTACTATCTCTTACCGTGTTGGTTCCTCCCAGACCCTTTATTGTCTTTCTTGAAGGGTATTATTCTTTTAGGGGGAGTACTTTATACGCAAAGATTTATTCTGATAGACAACTTTTTATGGAGAATCTTTATGCATTTTGTTGTCTCATCTTTAGCAAGTTAAAGAAGCAGTTGGGTGAGTCATTTTCCATGAAAGAAATGAGAGCATCTAAATAGATTTTTGGTATACGAATCATGCGTAAAAGAAAGGAGAAGAAACTTTATATATCACAAGAACATTATATTCAAAGAGTGTTGTAGAAATTTCAGATGGAAAACTCTAAGGCATTAAGCATTCCTCTTGCTACTCATTTTAAATTGAGCTCTAATCAAAGTCCTTCTAATGATGATGAAAAATAGATATGAAACCGGTACTTTATTTGTATATTGTGGGTATTTTGATGTATGCAATTATGTGTACAAGGCAAGATATTTCACATGATGTTGGTTAAGTCAATATATTTTTGTCTAATCTCGGAAGAGAATTGAAATTGTGTAAAATAAATTTTTAGGTTTCTTTGTGGTACTATTTGTACAAGACTTTGTTTTGTAGGTAACAAACATACCTTGATTCAGATATGATGGAGACATTGATTTCATAAAGTCTACTTCATACTACATGATAAAATTTGCAGGGGGGGGGGGGTTGTGGCTTGGAAATTTAGGTTGCAAAAGTGTGTAACATTGTCTATTATAGAGACAAAGTTTATTTCCATTATTGAAGCATGCAAAGAGTTGCTTTTGTTGAAAAAATTCTTGCAGGACCATGATTTTGTTCAAGGAAAATATGGGTTATTTCTTGATAGTCAAAGTACTATTCATCTTGGTAAGAATATGACTTTCCAAAGTAGGTCCAAACACATTAATCTGTGGTATCATTCAATACACGATGTTTTGGATTCTAAGTTACTGAATTTAGTTAAAGTTCATACTGATAATAATGGGTGACTAAAGCGCTACCAAGAAGGAAGTTTGAAACTTGTTGTGATATATGCGGTTTGGAGATTACTTCCACGTAGGTGTGAGGGGAGATATGTTAGGTATTATGCTTTCTTCTTAAGTGGAGAAAAGCCCAAATATGTTAGTCCATTATGTCTCTGTTATATTAAGTGGAGATGGTCATTCTATGGTTAAAACATAGAGAGAAAATAAAGAAGAAAATCAACCACCAGAGAGAAAAGAAGTGAGAAACCCTATTCGCGTTTTATCCAAACCAGTTTCAGAAGAATAGGGATTCCAGATTCGTTAATTTTTGGATTTGGCTAATATTTATATAGAAGGGTTGTGAGATATATATAGAGCTACACTTTCATCATTCGGATCGTAAAAATAAGTTATAAAAAGAAAGATATTATGTTCCAACTACACCGGATTCTTTATGTTCTCACTCTCAAATTATAAACTCTTGTGCTTTGTTGTTTTGGCTGATTGTTGGCACTATTTGTAAAGCCCTATATAATATATACCTAGAATAATACCATACAAGTGTTTTATTTGGTACTGACACCATCATAAGTGCATATTAGAATAATTCACATACTTTACCATTCTAATACATAAATACAACTTATGGTACAAGACATGGAAATTAGCCAAAACAATAAAATCCAAGATCAATATACAATATCCTTAATTGTACACGAGCATATTACACAGCGGAAAACTCAAACTAAGCTTCTCTTAAAACATCCAAGCATAGCTCCACTTGTAAATCAAACCTGCAAACAACGCCTGAAAAATAACAAAAATAATGGGGTGAGATATTAAACTCAGTGAGTTCCCTATCTTATGGATTCTCTCGTCTTTACAAGGTTCTAGCCAATCCTAACTCAAGTAAAAAGGGAATGGACATGACCTTGAGTTCAAAATCTCACACTATATGGAAACATGTTCATGAGTTCACCAACTCAAATATCACTAATCGGTAACCTCATCAAGGCATCCCCTTTTCCCGCCCTCTTCTACGTCTAGAAGTCGGCCCGAGTCAAGGATCCTTGCACTTACTTGACATACGAAATGGATTCGAAAACTAAGGGACATATTATCACCTCATGAATCGTCACTTCACATGGTCGTTAGCCATCACAAGTCTCTAGCCGTAGGTTCCATTCATACTACACGCGGGAATCAAACCTGCCAAGTAATCATGCGTACATTCCAGAAGAGCCCTAAGCTCATGAAACGACAAGTCTCAGGGAAATGGTTCCGATTACGTGATCTCACACACAAACATGATTGTATTCGACAATCACAAGGCCATAATTGCCTTAATCACAAAGAACACAAGGTTCACACACATGTTCCATACTAGTGTCTCACTCACCTCTAGACCATTACTCGTCAAGGATGCACACCTAGACATCGAATGCACGAGCATCGCCATCTAGATTCTCTATCACTTCCTAGTCACAACATTACTTAACAATACCATTGGTTTTGGGGTAAAGTTTCCTCACTCTTCCTAATTCATTTTAAGCATGCATTCTCTCAATCATAGTTAACAACAATTAGATAGATATAGCATAATATAATTAGCATAAGTAAAACACTTATAATAACACATCACATAAAACATTACTTTCATTCAATTTCCGTTATAGCTTTCCAGCGATACCAGAAACGCCTCGATTGGACACCCAGATCAAAAGATATGGATTTTAAAAGATTTTCATAATTCAAGATAGTGTTACCGGTTAACAGGATATGGTTAACCGGTTAACCATGTTGAACTGTTCACACAGAATCAAAATGAGAGTTAGAGGCATATTTTGGTTAATCGATAAACCATATTCTGGTAACCGGTTAACCAGCCAACACAAGCGTAAAACACCATTTTTCATGGGTTAATCGGTTAACCAGTTAACCCTGTTGTAGTAACTAAAAACTCTATTTTTTTCTTGATACAAATCCACCCAAACGCATTTCAAATATGTCGAAACATAACAACACGCATTACCGATTAAATTCACACATAACCCAAGCATGCTATGCATTTTATATCGCATTTTAAGCGTTAGAACATCAATCCAACACCATTACTCAAAATATCTAAATTTCTACTCTAGGTTTCCAAACCTAACTTCTACACTTAAGGTTCTACTAAGAACCCACCTTGATGATCGAAGAGGAGGTTGAAGAAGATGATGAAGATGAAGATCTCCAAGCTTTCTACCCAAGATTTTCCTCTTTTCTTGCTCTTCCTTTCCTTTCTTCCTCTTTCCACGTTTCCTTCTTTCTTCTCTCTCTTAAAATTATATATATATATATATATATATATATATATATATATATATAACACTTATTATATAATATAAATCCAATGGGGTAAAATATCTCCAATTGATAGTTTGTCGTCTCACACCAATTGATCAATTATTAGAGTTACCAAAAAATTATCTCTTGAACTAATAAATATTGATCTGTCTCTTTCGTTAAATAATTGTCCTCTTTAGAGTTCACTAGTTGCTCTATTGATCCCAATTGACAATACTTAGAGCACTTAGGAGATTCCATTATTCCAATTAACCAAATATACAGTACATAGACACTCATCTGATCTCATCTAATATCCAATTGAGCGTTTAAAGAATATGGGGTATTACACCATTTGTGCATTATTTTGATACTCTATTGTAACCTTATTTGATTTAAGTGGAGATAATTATTTAGTTAGGATGATGCGTGATTTTTACCCTTGCTTTGAGGGATTTTTCACGTTAAAGATTTAATATTCTTTATTCGCTTTCAATTGCTATATTTATCTTTGCTCGTCAAATATGTTTGAAAGTTGAGAATTTAATATCCGCTTCATGGTGTTTGTTATTGTATTTTTGTATTAATTCTCATCACATTATCATGTAGAATTATTAAAAGATCAATAAATCTTTATTGTGAATAATCACTTCTTATTGTATATAATTAAGGGATTAAAACGCACCCCCAATAGTGAAAGCTCTTTAAAATCCGTTAAAAGTATCATCATGCTTCTCAAAATAGCACCCCCAAGTCATAGTTAGTCATAGTTTTCGTCTGATTTTGAGAAATGACAAAAGTGGAAGTAAATTCAAAGATGTTAGAGATATATATATATATATATATATATATATATATATATATATATATATATATATATATAGAGAGAGAGAGAGAGAGAGAGAGAGAGAGAGAAGATGTTCCTTCTCTCTACCCGTTGTAATCCTAGTTATATAGCCTTCATTGTCTTCTCTACATGGTATATGCTTCTGGAAGAATGGGAATTTCTACTGAAGAAGAAGGTTGAAGGAGAGTCTCAAGACCTAAGAGAAGTTCTTGTACTCACTGGGATAATAAGCAGAAGAGAGGAGTACACTTTGATTCTTCAAGAAGAGTAGAACTTCTTTCTATTTCACCTCCTTCCCGGATGAGTTTTGAGTCAAACAAATGTACAAAGAGTTTCAAGTTTATGGTGACATCAACGAAGTTGTCGTCCCTTCTAAGCGGGATATTAGAGGAAATATCTATGAGTTTGTTAGGTTATCTAATGTTAAAGATGAAGATCTTTTGGCCACAAAACTAGATAATATTTTCTTAGGAAATAGGAAAATCTTCACAAATCTTCCATGTTTTCAAAGAAACAACCCATCTAGGTTTCAGAACAAACATGTTAATATGAAGCCTCCCAGTAAGAGGAAGGAGTGTGGTATGATTCAGAACCAATATACTTATGAGAATCGCAGGGTGATCAAAGAGCCACTGTAACAACTTGTCTAATATATATATATATATATATATATATATATATATATATATATATATATATATATATATATATATATACAAGTGTAAATTTTTGGTAGTGACATAACATAAAATCCTAATGGCATCATTATATATACATGTCTGAACTAAATACATATGTGGCTCATGTATACAACAAAGCCTACAAATTAAAATCTAAAAACTATGTACAATATCTCCATTGTACACCGATCCACAACAGAAAATCACAATAAGAGCATCCCTTGAAACATAAATGCATAGTTCCTCTTGTATACTAAACCTGCAAACAATACCTGAAAAGCAACAACAGTTATGGGGTGATATAATAATCTAAGTGAGTTCCATATCTTTTGGGTCCACTGGCTCTACAAGGTTCTCATCAAATCATGACTCAAGTCAAAAAGGGGAAACGACTTGAATACACAAAACTCGCATTGTATAGAAACATGTCTCTTGAGTTCATCAACTCGAACAATCACTAATCAGAAACCAAATCAAGGTATCTTTCCTGCTTATGGAAACAAGGGGAGTCATGTTTGATATGACTCGGTGGGAAAAAATGTCTATGAAAAAAGATGAACATGTGAATTCTTTGACCGAACCATAAGCAAAATTATCGACACTTAAGCCAACCTATGTTATGGCGTATAGGTGTGTATGAGGGAAACATGCATGTGTGGACTTTTGATTGGAATCCCCCTTATGGTACATGAGTTTTTACTGTAGGACATACACCCCTTAAAGCAGCCTCAAGTAATGTGGTCAAACCTAAAAAAGCGCGTTCAGACAATAAACACGCTTTTATATCATTTTCATTTGACATTTTTTATTTCCTAGAACAAAAAACAGAGAACCATTTATAGAAAATTCAAAGACTCATACACAATAATTTTGTATCTCCTAAAACCAATAGGGAAAAATTACACTCACCTTCCACGAGGTCTGTTAAAATGACACTCACACCCCATAGTTTAAAAATATGCACTAACTTCCCCTAAGCTTACATATACCAACATAAATATTTAGTGACAAGCAAAAAATCGTAAGTAAATGTCATCTATACCTACGATTTTTTGCTGTTATTATAAATTAAATGGGATGTCGGTGCCATTTTTATAGACATCGGAGAAGGATAGTATATATTTTAAAATTAGAGGGGGTATCAGTGTCATTTTAATAAACCTCGAGGGAGGTGAATATAATTTTCCCAAACAATAAACATTAATTTTAAGAGGACACTACTACAAATACTACATATTTTAACAAAAATTTACATCGTTGTTCTAACTAACCGAGGTACAATCCCTTCCACTAGGCGCCTTAATTTAAACATTAAGTTTTTATTAAAAATATATCACCTATTTCCTTAGTTGTTACATCCAACCGATAGGAAATATGGCTTAGGGACCACGCTTCGAATCTCGGCTCTTGTAGTTTCTTTTATTTTTTTTATAATGTATCTATTTAACTTTCAGAAGGCGCTTTTTTTATTAAAATTTATCTACTAATTTTTTTTAATTGACGTCTTACTATTTTTTTATATTTTAAAAAATATATTCCCTCAGTTGGATTATACAATGGAGAGGTAATATTAGTTATCTATTTTAAAAATCATTTTTCTCTTCTTCTTTTTTTTTATATAAAATTTATCTATTCCCTCTGTTAGATTGTCCAACCGAGAGAAAATATATTTTGCATGTATGTCCCAGAACTATAGTCACTAACTATTCATTTAGTTATCAACTCTCATTCATCGTCGTTCTCTTGCGAAACCGAAAGGTCTTTTCAGAAAATACACCCTAGGTGATATTCATCATCATCCTCTCCATCTAAACGCCCTAACTTCTAAACCCATATTCCATAATCGTTTTTTAAACACCATTCTTTTCAACACACGTAAGTTTTCAAACATCAACTTACGTTTCCTCCATCCAATGCCATTGAAGCTCAAGCTTAGCTTGAAATGGAGGTTACACAACCAAACATCAACAAAGCTTCCTCCACCATTGTTTATCTTCTTCATCATGTATTCAGTACGTAATTCACTCACTTCACTTTATCCATGCACGTAACCTAGAAATGTTAGTTTTCTAGTGTGAAGTCTGTTATTCTGATTATGTTGATAAAATAGGAATTTCGTTTTTCCTTTTTTGTGTAAAATATTTTTTTCCTTTTTAGTGTTGTTTTAAGTAAAATGTTTATGATTATATTCTAATGAAGTGTTGTTAGTAACGTGTTAAGTAATATATATCATATATATGTACAATGAATCTCACATTAGGTGCCTTTGTTGTTGCAATTATTGTCTTAAGTAAAATAATAATGAGGTTATGCATATGAAGTGCTCTTATGAAGTAATATGTTAATTATCGTTTGTTGTTTCTACAAAGATGGACGATTTAACCACCACCTCTCCTACAGCCATCATCTCTCCTACAACCACATCTACTAAGACTAAAAGTAAAAGAAAATTTAAGGTGCAACAATGATGGGCAAGTTAACAAAAGTCTGTAACACCGATATTAGGTTGTCTGTTGATTTTTGTTTACAAATTGGTAAGTGTAATGGTGAGCATGATACAAATTTTAAGAGTTACACGACATTACTTGATAGAAGCAGAGTGGGTATTTTGTTAGATGATTGGAACACAGTTAATTAAAAATTAAAAAATAGTATATGGACTAATAGTAAGGTATTTATTTTAACTTTCATGATTTTTTTACATGTATAATTGATCATTTATTTTTCTAGTTAATACTAACACCAACCTTATTCTATAAATGTATAGTAGTTTTATTCTTCCAAAAGATGGTAAGCTGGCAAAGAAATGGATATCATATGCTGGTGACTGTTGGAGGGGCTTTAAGACACAACTCACAACAAATTATACTACAAATCCCAAGAGTACTAAATTAACGCATCCATATGTGACTTATATTTTTATTAATAAATACATTGGGGAGATATTTGTCGAGTATCACAGTACTCTTGAGTTCCTAGCAAAGAGTCAAAAGGGAAAGGATAATAAGGTAAAAAATATTTATTCTCATAGATTATCTCGTGAAGGATATGATAAATTGGAGGACACAATGATGAAAGAAAAAATAAAACAAAGAGAACATGAGTTGGTAGATCCTTCGATAAGTGTTGATCGTAGACCATCTCCACCACCACGCCATGAGAAATGGAAGAGATCACGTCAAAGATTGAGAGGCAAATTCACATCATAGGCTACATGTGTAGTTGATGATAAAATTGTATGTACATTCATTTTTCAACATTATTAATAGTAGTTAATTCAATTTGGTAATGAAATTTTATTTGTGTTGTAGGATTCGTAGGTTGAAGAAACCAATGATGGTGCCTTTTTTCCACAATGACGCTATGAAATATTGGTTGAAGAGTTTGGAACTAGTGAGCATGGTGGGTGTGTTCGTGTGGCTGGAAGAGTTGTCGTCCTAAGGTTATTTTTTAGATCATCGTCTAAGAGTGACATAATGTGCAAAAATCAAATTGAAGAGCTAGTAGATTACAGAATAGTAGAAACAATAGAAAAGGTGTGGGTGGCTATGCAGAAGAGTATCACCAAGGAGGTGGAGGAGAGGGTGACCTAGGAAGTGCATGAGAGGGTGGCCAAAGAGGTGGATGAGTGATAACACGATTTTACACTACATATTTGGCTCGATTTACATTGAACTATTTAATTGTTTTCGTTTATTTACATGTTATTTTGCAAGTGTTAAGCTTATTTTCAAGTATTTCATCTCAAGTGACTTGTATAAGAAAAGAAGAGAAAAGAAGAGAAAAGAGAAGAAAAGAGAAGGAAATAAGGCATTTGACAGCAAAAACCAAATTCTGCATTATGGGCACGTGGCGACCGTCACATCACCATGGCGACCGTCATGGTACTTCAAGTTGTGACCCTCGTCACATCTCCATGGCGACCGTCATGGTACTTCAAGTTGTGACCCCCGTCACATGGCTATGGCGACCGACACAAGCATAATTCCCAGAATTCAAGTTCAAGTTACGTGGACCACACAACATATCAATTCAACTCAAACCACGTTCAACAAGTCTTCACATATTTTCGGCCACTAACTTCCACTAGAGATTTTCTCTCCTTATTTCACGACAACTACTGAAAGCTATAAAAAGGAGGCAGTTTGCTAAACAAAAGTCTCTTCGCTCCTCTTTCTCGATACCTAGTGTATGCCACTATTTTTCTGCAGTCAAAGTTTTGAATTCCCTTTCCTTGTTTTTCCATTCTTTGTTTTCTCAGTACATTCCAAAGCAATAGTTTCTTACACCGGGGAACTATTGCACTTGAATTAGTTAGTTAGTTTGTTAGTTGTTTCATTTATAGTTTATTTGTTCGAGCAAGAAATTCCTGCCGACCTGTGGAGGATTGTTTTCAAGACTCATTGTTCCAGGTTTTTATTCAATCAATAGAATCGCTTTAAATTTCAATTAATATGCCTGAATTATTATTTTACTGTTTCTATCTTTGTATGTCTGTACTAGTTATAATGTCTAGCTAAATAGTTTATATTGGTATGTAACTAAGTCGATCGGATAGGGATTCGATCGACCGTAGGCAACTTTGACACTTTAATTTTTTGGTTCCAATTTCTTATTTTAATTGACTTTTATTACCAGAGTAAGAAAGTAACGAAGGTTGCAGTCAATAAAACGAGAGTTTGAGGTTGTAACCGGATAGCTGAAACTGGACATTGGTTTTAAATACAGCGAGAGCGCTTTAAAATCAATTAGGACTTATTAATTTTCAAAAAGTATTTTTAAACTCAAATGGGCTAGCGAGAGCAGACATTCTGATTTAGGAGTATAGTTAGAATCAATAACACGAGAGTGTGAGGTAAAGACTTTTAAATTAGTATTTTTCTACTGAAAATAATTTTGACTATAATGTCGACGATCTATTGAATCCCTGATGATTGATGAGTTACGTACCGATATTCCATCCCATTTCATTTAAATCTAAATTCGATCTTAAATTAATTCCTTTTGCACCTTAACTTCTAAAACCTACAGCCTTAGCTAAACATAGTAACAACCTGATAGCACTAGTTTGATTATCGGTCCCTACGGGTTCGATATCTTTTAAAACTACGCGATAAACTGTGCGTTTGCAGTTAGTAACCCCGATAGACTCATATAGTCGCGATCAAGTTTTTGGCACCGTTATCGAGGACTGATTTAGTCAATAGTGCGATTCATTTATTGCGCCGTATAGACTAAGGCAACAAATTCCCTAATTTGTCGGTTGTATGCCAAGTACTCGCTCAAAAGGCGAAGACCTCACGCGACCGACAGACGAACCTGAACGTCTTCTTAGCGTAAAAAGATAAATCCGAGTATATTGCTTAAACCACGAAATACCTTTTCCTTTATCAGAACCTGAATCTCAATCCGAATCTGAATCTGAAACAGAACTTGACTTTGAGTCAGAATCAGAATCAGAGAAAGACATGGCTGATGGACCACATAACCGTCCTCTTAAGTATTATGCTACCCCGTCTTAGCAAGAACCATACAACAGCATTGCTGGCCCTGCTATCGACCGAAACTATTTCTAGTTGAAACCCTCATTATTGTCAGCCATACAACAACATCAATTTTCTGGAAATCCTACGGACGATCCCAATGAACATCTGACCAAGTTTGTGCAGTACGCAGACACAGTGAAGGCAAATGGTGTAACTCCAGACGCGATAAGACTACGTCTTTTTTGTTTCTCATTAAGAGACAGAGCTTGGGCTTGGTTGCAATCCTTGCCATCAAACTCCGTTACTACGTGGGATGAGTTGAAAAAGGTATTCTTAGCACAATATTTTCCCCCAAGCAAAACAGCTATGCTGAGAGCCCAAATTAATAGTTTTCGACAAAAGGACAACGAACCTCTCTACGACGCGTGGGAAAGATACAAAGACATGATGAGGATGTGCCCGCATCACGGTCTTGAAGATTAGTTGGTCATCCATACATTTTACAATGGTCTCTTGAACAATACAAGAATGACAATAGATGCCGCCACTGGTGGTACACTTATGGACAAACTTTATGACGAAGCTTATCAACTCATCGAGAGTATGGCTCAAAACCATTACCAATGGGGAGGTGAAAGAACGCCAGTGGAAAAATCCAAAACAAAAGGTGGAATGTACGAAGTTAGTAGCCTTGATCATGTCCATGCTAAGGTAGATGCCCTTGCTCAAAAGATAGATAACTTGACCATAACACCCGCGGCCACCGTGGCTGCTGTAGCTCCAAACTGTGAATTATGCAGAGTACCTGGACAATGCTGCCCCCGAATGTCAAATTTTGGCAGGAGTCTCCACTGATCAAGTGAATTATGCTCAAGGAAACCCTTATGCAAATACCTATAATCCTGGCTGGAAAAACCATCCCAACTTTTCGTATAAGAATAATAACGCTTTGTATGCACCTGGCCAAGCGCCTGCTGTGTCGCCAGGGTATCAAAAACCCGTTGCTAACGTTCCTAATGCTCTTAGGAAGTCAAACCTTGAAATCATGATGGAGAACTTCATTGCTGCACAAGCTCAACAAAACAAGGAGTTCCTTAACCAGAATGTTCACACTGGTGAGCAAATTAAACAATTAGCCAACAAGGTTGACGCTCTAGCCACTCACAACAAGATGTTAGAAACACAAATCTCACAAGTGGCTCAACAACAAGCAGTTACCGCTGCCCCAGCTGGTAATCTTCCAGGACAAACTCAACCTAATCCGAATGGACATGTAAATGCTATAACACTTCGGAGTGGAACGGAACTAGAAGGACCCACTGGCCCAAGGATCGAAAATCCAGCCATGTATTAAAAGCCTAGTAAGGAGTCTGAAAAGGAAGATGAACCAAAGGAAAACAAAAAAGAAGATAATGGCAAAGAGGCCGAAGAGAAAGAAGAACCATATGTGCCTCCGCCACCTTATAAACCACCTACCCCGTATCCTCAAAGATTTGCTAAATCTAAAAACATAGGGCAATTTAAGAAATTCGTTGAACTTCTGAAACAATTGAATGTTACAATACCTTTTACAGAAGCGATCACCCAAATGCCCTCCTATGCTAAGTTCTTAAAAGAAATTTTATCTAATAAGAAAAAGCTCGAGGATACTGAAACCGTTATGCTTACTGCAGCGCTATAATCCAAAACAACATGCCTCCTAAGCTAAAAGACCTTGGTAGTTTTTCTATACCATGTGTGATTGGAAAGTTTGTCATAGACAAAGCCTTGTGCGACTTAGGAGCCAGCATTAGCCTAATGCCCTTATTTATTTGTAAAAGGCTCAACATGGGAGAACTGAGACTAACAAGAATGTCTGTGCAACTAGCTGATCGTTCAGTGAAATTTCCTCTAGGTATGCTAGAAAACGTTCCAGTACGTATAGGACAATTCTATATTCCTACAGATTTCATAAATATGGACATTAAGGAAGACTCAAACATCCCTATCATTTTAGGAAGACCATTGCTAGCCACAGCCGGAGCCATCATAGATGTGAAAAAAGGAAAACTGACTTTTGAGGTTGGTGAAGAAAAGGTAGAATTTATCCTCTCACAATTCTTCAAAGCACCTGCTATAGAAGATTCGTGCTGTTTCTTGGATGTTATTGATGAATGCGTTAAAGAAATGGAGAAACAACAAAATATGTATTCTGAAGTGCTGAGAATTCCAATGCCACGAATTTTTGAAGATGATAACTGGCGTGGGGAATACCAAGATAATAATTTAAGTGAATGTCTCGCACTCACTCCTGACCCTATGCCTTTCCCAAAGAAACCAGCTGTAGCACCGAAGACACTACCCAAATATCTAAGGTATGAATTCCTAGATACAAAACTCGAACGACCAGTTATAGTCAACGCAGACTTAGGACAAATAGAAACTGAAAAGTTACTACTTGTCTTGAGAAAATACTCAACTGCCTTAGGCTATAACATCTTATATTTGAAAGGAATAAGTCCCTCTATCTGTATGCATCGCATCATGCTTGAGTTAGACTGCAAAACCTCTAGAGAACACCAAAGGAGAATCAATCCCATTCTGAGTGATGTCGTTAAGAGAGAAGTGCAGAAGCTGTTAGAAGCAGGAATCATATACCCAATATCCGATAGTGAATGGGTCAGCCCAGTTCACGTTGTACCCAAGAAAGGAGGTGTTACAGTCATCAATAATGAAAAAGGTGAATCTGTAGCACAACGTACTCAAACCGAATGGAGAATGTGTATCGACTATAGGAAACTAAACAAAGCCACTCGTAAAGATCATTTCCCTTTACCCTTCATAGATCAAATGCTTGAACGTCTGGCTAAGCACTCCCATTTTTTCTATTTAGACGGATATTCAGGATTTTTCCAAATTCCTATCCATCCTGATGTCCAAGAAAAGACTACTTTCACATGTCCCTATGGTACTTTTGCCTACCGGCGAATGCCTTTCGGATTATGTAACGCACCTGCAACATTCCAGAGATGCATGATGTCCATCTTCTCTGATTTCTTAGATGGTATAATGGAAGTCTTTATGGACGGTTTCTCTGTCTGTGGAGAAAGTTTTGAAGGATGTCTATCAAACCTCGAAATGGTGCTTGAACGATGTGTAAGTGTTAACCTAGTGCTCAACTGGGAAAAATGACATTTCATGGTCCGACAAGGAATTGTACTTGGACATATAGTATCCAATAAGGGGATTGAAGTTGACAAGGCAAAAATCGAAGTTATAGAAAATCTCAAACCGCCGAAAGCCGTTAGAGAAATAAGAAGTTTTCTAGGACACGCCAGCTTTCATCAACGTTTCATTAAAGATTTCTCTAAGACAACCAAGCCTCTGACTGAGCTATTGATGAAAGACACTGAATTCGTCTTTGATGACAAATGCTTAGACGCATTTCGAACACTTAAGCAAGCATTAATATCAGCACCCATTATGCAACCCCTAGATTAGAATGAACCATTTGAAATTATGTGCGACGCGAGTGATTATGCTGTAGGTGCAGTCTTAGGACAAAGGAAGGATAAAAAGCTTCATGCAATCTACTACGCTAGTAGAACCTTGGATCATGCACAAATGAACTACGCTACCACAGAGAAGGAACTTTTGGCTGTCGTGTTCGCTCTGGATAAATTTCGTTCCTACCTAGTAGGAGCAAAAATAATCATTTATACTGATCACACCGCAATTAGGTACCTATTAAGTAAAAAGGATGCCAAACCAAGGCTTCTGAGGTGGATTCTCCTCCTACAAGAATTTGATTTGGAAATCAGAGACAAGAAGGGCACTGAAAATGTAGTAGCTGACCACCTGTCGAGAATGGAAAATATCCAACCTGAACAAGTACCTATTAATGACGATTTCCCTTATGAAACACTCTTAGCCCAGTTAGAAAGTAATACAATTGAACAATCTCTGACTTATACTGATACAGAAACCAATGAAGTTGTAGAATCTGTTTACACTAAAACCACGCTACCATAGTATGCTGATTTTGTCCACTATCTAGCAGCTGGAGTACTGCCACCTGATCTAACCTATCAACAAAAGAAGAAATTATTCCATGACCTTAAACACTATTATTGGGACGAACCACTTCTCTTCAAGAGGGGCGCCGATGGTATTTTCCGTCGTTGTGTACCCGAAGATGAGGTAGAAGATATAATTTCTCATTTTCATTCCGCCCCCTATGGTGGGCATGCGAGCACTTCAAAGACTTGTGCTAAAATCTTACAAGCTGGCCTCTTTTGGCATACTCTATGGAAAGACGTCCATATCGCTGTTATAAATTGCGACCGGTGTCAACGCACTGGCAACGTCTCTAGACGAGATGAAATGCCTCAAAAGGGCATTTTAGAAGTAGAAGTCCTTGATGTGTGGGGAATAGATTTCATGGGACCATTTCCGTCCTCTTTCGGTAACAAATACATACTCGTTGCTATTGATTATGTTTTAAAATGGATTGAGGCTGTAGCCGCTCCAACAAATGACGCACGAGTAGTGAATAAGCTCTTTAAGAATATAATTTTTCCTAGATTTGTTGTTCCGAGACTGGTAATCAGTGATGGAGGTTCCCACTTTATCTCGAAAATCTTTGAGAAACTTCTATCAAAATATGGAGTCAAACACCGGGTAGCGACACCTTACCACCCCCAAACGAGTGGACAAGTAGAGGTCTCAAATAGAGAAATTAAATAGATCTTAGAAAAGACCGTTGCCACCTTTAGGAAAGATTGGTCTTCTAAACTACACGAAGCTTTATGGGCTTATAGGACAGCTTATAAAACTCCCATAGGAACCACGCCATTTAAGCTAGTTTATGGAAAATCTTGTCACCTGCCGGTGGAAATAGAACATAAGGCCTATTGGGCTATCAAAACTATTAATTTGAATTATATCGCTGCGGAAGAAAAGAGAATTCTAGATTTACATGAACTAGAAGAACTTAGATTAGACGCCTACGAGAATGCCCGAATCTATAAAGAAAGAACAAAAAGATGGCATGACAAACATATAACAAGGAAAAAATTTAATGTAGGAGACATTGTACTTTTGTTTAATTCTAGACTTAAATTCTTCCCAGGAAAACTTCGTTCTAGGTGGTCTGGTCCCTTTGAGGTAACTAAAGTCCTGTCAAGTGGTGCAGTTGAAATAAAAGGTAGATCTAGTGAACCGTTCATCGTAAATGGACAACGTTTGAAACACTATGATTGCGTAGACAATAGAGATTTTTCGACTGGTCAAAAACTGACAGAAATACCTGCAGTACCCTTAAGCTGATATTCCTGATAAACGGTGTCGAGCTCCTGACATTAAATGAAGCGCTGCATGGGAGGCAACCCACGAAATTTCTTTTTTTTGTTACTTCGTTATTTCTTTATTTTAATCATTTATTTTATTTTATTTTCAATTTTTATTTTCATTTTATTTTCATCCAAATTTACCCCACTAACAAATGCGGTACTTTCAATTATTTTAAAAATCAATGCTGATTGTCTTACTTTATGTTTCCAGGACTTTATTTTTTCTACCTTCTTCCTTCTCCACTGATTTCATTCTTTCTACTAACTTAAAAGATGGATAATGAAGATACCATGATTGTGCTATTCAGGGACGCTGTCCAATGGCACCGCTACGAGGCTCTTTCTCTTAGACCTATGTCCTTAACCAAATTTGCCCATGGACCTACCATGACTGCTCTAGGCATAGGTGACAGTATAGATTTTATGTTTAACCAAATAGGTTGGGAGGGTTTTGCTAGGAAGAAGCACTTGACTTACCATAGGCTGACTCTTGAATTTTTGAGCTCACTGTTCTACTACCCTAACTGTGGCATGGGATATAATAAGGGTAGAAAACCTTCAGGCTGTTTGGATACACTTTCCGTTTTAACAACCGTGAATTCGCAGAACTGTTGGATTTTCGTAATGGCCCCGACGTTTTCTCTATGGCCCAAGAAGATTTGCTTATGGAAAATGAACTTAACTTTTTCTGGGGTAGTATTTCAGGATGACCACATCATGACCCGCACCCTATGGTGTCCACTGATATTCATAATTCGGCTATCCGATATTTCCATATGATCTTAGCCTTTACCCTTTTTGGAAAAGCTGAGAATGACACCCTAGTATCTAGAGATGAGCTCTTTATCCTGTTCTGTGTGTTTCAATCCTGACCTGTTAATGGGGCTACATTTATGCTTGATAACCTTCATAGGATTGCTCAAGCTGATCATGGTCCCATTTAGAACACGTCTTTCTCAAGTAAACCCCTTAAGAGGATATAGGCCCATGAACATCACCTTCTATTTCAATAGAGGATTGATAGGAAACCTTGGACCACACCATTTCCAGCTACTGATTAACAATGAGGTTGTACCCCACTTTACCTTACTTGACCTTGACCGTACAAGTGTGCACAACCGCCATAACTGGCTGTATGATTTGGATGGACCACAACATGAGAAAGAACTTGATGACCATGCCTCCGAGATTGAAATAGATCCTGAAACACCTCCACATTACCATGATTTTCCAGACCACCCAATCAATGATGCCAATAACATTCCACCTGCCAACCTTCATGCCACATTGGAAGCCTTCCGTACAGAACTCAATGGCATGCGAGACGAGCTCCACACTATCCGTCTTGATGTCATTGGTTTAAGAGACATTACTGTAGAGCAGCTGGATCATCTAAACCAAGCAGTGGAGACTCTGAAATGCCATATTGGCTGATTTTAATTCTTTTGACATTTACCGCATTTTCTTTACTTTTAAATTCAGTTTTTCATTTGCTATTTTTGATTTTAAGTGAACTTACTGGTGCCTGATACGTTTGCACCTGCTGCTGATACTTTTGGATACTGAACAATTTTGCTTCAGTTAATGCATTTTCATTTCATTGGTATTTAATTTTATACTAAAGAAATTCCCCTTGCAATTATTTTCATACTACTGTGGTTCAAATATATTATTGCGTGAAACGTATGTGCTGTTTAATAAATATATGCATTACTGGAGGTGTAGTTGAAATTTTTAAGGTTTATTGAAAGTGGGCCATTACGACCATGACAACCCTGTGACAGACGTCACAGGCATCACAAGGGTGACGACCATAATAGCATCTGTGGCGACTGTCACAGAATTAAACCCTGTTATCTTCGTAACAGACCCCTCGTATCCTTTCTTCTTCCATTCTTCTGCAACCGACCCACCCACCATTGATTGCCATTCACACCATAAATCCACACTGTTCAATATCACCATTTATTTACCACTAATTCACCCACTCACCACATTTTTCTCTATTAAAACTCAGTAAATTCACTCCAAATTCACAATCCCACCTCTATTCCGTAACCAACCCACATTCTAAAACCAAAAACTCTTGCATGCACAATGGCTCAACAATCAGACCTTTCACATATAATTTTTTGTGATGGCCAAGCGGGTGAGCATCAAAGGGAGAAGTATCTCAAGTTCCATAGACGATCAGTCCAACCAACACGCTATCTTGACATTTCCTGTCTAAAAGAGCTTGGCTTATTGGAAGGTGTCAAATGGATGCTTCTCAACTCAGGTTTAACGCAGCTCTACACCCAGAACCTTCATACTTATGAAGCGCTAACCTTGGAGTTCCTCAGCTCTTTTTCCTATAACACCCCCTCTGATGATGCACAGTATCTCACCGGGTCTGCCTCTTTTCGAATGTTCAACACCGAATATTCTTACACTCAGGACGAGCTTGCCACCATGCTGAACTTTCCACAAGGCCACAATGTGCAGTACCGTATTCCTCGAGATTCAAATTGGCCAAATGTGGCATTTGGAGTGTGGAGGAGTTTAACAGGTGAAAGCATTACAAATTGGGAGGGACTTAATGCCTCACTCATCCATAACCCAGCCATTCGCTATTATCAACGTGTCTTAGGCCACACCATCTTCGGGAGGGTAAACAACCACAAGGTAAATTCAAAGGAGCTTTTCTTTATGCATTGCGTTTTTACACCGGTACCAATAAATGACATCTCGTTTCTACTTGCACACATTCAGGCTAGTTGTGTGAGAGGTGCTACTCCTTTCTGTTTTGGAGGAATAGTTACTTCTATAGCACTGGCCTTGAATTTGGAAGATAGGCTTGCAAACCTACCTTTTGTGCCGGCCACCTATCTGGATGTAGAGTACTGCCGCTACGCACATTTAATCAAAGTTAGAGAGGATGGGAAATATAACCTTATGGTGAGGAACAGGGCGGTTCGTAGTATTGTTTTGCCTTGCCCTACTCGTACAGGTCCATAGAGGATGGAAAATTGGATGTTTGATTTGGATGCCCCTGAGCCTAATGAGGCTGCACCCGAAGGTCAGCCTGATAATGAGTTTGATGAGATGGAACAAGGTGCACCTGAGGAAGACCAACAACAACACACCATGCAGTTTGCAAGCTCATCCTCCCGACGCCGTCGAAAAAGTGACCGCGCCCCTGCTACTAATGACGACATTCTCGCGGCCATTATGCAAAGGAATGAGTTGGATGCCCAGTGAGACCAGAGACACCAGACTCAGCATGATGACATGATGGGTCTCCTGCGCTAAATCCAACAAGACCTGCGCGACCAAGACGAGAGAATGGAGCGTAGGATGTCGAGCGTCATCGATGAGATGGGTGCCTTGACAGTGCGGGTGAATGGCTTGCGTGATTACATCTATCATTTGGGTTTACCTCATCAGTTTGGACTAGATGGACGTGGACGAGCACGAGGCAGATCGAAAGGACCCTAGTAGTTTGTTTTCTATTTTCTATTTTGTTTGTTCCTTTCTTTCTGCACTATTTCGAAACATTGAGGACAATGTTAGATTCGGTGTGGAAGAGGAAACATTCGTTGTAGTTTATTTCCTAATTTATGCTGTTATTTCTTTTTCTCAAATTTAATGTACTTCCCAGCTAATATATGCTATGTTTTCCGTGTTATTTTATTCCCCACTTTATTTAGCCATAACAACAACAAAAAAATGTTTCCTTTACGATTCGACACATAACTTGACACGCCCTTAGAGTATATAGGTTGTTAGAAACTGGAGAAAGATTCAACAAAATTGATGTCGTCTTGACACCCTAGACCTCTCATATTTGCGTATCAGTTTGAGTACCCATTATACCTAGACCTTAAGCTTTAGTTCTAAATTAGCCCCAAGTAGTTTATATTAGCAGTCAGCACCGTCTAAACACAAACTACGTGGAGAACCGATGCAAATAAGTGATTGATTCCTAAAGATGCAAAATTGAAAATTTTTCACGCTTTTGTCTGTGGAAATAAAAAGAAAATGCAGAATGCAATATATGCAAAAGGCGATAGAAATCTATGCTAGTTGGTTCAGAGGTACCTGGTACTAAACTCGGTAGGGCAAATCACGGTTCGATCCCCCACAACTTGCAACAGGTATATAAAGGGTTACCACACTCGTGTACCAGACCTCGTGTTTAAAGGATCAAAATCACTAACAGGCTGCTCTACTATGTGCGTGTAAGGGTAAAGGGCTTAATGTGATTGCGTCGGAATGAAAACGGGTGAAATAGAAATAAGGAGCATTAGGTTGAGTTATAATAGAATGATTCGGGCTGGTTTGTATAGGGGGGTCTATGATCATATTTTATGATTTGTGTCATGAATATATCTTTAGTGTTTGATTGAGTATCTGTGCCGCACAACCGCGTATGATTCGGAAATGTGTCAGGTGTGAGTGTTGGATCAATGCTTTTGAAATGATTATTTGCAGTCAATAAAACGAGAGTTTGAGGTTGTAACCAGATAGCTGAAACTGGACATTGGTTTTAAATACAGTGAGAGCGCTTTAAAACCAATTAGGACTTATTAATTTTCAAAAAGTATTTTTAAACTCAAATGGGCTAGCGAGAGCAGACATTCTGATTTAGGAGTATAGTTAGAATCAATAACACGAGAGTGTGAGGTAAAGACTTTTAAATTGGTATTTTTCTACTGAAAATAATTTTGACTATAATGCCGACGATCTGTTGAATCCCTGATGATTGATGAGTTACATACCGATATTCCATCCCATTTCATTTAAATCTAAATTCGATCTTCAATTAATTCCTTTTGCACCTTAACTTCTAAAACCTACAGCCTTAGCTAAACATAGTAACAACCTGATAGCACTAGTTTGATTATCGGTCCCTGTGGGTTCGATATCTTTTAAAACAACGCGATAGACTGTGTGCTTGCAGTTAGTAACCCCGGTAGACTCATAAAGTCGCGATCAATGAGATGCTGACTAAGGAGGTTCGAGAGAGTATGACCCAAGAGGTGTAAGAGAGGGTGACCAAGAGGTGCATGAGAGGGTGACAAAGGAGGTGCATTAGAGGGTGATCAATGAGGCGCAGAAGAGTGTGACCCTATAGATGTGGGATGGTGTGGCTCAGAATATGATTGAGGTTAATATAGGTTTGATTTAGGAACTTTCTATTTAGTTTGTTTTATTAAAAATATTTGTTACGTGTTGTTTCTATTTATGTTTATAAAATTACTTATTGTGTTTTTGTTGTTTTTATGATGTAGAAATTGAAATTGATGAGTGTAATCACCCATCTAAATTTAAGTCAATAAAACATATGTGAGAAACTTGTTTTGAGTTGTGCAAGTATGAAAGGTAGTTGTTCAACTTCAATCTCCCTTCATAATATTGAGACCCCCAAAGCCTCAACCAGATCCATTGCATAGACCGATAAGCGTGTCAGAGTATCTTATAGAGTCTTTCCAGATATAATTAAAACATGATCGATAACAAAAGATTTATATAGTAAAAAGTTGTACTATGGAATCATGGAGGTTTTTTTTCCTTGACATAACTGTACTTCAATTATGGTGCATGTGAGTATAACTTTTATGGTGATTTCAAATTATATTAATTGTTTTAATTTACTTTTAATGTCAACTTTTGTGTTAACATCATTTAGGTACATGCATCAGTTTTGCGCACACATAGGTTTACAAAAGTATGGGTACACAAATGATATACAAAATAAGTTAATTCAAGAGAAAAGAGATTGTCACCTAGGACCTTTATCAATTCGTATGTATATATGTTTTGTGTTTTCTATTATTTAATATTCAAGTTGTTAACCTTTATTAATTATTTTGGATGTTTATGCACTGGTCATTGAAAACTAATAATTATTTGTCCCAAACAAAATTTAGTAATTATGTTATACTCGTTACACAACAGTCTTGATCCAAAGATGAAAGATATACTTAACTCGTAAGTAGTATTCTTTGTAATACTAAAATATAAATTTTACTTTTGAATAATTTTTATTTAATTTAGTTTTTTCCCAATATGTAGAACTATGGAGGCATACAATCTTATGCGTCGAAATCAAAGAAATAACAAGGCAAAATTTATTTCTCAAAAGTAAGTGGTCTTGTTTGTGACATTCTTTAAATTTTCTCTAATGTATTACTTGTTCTTTGTGTGTATTAACCACTATATATAAATTATTTGTAATCGCGAAAACAATCAAACTCATATGCGTGTGGATATTATATTATGAAACATATGTCGAATATTGTCTCCAGAAATATTATGGACTCATGAGCTAAGGTAATCACTTTATCCATATGCATGTAATTTATTTATGCTATAGATAAGTTAATGTTGTTGATGTTAGCTAGTAAAATGTTTATGTATGTTGTTTTTGTTGTTGCGGAGATTGAAAGTTAAATGTTGGTGTTGTTATGTTAATATAATTTGAATCTTGTTCAAATTATAGGTGTTTAATGATGAGAAACCATTCACACAAAAAGATATAGATGACAGCCGTTCAAGTTGGACCAATTGCTTCCTTAATTTCCCAAGTGTTGCCCAGTAACCTAGATTAATATGATGTAAATGTATATATGTGCTGTTTTGGATTGATTGCAAACAATGTATGTGTTTCCATGTTGAAAACGTGTGTATATAGATTTTTGTCCAAAATACATATATAGGTTTCTATCCAAAATGTGTATATAGTTTCTGTCTAAAATGTGTATATTTGTTTAATGGTTGATTTGTTGGCAGTTAAACACATGTGTATATATAAGTTGCATTACAATATGTGAATATAATTGTGAATATAAGTTATCTCATAATATATATATATATATATATATATATATATATATATATATATATATATATATATATATATATAAATTAAAAATTATGTAATACTAAAAAACAATATTTTTCCTCTTGGTTGGATTCCTGTTCTAGACTGGACTGACAGATGGCCCACGGTTGGGCAAGGCCCAATAAGGAGATTAAGATAATCTAGCCGTTGGGCACAATATAGTCGTTGGGGAGAATATAGCCATTGGGGACATCCTTGTTAGAACAAGAATTGATTCTACATTCCTAATAGTTTTGATGATAACAAACACTTATTATTTTAGAACTTGATGCTCCTAATTTCATTGTTTATGATATGTAGGAAAGTTCTAATACAAAGAGTTCTGATATAGAAGTATCACAAAGAAGTTCTGAAATAGAAGTATCAGAAGATTCAGTCTGAGCGAAGTTTAAAGCGAAGTTCTAATCAAAGCGAAGCTCTGATTTGGAAGCATCAGCCTAAGTTCTGATGATGGATGTCTAGCGCTTCAGTACCAAAGCTGTATCAAGCCAGAAACTCTGATGATTCAACGTAGACTTTGATACGCTATCTTTCTCTTTTATGAGAATCTCAAAGTAACGGATTGAATCTGTATTTTTGGAAAGAGCATTAATTAGCATTGTTATCCTCTCCAAAAATAGTTCACGCGTCTCCAACGGATCAAATCTTCTCATCTATTTAAAGGAGTCCCTGCAGATGACCAAAGCACTTTTTGTGTGCTCATACTGTCCACAATTCTTCAATTTCACTTGCTCTTGTATTTTGATTTATATTTTGATAAAACAGTGTGTAAAAATCACGGTTGTGATAAAGCTTACTAGAAGCACTTGTTTTTATTTTGATATTCCTTGAGAAAACCAAGTTGTGGTTAAACCTCAAGAAGAGTGACGGTTGTTACTGAAATTGTGTAATCGTAACTGATTAGTGGATTAAGTCCTCAAGAGAGAGGCGAAATCACCTTGGCGGGTGGACTGGAGTAGTTTGAGTTCAAACGAACCAGGATAACCGACTTGTTTCTTTGTCTTTATTTTTTTTTGAAAACCCCAATTCAAACCCCCTTTCTTGTGTTTTTCGTTTCTTCAATTGGCATCAGAGCGCCTGGTTCTGGGTGCTAACACTTAACCGTGTCAGATAAAAGATCCTTCACAAAAAAGCACTATGGCGGAATCCGTTCAGAACTACAACGACAAAATCAGTGGCAAACCACCGGTGTTTGACGGAGAAAACTTTGATTACTGGAAAGATCTAATCGAAAGTTTCTTTCTGGCTCATGACGGTGATCTCTGGGATATGGTAACAGATGGTTACACTCACCCTGTCGGAAAAGACGGTCAGAAGATTGAAAGGAAAACCATGACTGATCAACAGAAGAAAGATTTCAGAAATCATCACAAGGCCAGAACGATTCTCCTCAGCGCAATCTCCCACACAGAATATGAGAAGATCACTAACAGAGAATCAGCCAAACACATATTTGATTCTCTGAGAATGACGCATGAAGGCAACTCTCAAGTCAAAGAGACTAAAGCTCTGGCCCTCATCCAGAAGTATGAAGCCTTCAAAATGGAAGAAGATGAAACAATTGAGAAAATGTTCTCAAGGTTTCAAATTCTAGTTGCTGGACTAAAAGTTCTGAATAAAGGGTACTCAACATCAGATCATGTCAAGAAAATCATCAGGAGCTTACCAAAAGTATGGAGACCCATGGTCACAGCACTAAAACTCTCCAAGAACCTCAACGAAATATCTCTTGAAGAACTGATCAGCTCTTTAAGAAGTCACGAGATAGAACTAGAAGAAGATGAACCCCAGAAGAAAGGTAAGTCTATTGCTCTTAAATCTAAATATAAATCTGAAACTAAAGCTTTTCAGGCAGAAGAAGAAAGCTCTGGTGGCTCCTCAGAAGAAGATGAACTATCACTCCTTTCCAGAAGAATCCAACAACTATGGAAAAATAGGCAACGAAAATTCAGAAACTCTAGAAGATCAAGCAGTCATTCTGAACCATCCTCTGGACACAAAAAGTCTAGAAACAAAGAGGTAGTGTGTTACGAATGCAAGGAACCTGGACACTACAAAAGTGACTGTCCTAAGCTGCAGAAAGAAAAGCCAAATAAAAAGTTTAACAAGGAAAGAAAGAAAAGTCTTATGGCTACCTGGGATGACTCGGAATCCTCTGAAGCAGAATCCGAATCAGAAAATGAACACGCGAACATTGCCCTAATGGCCAACATATCAGATGATTCAAACTTATCAGAATCAGACTCTGAGTCAGAAACTAAAGAGGTATTCTCTAACTTTTCTAGATCTCAATTAGAAGAAAGTCTGTCAGAAATTCTTGAAAACTATCAGAAACTTCAGCTCAAATATAAGAATCTGAAACATGATCTGGTATCTGAGTCTGAAGAGAACAGAAACCTAAAAGCAGAAAATTCTGAGTTAAAAGAAACTGTTTCAAAACTCAACTCTTTTGAAAAATCTCAGAAACAATCTGATTCAGAAGTTTCCACTAGTTCTGATAATATTTTAAAATATTACGACTATAACTTTCAAAAATTTCTAGCTAAAAACATAGACATAAGCAAAATGGCTTCAATGATCTATGGAGTTAGTAGAAATGGGAGAAAGGGCATAGGTTATGTTAATCCTAGAGGAGAAGCTCCGTATAAACCCAAACGTGTTGATGATATGATCATAAAATATGCACCTTTGAACTCTCACTTCACATATGGACACACACATGATATTAAATACACCAGTGAATCTTATTCAAATTCTATTGAGAAACCAAAACTCAATCAGAACTCTGTGAACACTAACAAACAAGGACCCAAAGAGATGTGGGTACCTAAGGATAAAATCCTATATGTTGCAGATGTCTTTGACAGCAAGATTGAAACACCAGTCATGGTACTTGGACTCTGGATGCTCGCGACACATGACGGGAAGAAAGCATATGTTCCAAAGCCTGGAACTTAAAGCTGGAGGATATGTAGGTTTCGGAGGCAATCAGAAAGGTAAAATCATTGGCTCTGGAACCATAGGTAATGGTACTTTACCCTCTATATCTAATGTCTTATTAGTAGAAGGATTAATGCATAACTTGTTATCCATAAGTCAATTAAGTGATAACGGTTATGATATAATCTTCAATCAAAAGTCCTGCAAGGCAGTTAGTCAGAAAGATGGAACAATCCTCTTTAATGGAAAGAGAAAGAACAACATTTACAAAATAAAACTTTCTGAACTAAAAAGTCAGAATGTAAAATGTCTTTTGTCTGCTGACGACGAGCAATGGGTCTGGCACAGAAGATTGGGGCATCTTAGTATGAGAAGAATATCTCAGATTAACAAACTCAATCTGGTCAGAGGACTTCCTAATCTGAAGTTCAGCTCAGACGTTCTGTGTGAAGCATGTCAAAAAGGCAAGTTTTCAAAACCCTCTTTTAAACCAAAAAATGTTGTTTCTACCTCCAGACCATTAGAACTTCTTCATATAGATCTGTTTGGACCAGTAAAAACTGCATCCATCAGTGGCAAGAAGTATGGATTAGTGATCGTAGATGACTATAGCAGATGGACATGGGTAAAGTTCTTAAAACACAAGGACGAGTCACACTCTGTATTCTCTACTTTCTGCAACCAAATTCAGAATGAAAAAGAGTTTAGAATTGTAAAAGTCAGAAGTGATCATGGTGGGGAATTTGAAAACAAAAATCTAGAAACATTTTTTAATGAAAATGGCATTTCTCATGATTTCTCTTGTCCTAGAACTCCACAACAAAATGGAGTTGTAGAGCGCAAGAATAGAACTCTACAAGAAATGGCCAGAACCATGATCAATGAGACTAACATGGCTAAACACTTTTGGGCAGAAGCAGTTAATACAGCGTGTTACATTCAGAATAGAATCTCTATAAGACCTATTCTGGAAAAGACTCCATATGAGTTGTGGAAGAACAGAAAGCCCAACATTTCTTACTTCCATCCTTTTGGATGTACATGCTTTATCTTAAACACTAATGATCCTCTGAACAAGTTTGATTCTAAGGCACAAAAATGTTTCATGTTAGGATACTCTGAACGTTCAAAAGGATACAGAGTATATAACACAGAAACACGAAGTGTGGCAGAATCCATTTGTGTCAGATTTGATGATAAGCTTGGCCTTCAAAAGCCAAAGCATGATGAATCTCTTGCAAAAATAGAAGTTCAAATAACAGGCACTGAAACCAGATCATCAGAAAAACTGGCGAGCAAAACAGAAGGAAACTCTAATTCTGAAGAACCCATCCAGAAAAGACTGTCCAGAAGTTCTCTAACTCATCCCGAAGACAAAATTCTGGGAAAGAAGGATGACCCAATCAGAACAAGATCCTCATTCAAAAAGACTGAAGAATATCTAGTGGGATTAGTCTCTCTGATAGAACCCACTACAATTGACGAAGCACTCACAGACAATGATTGGATCCTCGCAATGCAGGAAGAACTGAATCAGTTCACCAGAAACGACGTTTGGGATCTAGTTCCTAAACCCAAAGGCTTCAACATCATTGGAACCAAATGGGTCTTCAGAAACAAACTAAATGAACAGGGAGAAGTTGTCAGAAACAAAGCACGACTGGTTGCACAAGGTTATAGTCAGCAAGAAGGGATAGACTATACAGAAACCTTTGCTCCAGTCGCAAGGTTAGAATCTATCAGACTTTTAATTTCATATGCTGTAAATAATGACATCACTCTCTATCAGATGGATGTCAAAAGTGCGTTTTTAAATGGTTACATTGATGAAGAAGTTTACGTGCATCAACCACCTGGTTTTGAAAACACAAAACATCCAGAATATGTTTATAAACTTAAGAAATCGTTATACGGTCTAAAACAAGCTCCCAGAGCTTGGTATGAGAGACTAAGTAACTTTCTCTTAGAAAATGATTTTACCAGAGGGAAGGTGGACACAACTTTATTCTGTAAGTCATTTAAAAATCACATTCTGATCTGTCAGATATACGTAGACGATATAATTTTTGGATCCACTAAAAGCTCCTTGGGGCAAGAATTTGCTAAGACTATGCAGGCAGAGTTTGAAATGAGCTTAATGGGAGAACTCAAGTTTTTCTTGGGAATTCAAATCAACCAAACTCCAGAAGGAACTTACATACATCAAAGCAAGTATGTCAGAGACCTTCTGAAGAAATTTGAAATGTCAGAAAGTAAGCCTTCAAAAACTCCTATGCATCCCACATGTATTCTGGAAAAAGATGAGGTAAGTAAGAAAGTAGAACAGAAGATCTACAGAGGTATGATTGGTTCTCTCCTTTATTTAACTACTTCAAGACCTGATATTCTCTATAGCATTTGCCTTTGTGCTAGATTTCAATCAGATCCTAGAGAATCTCACTTAACAGCTGTTAAGCGAATTTTCAGATATCTGAAAGGTACTACTAATCTTGGTCTTTGCTATAGAAAGTCCAGAGAATACAAATTGGTAGGTTACTGTGACGCTGACTTTGCTGGAGACAGAATAGAAAGAAAAAGTACCTCTGGAAGCTGCCAGTTTCTGGGAGACAATTTAATCTCTTGGTCCAGCAAAAGACAATCCACCATTGCACTATCAACTGCTGAAGCTGAATACATAGCTGCAGCTGGATGCAGTACTCAGATGCTCTGGATGAAGAATCAGCTTGAAGACTTTCACATTTACGAGAGTAACATCCCTATCCTCTGTGACAATACTTCTGCCATTTGTCTTTCAAAAAATCCTATTCTGCATTCTAGGGCTAAACATATAGAAATTAAACATCATTTCATTAGGGACTATACTCAGAAGGGAATTCTTTGTTTAAAATTTATAGACACAGACCATCAATGGGCTGATGTTTTCACCAAACCCCTTGCTGAAGATAGATTTAATTTCATTCTGAAAAATCTCTGTATGGAATTATGTCCAGAATGAAAACGTAATTTCTATATTTTTAACTCTCAGAACTTCTTTTCTTCTGTGAACATCTGACCAATAATTCTTCATAAGTGAGAAGAAAGATTGCATCAGAATCTATTCAGAAGATCTGAACTTTTCATTTCAAGGATAGATCATTAAGTTCACTCTAGCAAACACGTGTCAACCTACGCTCCAGATTTTCCTTGATGATGAACGCGTGTCAAACTCTGGAAAACTGAAACGTCTGTGTTGACATATTGAGGCGCCAAGTCACATCGGTAACTGTTCCAAAAAATTCTCACGCTATCTCCCTTGTCAGAAATCATTACGGCTATCAATCATGATGTTATTGTTTTTAATTGCTATTTAAGTCTTGGTCTCTCTTATATATAAATGTCACTTCTAACACCCTCACACGCTCACTATCACTCACTTGCTCTCTTTCGTCTTCTCCATATTATTTACATTTCTTGTTTCTCTGTGTTCCCAAAACCCTAAGTCTGTGAAAAATGGCCTCCTGCTCTCAACAAAGCTCTCAACAAGCAATGTCTCAAGAATCAGCTGACCAAGTCATTGGAGAAAGGTACGTTGAGACCTCAAGAACTCTCCTCACCCCTTTTGCCTCTCTTGAAGTTCTCTGTGAGCTCATCGTCGATTTTGAAAGCATGAAAGACAATGGGTATGACCTTACTCCTGAGATTGAGTTTCAAGGATGGAACAAATACTTCAATCGCTTAATGGGTCCAGTTTTTCCCCAACTCGTTAAGGAATTCTGGATTTTTGCATCGGTCTCAAAACATCAAGTAACCTCGTATGTTATGGGAAAGAAGGTTGTCATCACTGAAGATCTTATTGGTAAGCTGATTGATCATGATGGATCAGGAATCAGATGCAGTGAGATGGAAAAGGGCACTGATCTAAATACTATCTCAAAGGAAATCTTCACCTCCGGTCAACACTCCAACAAAATCAAAGACCTAAAAGTTCGTCACAGAATTTGGGCCAGAATCATTCTTGGGTGCATCTATCACAGGAAACCTTCAAGCTCGTCTGACTACATCAACAACGATCAATAGTATCTCCTGTACCTCATCTCCACTTTTACCAAAGAGAATCTTCGCTACTGCTTATTCAATCATCTGAAGAACAGTGTCAAAGAAACTAGAGAAGATGAAAGAACCAAGAGAGATTGGATTCCTCTAGGTAGACTTATATCAGACATTCTTACAGAGAATAAGCTGATAGATCACTTAACTGAAGCTCGGGAAAACTCTGATCTAGAAACTATTGCTGGAAGACCTCTCAATGCAAAGAATCTCAAGAAGATGAAAATCATTGATACCATCAAGAAGGATCCAACTCTAATCTCTAAGGAAGTCATCACCACCAGGAAAATTCCTCTGAAAGATTTTCCTCTTTTCTCATCAGATACTCATCCAGAAATTGTCCTCAGATATTTGGATGCATGTAAAGCTGATGGTACCCTACCAGAAGTTTCTCTGCAACAGCTCAGACAAGCACCTCTAGAAGTTGCCCCCAGAACTTCAAGGAAAAGAAAAGCCTCTGAAGGAACTCCTCAGAAAACTCCAAAAGTTGCAAAAGCTGCTAAAAAGAAAGGTAACTCTTCCTTCATTTCTATCGTCGAATCAATATTGGTATCACCATCTGAAAACCCATCTTCTCCTAAACCTTCAGAACCTGCACCAAAAACATCTGAAATTCCATCATCTCAAATCCCATCATCTGAAATTTCATCTCCTTTACCTCAAACTCTGGACGACTTTGATATTGATATTGACCCCACTCCTTCTGTTTTTATTGAACCACAACCAGAACTTGCACAAGTCATGTCTGACATTGAGCTTGAGCCTCTCTTCACTTCTTCCCAACCAGAACATCTTGTTCAAAACTCTGACACACCTATTCCTGGTATCAACTGCCCTCTCAACTTCTTTCAACCTCCACCAAATTTCACCATTCCCCCACAAACCTCTCCAGAATTTACATCACCTAACTCACCTATCCTCATCTCTGACTCTCCTCCAACAAATATCACAGATGATCCTCTCAGAACCATAATTGACCTAGAAGCTCTAGACAAGCTCACCTCAACCTCTCATAAAATAGCCATTCCCAAACCTAAACCAACAATATCCAAATCAGATGTTGGTAACTCTTTATTGGCTTTCGAGGTAAAAATGCAGGAATGGGTTAATTTTCTGAAGCAGGGATGTTTAGAAAATCTGAATCCAGCTGCCTCTGATTATATGTGGACCCAATTCAGAAAATGGTTTAAGTCTGAATCTCAGAAGTTGAAGGAACTCAGTTATGACATAGCCCAACAGAACTTCTGTGACCACATGAAGATCTTCAACGAACAAGTGTTAAGATTATGGGAAAAGAAACCTATTCTTCCTCTAGACTGGAACGCTCCTATGGTCTCAGAATCTCAAGAAGCAACCTCTCAGCATCAAACTCTGGTTATCACTGAGGTCGAAGAAAAATCACCTGCAGTCTCTCCAAAGAAAGCTTCTGCTCAAAGATCTGAGGTTCTGGTACATTCTGAAGAATCATCTTCATCTGCTCTTGTGCTGCAAACTCTGGATGAGTTGAAGAAAGAAAATGAGGCGGTAAGAAAAAGATTGGACAAACAGGATGAAACCAACGCAGAAATTAAGGGAATGCTTGGCAAGCAAGAAGAATCCGCTAATCAGATCAAAGGCCTTCTGGAAGCATTGTTCACAAGACTTCCTCCTGCTCCTCAACCTTAATTTTTTTTGTTTTGTTGCATTTTATCTTCTGTCATTATCTTCTTTTAATTGTTCTCATGTATCTTTTCGCTTTTTGATTAATGACAAAGGGGGAGAACGTAGAATATTTTGAACCATAACAGTGCACCAGGACTTTGTCTCGAACATTTTGAACATTTTAATTTCTGTTTCTACTGTGTTAAGCAAGCAGGTAACTGGCAATCAGAATCTCTTGGAAATCTTAAATTAGTTTATTTTTCAAGGAAATGTTCAACCCAGGGGGAGTCTTCTAACCTCAATACCCTTTAAAATTATTTATCAAAATATGAGTTTTTGTCATCATCAAAAAGGGGGAGATTGTTAGAACAAGAATTGATTCTACATTCCTAATAATTTTGATGATAACAAACACTTATTATTTTAGAACTTGATGCTCCTAATTTCATTGTTTATGATACGTAGGAAAGTTCTAATACAAAGAGTTCTGATATAGAAGTATCACAAAGAAGTTCTGAAATAGAAGTATCAGAAGATTCAGTCTGAGCGAAGTTTAAAGCGAAGTTCTTATCAAAGCGAAGCTCTGATTTGGAAGCATCAGCCTAAGTTCTGATGATGGATGTCTAGCGCTTCAGCACCAAAGCTGTATCAAGCCAGAAACTCTGATGATTCAACGTAGACTCTGATACGCTATCCTTCTCTTTTATGAGAATCTCAAAGTAACGGATTGAATCTGTATTTTTGGAAAGAGCATTAATTAGCATTGTTATCCTCTCCAAAAATAGTTCACGCGTCTCCAACGGATCAAATCTTCTCATCTATTTAAAGGAGTCCCTGCAGATGACCAAAGCACTTTTTGTGTGCTCATATTGTCCACAATTCTTCAATTTCACTTGCTCTTGTATTTTGATTTATATTTTGATAAAACAGTGTGTAAAAATCACGGTTGTGATAAAGTTTACTAGAAGCACTTGTTTTTATTTTGATATTCCTTGAGAAAACCAAGTTGTGGTTAAACCTCAAGAAGAGTGACGGTTGTTACTGAAATTGTGTAATCGTAACTGATTAGTGGATTAAGTCCTCAAGAGAGAGGCGAAATCACCTTGGCGGGTGGACTGGAGTAGTTTGAGTTCAAACGAACCAGGATAACCGACTTGTTTCTTTGTCTTTATTTTTTTTGAAAACCCCAATTCAAACCCCCTTTCTTGTGTTTTTCGTTTCTTCAATCCTCCTCACGCGTTTGACAGTTCATGCGACCAACTACCCCTCCGGAGTTCACGGGGACAGTTGGACCAGGTCGAAGGCCACGCACTAGATCTTCCACCTGACACTCTCCCATTGGTCGACCAGATACTTCGACCACATTGGAGACCTTGGCCCTGCACTGGGGGATTCTTATAAATGCCCTCTCACTTGAGAGGGTCAGGTATCTAATTCATTCTAACAAACCTGAACTCTTTGTACTTACTCTCTTTCCTCTAATTCTTACTTTAGCATCGGAGTGCCTTGATGGTACAACCCCTCCTCTCCTACAACCATCATTGTTGCCCTATGCTGAATGGCACGAGGTTCCATTCTGATCATTCCAGATCAGTGGTGCCATCTGTGGGAACCTCCGCTCCCCCGCCTTTGTTGAACCAAGATCCCCAATCTTTTCAATCCAAAGACCAAAGCTTTTCTTTCTAAACCTTCCTCAATCGTCATGGCCTCTCACCGTAACAATGACGTCCCTTAAGATTCTACCATCGTCGCCGCCTTGGATAACGGCGATAACCCTAATCCTGGAGCTATGGTCTACGAGACCGATCACAGGGATGTAAAGACTGCCTCTCCATCCTCTGACAATGTGAAGCCCCGCATCTAGAATTCCGATCACATCTACGAGCCCATCCTCGTTCCTCAAGACGTTGGTCCCAGCACCACGACTCTCATCGCCGCCCTCAACAAATCCAACTACATGATCTTCCAGCAGGGCGAGAAGATCCACATGCTGGAAAATGCCCTTCAAGAAGGATTTTCCTCACAAAGACCTCGCAGTCATTCTCCCCATTCTCGTTCTCCCCCTCAGAAACGTCGACGAGACGAGTCTCGAAGCATTTCCCCAATCAAGGAATGATCAAAATTGGAGAAACTAGGGAAAAAAGTCACAAGGAAACGACATCGTACCCCTCTCCGGAGGTCTAGACATTCTTCAGCCCCAAGAAGACCAAGCCTTCAGAGAAACCTCGCGAGCATCGTAATCGGCACATGCACTCTCCTCGACGCAGCAGGAGTCATGGGCGTAGTCATTCCCCATATAGGTCGTCAAGCACGAGCGACGAGGATGACGTCCATGGACCTCTATCCCAAGAGATCATGGATACGTGTATCCCCCGCGGGCTAGAAAAGCCTCCCCCTCTAGCTCTCTATGATGGCACCACGGATCTTGGCGATCATATAGAGAACATCGAAGCTATGCTGCATTACCACGACGTGGGCGGAGCTATCAAGTGAAGACTATTCCCTATCACACTACGAAAGGGAGCTATGATCTGGTACAAAAATCTTACCTGGGGCTCGATTACCTCGTAGAGGAATTTAAAAAACCAATTTACCCGACATTTTACCGCTTCTAGACGTCATCCCAAGTCGGAAGCCACACTTGAGGGCATTATCCATGGGAAAGATGAGCCCCTTCATGCATATATTGAGAGATTTAACAAGGAGGCAGTAGAAATCCACACAACGCATCACATGAAGAAGTACCTCCTCGAAAAGGGGCTAAGGCCAAATAGTGATTTCCGCAAAGCAGTGGGTATCGAAACTCCTCATTCTCTGGCCGAACTCCTCCCCAAGGCCCAAGCTTACCTCCAATATGAGGAAAAAGAAGCTTCTTACAAAGCTCGGGATTCGAGGGACCAGGAGAATTCAAAGGCGTCAAAAAAGGATGAGTCAGAAGCTCCCCGACGCGACAAAAAGAGACGACGAGATGACCATCCCTATGAACATAAAGGATCTGTTGTTCACTTTATTGTGTATACCTTGCTACCAGCTCCCCGCGAGCGCATCCTCTCCGAATGCATCAACACCGAGTTTATGCAAGGAGGTGTCCGTTTCCCTAAACCGACAACATCGAAGGGCAACACTGACAGAAGCAAGTATTACCGCTTTCATCGCACTTATGGCCATGTGACCAAAGATTGTGTCAATCTAAAGGACGCCATCGAGATCCTCATCAAGGAGGGTCATTTGAAGCAATACACAAAGAAGGGAGAAGCCCCCCGACGAGAGACGTTTGAGTCTAAGAAGACGGAAACAGAAGCTTCACCTTCTAGCCCTCCCCCGCAAGTTTCCATGTCCGTTTTGCAGCGAGAAGACTCCTTTGTCCCCGACTATCTCGAGGACGCTCCGTATTTCGCTGCACACAGCTCCTGGGAGGCCTTTCCCACTGCGATGGTCATCTCTTATGGCGAGTATAGTGAGCTCACGGTGGGATCAGTCAAAAGAAACTTCGATGAGCTGATCGATTGTAGCCTTGACCGACTGTATACACTTGAGAAGTACCGAGGATGCTCTCAGCCCATCATGTTTTATCGTGAAGAGCTGTCTAAAGGCTCCCCCAATGTGCACATCCCTCTACTCATCAGGGCCAGATTGACAAACACAGATGTTTGACGAATCCTTGTCGACCAGGGGAGTTCGGTGGACATTATGTATACCAGCTTGTTCCGTAACCTTAAGCTCAATCAGAAGAACTTATCTCCGTACATGGGCTCAGACTTGTAGGGATTCAATGGGGCTACTACCATGCCTTGTGGGTACGTGGAACTCTTAGTCATCTTCAGGGAGGAAGAGGCCTCCAAAATAATTAAGACACAATTCCTGGTCATCGACTGTCCCTCTTTGTACTAGTGTATTCTGGGAAGGCCAACCCTTGCTGAGCTGGTCACTGTTCGGTCCACGGTTCATCTCAAGATGAAATACTACACCGAGAAGGGCCACGTCGCCACCTTGCACTGAGACATCGAAGCTGCAAGAAGATGTTTCAAGGCAGCTACCAGGGGGCAGAGTTCGATTGGCACAGGACCAAAAGCCGACAAATGGGTAAGAGACGAAGAACTTCCCAGCAAAGAGAGCCAGCCCGAGAAAAACCAGCAGTCTAGGTCCACACCATTGACATCGACAGTCAAATCTCAGAGGAGGGTGAGGAGGATAGCAGCGAAGAGACTCCAACATCGACTGGCAGCTCCTCTGTCTCAACTGTCATGCGCCCAGTACCAGACGGGGACTTCAAAGTGATCACTTTTGGGGACAATCCAAACAGAGGAGTCAGGATAGGTGCAGGACTCCCCCAAGAGGTGAAAGAGTAGCTAAAAATATGCATAAGAGATAACACAGATTTATTTTCCTGGAGCGCCACAGACATGCCCAACCTCGATCCTGAAATTGCTTGCCACCAGCTCACCATCGACCCATCAGCTCGAGCAGTGGCACAGCACAGACGCAAACAGTCCGACGAGAAGGTAGAAGCTGCAGAAAAACTTGTAAAACCTCCTAGAGGCAAAAGTCATTTCGGAGGCCATGTATACAACGTGGATGTCTAACATTCTATTAGTTAAAAAATAAAATGGAAAGTGGAGGATGTGCATTGACTACACCGATCTCAATCGGGCTTGCCCGAAAAACACTTATCCTTTTCCTAGCGTTGATAAGTTAGTAGATAATTCTGTCGGTTTCAAACTCTTGTCCTTCATGGATGCATACTCGGGATATAACCAAATTCCCATGGCAGAAAAGGATAAGAGGTACATCTCTTTCATGACCTCGTCGGGCAACAATTAATACAACGTAATTCCCTTTGGTCTGAAAAACGATGGGGCCACGTACCAGCGAATGATGAACAAAGTCTTTCGATTAGAAATCGAGGACACGCTCGAAGTGTATATGGATGACATGATCGTGAAATCCCAAGAGGAATCCGATCATATGCGCCACTTACAAAATGTCTTCGACCAAGCAAGGAAATGCAAAATGTGATTTAACCTGGAGAAATGCACCTTTGATGTGCGAGCAGGGTAGTTCCTCTGCTTCTACCTCACTGAGAGGGGGATCGAGGCCAACCCTGACAAATGTCGAGCATTTTCTGATTTCCCCACACCAAATTCGAGGAAATCCATACAATCCCTCAATGGGATGCTTACCTCGTTATCTCGCTTCGTGGCCAAGTCTGCCCAACACGCTCTGTCATTCTTCAAGCTTCTACAAAAAGAGGCAACATTTAAATGGACAGAGGAATGCGAGCAGGCTCTGCTCCATCTTAAGCAAGCCCTGTCAGAACCACCAGTTGTGTCACGACCAAACAACGGGGAAACACTTTACCTTTATCTCTCTGTCACTAACGAAGCCATCAATGCTGGCCTCATTCGAGAAACCCTCAATGGGCTGAAGCCAATATATTTCACAAGCAAGGCCTTACATGGGCCAGAACTTAGATGCCAGTAGATTGAAAAAGTCTCCCTGGCCCTCATCAACGCTGCAAGAAGATTAAGGCACTACTTCCTGGCCCACACAATAGTGGTATGAACAGACCAACCCATAAGACAACTACTTGGCCGACCAGATATGACCGGTAGAATGCTCAAATGGTCTTTAGAACTGTCAGAGTTTGACATCCATTATGAATGCAGGAAAGCCCTTAAGGCACAAGTCCTGGCCGACTTCATGACAGAAATGACACCTCCAGCGTCCCTATCAAGCAGAGCGCACAAGTGGACCATCTTCGTCGACGAAGCTTCCAACTCCACGGGCAGTGGAGTGGGCATCATCCTCGAAAATGAATAAGGGATCCTAATTAAAGTATAGTTGGTATTGTCCTTCCCAACCTCGAACAATCAAGCCGAATGCAGGCTTACGATTGGCTGAGGACCTGGGCACTAAGGAAGTAAAAATCTTCATGGACTCCTAACTTGTGGCCACCCAAGTACGGGGAGAATATCAGCCCAAAAACGATCATCTCATCGAATACCTATCGCTGGTAAAAGAAAAGATATCTAGGTTTGGCGTATGGGAAGTCCAGCACATCCCCCGCGAACGAAACATTCGGGCAAACGTCCTGTCAAAATTGGCCAGCACTAGGAGAAAAGGTGGCAACAAGTCTGTTATACAAGAGATTCTTCCCCGCCCAAGTATCAAAAAACCAACAGGGCTACTCGACGTCAACGTCATTGGTGATAGTAACTGCTGGATGACTCCGGTGTACAACTATCTCAACATAGGGGAGTTGCCCGTAGATAGCAAAGAGGCTAGCATAGCTAAGCGAAGGGCCTTCTCATACGTCCTAATTGAAGATAAGCTCTACCGACGAGGATTCTCCATCCCCCTTCTAAAATGAGTTTAGGAGGACAAGGTCCCCCACATTGTCCAAGAAATTCACGACGGGATCAACACACAACACTAAGGAGGAAGATCCTTGGCATGAAAAGCCCTGCAAGCAAGATATTACTGGCCGACTATGCAGCATGACGCAAAGGAGCATGTCAAAAAATGTGACATATGTCAACGCCATGGGGATATACACTTAGCACCCCCAATGAACTAAAGACTTTATCCTCCCCATGGCCCTTCGTTTGGTGGGGGATGGACAGCCTCGGCCCCTTCACGATGGGGTCCTATCAGAATAAATTTTTTATTGTGGGTCGATTACTTCACAAAATAGATTGAGGGCGAAGCCCTCACCAAGATCACAACATTCAACATACTTCATTTTTACAAAAGAAACGTCCTCGCACGATTCGGCGTACCCCAGGCCCTTGTGACCAACAACGCGACCCAGTTCACAGATAGAAAATTTTAAGACTTCGTCGCCAAACTAGGCACTAAGCAACACTTCACATCCGTCGAACATCCTCAGACCAACGGGCAAGCAGAGGCCGCGAACAGGGTGATCCTTCGAGGTCTAAAACGAAGATTAGGCGAAGCCAAAAAGAGATGGGTCGAGGATCTACATAGCATACTATGGGCCTATAGAACAACTCCACACTCAACCACCGGGGAGACTCCCTTCTGACTAGCATACAGAACCGAGGCAGTAATCCTGGTTGAAATCAGAGAACCCTCTAGGCGAACAAAGGCTCCTCTCGACGAGGAACTGAACGACGAAGCATTAAGAGAAGAATTCGATCTAGTCGAAGAAATCCGATCAGGGGCAGCCCTCCGCAAAGCTTCACTAAAAGAAAAAATAACACTGCGCCACGACGCCAGAGTCATAAAGCGCGATTTCCATGTTAGCAGCCTGGTCCTACACAGAAATAAAAAAGATTCACGCGGGGGCAAGCTGGACGCAATTTGGGAAAGCCCTTACCAGGTAAAATAAAAAACAGGCACCAGCGCCTACTATCTCAAACATCTAAACGGAGAACCATTTGCTCGACCATGGAATGCTGAAAAACTTAAACAATATTACAGTTAGGACAACCAATCAGTCAAGACTAACTGCCGACGAACTCACCCCATAACGGAGAGATTGCTCGGTCAAGGGAGCGTGCCCTGGTGCAAGCACAATCCTTAAATTTACAACAAAGGCAAGTTTCTACTCATGGAATGAGCAGACTCTGTGCCCAACGGGGATACCTAAATCTAGCTCCACCGTTGTCGTACCAGCGTGGCAGGACACCCAGCTCGCGATGAGAATAGTCCAAGCCCTGCATGATCAGGACCTCGGCCGAGATCCTAGTCCCACGACTGGCGGAAACTACTTTTGCCTCCTCGACAAGTTCCCTAAACTGTCGAGTATCATAACGAGTCGAGCAAACTCCTATATTTAGCGAACACAACTCGCAAAAATCAACATGCAAGGCATACACCTATACAAAAAATTAAAATTCAAGGCATACAATGTAAAACATAAATATTATATGAATCCCACCACCAGGCAGAAAATTGTCAAAATGTTACAAAATATGGGCCAAACCCGATAATCAAAAGTTACAACAAGAATGGCACGCAGGAAAATAAATACTAAGTTACAAAAAGAAACTAGGCATCCTTGGCCGTAATCTCATGAGGGACAACCTGGTCGTCAACAACTTGATGTAAAACACCCATCCCATCGGTGACCAGTTGAATGTTGGAGTTTAAAGCCTTTATCTGCTCCACGGCAGCATTAAATCCAAATTCGGCTGCCCCTAGGTTATCCTGTTCAAGAATGCAGATTTGCAGATCAGGTCTCCCCGAGTCCTCAAGGGCTTTTCCTCCCCGGTCTCATCCTGGCCGATTACCGATGAGCCCTCTAGTTAAGCAATCTTCGTCTTTAGATTGGCGTTCTCCTCCTTCACATTTTTCATATCCTCTGTCATTTTTTTCATCTGCTTCAGGAGCTCGACCTTGGCCTCATTGTTGTATAGGAGAGTCGTCATCTTGCTGAATAGATCATCATTCTTAAGCACGAGATCAGCCTCCTTGGCCTTTACCTTTTTGAACTCCTTGAGCGGAACTGTCTCCGCGTCGCCCAGAGCTAGAGTCGTCTCCATCACCCTCATCATTTCCGCCGCATCCTGACAAAGGTGTTTCCTCCTCACCTTAGGATCAGCGTACAAGATAGCTGATGCCTCAAGGTCAGGGACGACAACTGATTCTTCCCCGTCAAAGATTTTCTCCTGCAAATAGCATGGTGGCAAAATAAACTTGCCCCTGACAAAGTCACTTGGGCCATCGACCGGGGATGAGCCGAGGTCGTCCTGTTTCCTTTTCTTTTGGGGATCTGGGGTAGGAGGGGTCAAGGTGCTGCCCGAAGAAGGAGAGGAACCACCGACAAACTTCTCCAGCGTCGCCCGCTGTTTAACTGTCAACCCTTGACATTGGCGCTTTCTTGACATTCTTGGCAGCTGCGGACTTGACAAAACGCTCGTGCATGGTCGACATCTTCCCTACAAAAAGAGGAAAAAGAGTTAGCACATTCCACAAAACATCAGCAAGGTAAGAAAAAACTAATCTATACCTAGTGTTGTACCCCAAATTTCACCTCTTAGATGTCATAACATCTTTGTCGCTCCCAGGATTTTCATCTAGGTACAAACGCGAAAGTGGCGCGAAAATAGAGTTGCCAGCAATGTGTATTTATCCAAAGAGAGGGAAAGGAAACACTGCGTAAACCTGAGGGAAGGGAAAAGAGCATGGTCTCGCGACCAAGAGAAATGGGTAAGGGAGTCGGTTACGCGAGAGGAAGGTGTTAGCACCCCCTTGCGTCCATCGTACCCGATGGGATCCACGCTTGTTGTCTCGATCAAAGGGTGTCGTCGTCTGGAGCTCCGCTGCTACTGGAAAAGAGAAGGAACGAGAACGGAAAAGAACGAAGAAACGAAGAAGAAAAGAAAAGAAGTGACTCGATAGGACATCGCTCGTCCTATGCCTACGTATTCTCTCGTGCAATGGGAAAGTCAGAGTCAACGTAGTTCGGACGCGAACTAAGGGGGGAGGTTGCTCATCGAGATATCACATCTCGTGCCTACGTATCCTCAATCGGACGGGAAAGAGGAATCATAGCAAACGTAGTTCGACCTAACGAGGTCTTAGTGTTTTTTATGAGCGACATTAAGTTCGCGTCCGGCAGTTAGGGTCGATGCCTGTTTGCGACGAGACGGAAAGTAATGTGCCCTTTTCTGAAAATGAGTTTGAAACTTAACGATCCCGAAGGATAAAAAGGTTTGAGTTTGTTTTGTATTTTTTAGACAAGAAGTGGATTGAAGTTTGTTTGCAACTTGCATTGCACCCAAGTCTACAACATAGGAATGAATACATTGCGTATCGTCCCCAACAGGACGTACACTAAGTACCCTAGAAGAATGAAGGGATGTTCCCCCCATACCTCACTTCCCATATATAAGGCTCATGCGCAATACACGTTAACCTTTATTAAGTGTTTTAGAAGTGTCATGAGATGAGAAGAGAAGACTCAAGGAAAAGAAAACATTAAAGGGGAATTCTATCCTAGAGTTGTCATGCAAAAGATGGCCCTAAGGGAAGATAAGAAGGGAAACATCTACCTAAGTTAGCATGCAAAACTAAAGCCTAATGCTAATCCTACTCCAAGCTTAATCGAAATTAAGTTGGACTAGGTAGCTCTAAGGGAGCAAATTCAAGACTTAAACAAGTCTTGAGATTCAAGGGAAAGGAAGGAGTGAAAGAGACGAAAGAGGAAAAGAAGCAAATAAACAAAAACAACAGCTACCACAGTGCATCTGCACCAACACAGCAGTAAAAGGTAGCACACAAATAAGACAGCTTATAACAGCACACCAATTAGCACCAAAGGAGGTGTAAAAAACAAAACAGCAGCACATATAACAACACATATGCTCATAAACAGCAGTAGAAATAGGGCAGCATGCATGTAAAAAAGATTCAAACATTGAATAACGTACATGCATCAAACGTAGCAAACATGCCTCAAGTATTACACATTCTACAATCAAACATGATCATAATCACACCACACCATGGTAAACAATCATGAAAGAAAGCACATCATGGAAAAAAATGCATATCATTTGGTATATGAACAAGTTGAAACAAGTGTGCACCTCAATGAAAGGAAAAGTGAACAAGCATGCACATAAAAGTTCCAACTACACAAGCATCAGTCAACAATTAACATGCTCAAGGAGTGTGTGCTATGTGTTCATCACATCAAGACAACATCAATGTAACTATGAACATTCACCAACAAAACCAAAAGTTACGTGTCAAGGAATCATGTTCATGCAAAGGTGTGAGGTGCAACATCATCAAAACAGCCCACAAACATGTGTCATATCAATCCATGAAGATTAAAAGTGAAACGGGATCGAAACATGCTCCAAAATGCACAAAAAAATCACTCTGTAACAGTGTTAATCAGTTAACCAAGTGTGTTAACTGATTAACAGCTCCAAAATCAGCAGAAACAACAAAGTACACTGGTTAACCGATTAACCAACTTGTACTGCAAATGGTTAATCGGTTAACCCTGTTACAGCAGCAAAAATTAATTTGAAAAATCACTTCCAGCAGCAAAATCACTTATGCATACACCTCCAAATGATCATGTAATCAACAATGCACGAACATTAAGTTCAAATACAGTATTCAAACATCACTTAGATCCAATAATCATCAACATCCAGAATCAAACTCAAGCAAATGGATCAAAAATCAGCAACAACCAAAGATCTACATTGTATAAGTTGCAAATAAGCTAAGTCAAGTATAGATCTATGGAAAACCAACCTACAAATCTAAGATTTGCTTTGGTAAGTGTTGCAAATGAAAATTGATGAATCCAAGCAAGAAATCCAAGATCCTATGAAATCCTAGCAAGCAAAAGTTGAAAATCCAAGCAATAAGCTAACAATGCTCCAAAATCACTTCCAATAAGCACTTCTGAAATTTCAGATCTAGATCCAAACGAAAATCACCAATGGAAAGCAACAATGGAGTGATGATGAGAGGCTTTAGCTCAAGAATTAACAAGTTCCAATGAAGAACTTGTTAATGTCTATGGAAGAGCTTTGAGTGTAGTTGAAAATGGAGGTTGAGAGTGAAAAAGTGAGAGAGAATTGAGAGAATTCTGAAAATTGAGAGTGAAAAAAATGATCTAGGTCTTTGAGAGGTTTGGAGTTGATTAGATCAAATAACCCCTAGGTTAGGAGTTAAGTTTGGGTTTGAAGTGAGGTTAAGTGGGTGGAATTGGGAGTGAAAAATGAATTAGGAAAGGAAATTTGGAATTGGAGTGGAAAGAATTTGAATTTTGGGTGGAAATTACTCTCTCTAGATCCTTTTACTGGTGTGAAATTCGAATTGGTGAATAAAATTGGGATAAAAGATGCAGTGCTGAAAAATGAAAGAAAACGGCCATTTTCTCCTTGGTTAATCGGTTAACCAAATGTGTTAACCGATTAACACAAGAGAAATTTGAATTTTTTTGCGCCAAAAGGAGGGAAACTTGGATATTCGCTTGATTCCACCTGTTCTGAGCCACAATAGACCTCTGAAACTTGCCATTGGATATCACCACCGGAATACACTTGAAATATGCTGTGAAATGTATTTCGCACTCGGAATAAACTGCTGAAGACGACTGTCTGGTGCTGAATAACTGATCAAAAATTGATTGCCAGAGTTTCTGATCATCAAATCGCCTAATGAGCAAAATAAATGCATCAAAATACTTTGAAAGCTATTTGCTTAGCTCTGAATAATGTTGCAAATGATACTGGAACTGATAACACCATGAGCTACTGGAAAATACCTTGATCCCATGCCCAAAAGGACCATGCAAATGCAGAAATGACGATGCAAATGAAATGAAACATAAGTCAGTTAGAGTTAGAAATAAGAGGGAAAATTTTGGGGTGTTACAATCTTGCATAGACATTTAGGATCAATCATATATGCATTGTTTAACTAACCCATATCTTGCAGTTTGTTTCTCTTATGTTTGGAATTAGGGTTCACACAGAGAAATTCAAGGCCTTCTAAGGTATTTTCTGGCTCCGTACAATCATCACAAAGCCTCACTAGTTGTTTGGAACCAAAATCTCAAGACTTTGAATCAAGTCAAGTCAACAAAGGATCACCAGACTAAAATGTGGAATTAGGGTTTCAATCTGAGGAATCACTGAAGGATTTTGCCCTATCAAGTCAAGATTTGCTTGGTTCATCAAACATTTGAGTTTACCTACATCCAAGAGGTCTCACTCAACAAGAATTCAAGGTCATCTGGCTCTCATCATGAGTAGTTTGAGCCTCAGTTTCATCCTGCCTCCAAATTAGGGTTTCAGTTAAGACAAATGGATCATTACACTTGATCTTGACCAAGAGTTGCTCTCAAGCCTTAGGAATTGAATCTATATGATAAAAGACATCCCTAAAGGCCATCTATGAGCTTTATATGTGAAGGAAGAAGCAAGATCATAAGGGTTTTCCCCAGTGCATTCACAGTTGAAATCAGGGTTTTGACTGAAACCCTAATCCTTGGGATTTTGATCCAAATGAAACCTCCAAGGCCTCAATTAATCATAATATGCCTCATTGATGATTTAGGGTATGAGAAATTAAGTCTCAATAGTTTTCTTTCTAAGGAAGCAAGGTTTAGTTCATGAAACCTTTCATATGTGGAATTTTCCCCTCTTGTGCCAAATTGAAATGGTCATAACTTCCAAACCACACATCCAAATTGAGTGACTCAAAGCCCAAATGGAAAGCTCTTTCCATGATCTTCGAAGTGTTAAATATGACTTTTCTCCAAAAAAATTCATGGTTTGTGAGTTATGAGACTTGGAAGCTAAACTGCCCCAAGACTTAGTGAAATTTCAACTTGTTTTCCTTTAATTTACACACGACTTTAACCCAATTTTTCATAAAGTTCCAGGCCTCAACTCAAAAATATTTTTATACGAAATTTGTAGAGGGCATTGAGGGATTTCCAAAAAGTACTAGAACTCCTCCATCCATCAAGTGAGCTAGGAGTTTCGAATGACCAAAGTTGAGGTTTTCATTACTTAAAGTTCAAGAAATCAATTTTTGAGTTTTGACTCAAACACTTCCCTAATCACCAATTTTCCTTATTTCTGAGTTCTAATGATCCATTTAACATAAAAACAAGCTTTTTCACGAAATTCATTTGGATTGGCATTAAAATATTGATTCATGTCTTGTTTGTGCAAGTGGGAGGGAGAGAGAAACTTTCCAAAAGTAGAAAACATTTGTTTATTCACTGAGCATTAGACCAATCAGTTCACAACAGTCCTTGCTCAGATGTTCAGAGATTTTAGAAGATTTTGCTCTGCAATTTGAATATCTCACACGAAATGGGAAGGGCATTGTTGGCAATTCTAGCAAGTTGGCCATACCTTGAGCTCTCTTACTTTCCCTATAAATAGCAGTCCATATTGCTTGTATTTCTCACCAACATCTTTCACATAATCACCTTTAAAACATCTGAGTGCAAGCCCTTGCAAGAGAAGAAGGAGGAGGAAGTTGTGCCTTGGAAGCTCGTGTGTGGATTAGCAAGAAAGGAGCTTGTGCATAACTGAAGTTGCAGTGGACGTATTCCACTTGGTAACATCTCTTTTTTCCATTTTCTGTATGCTTACTCATTGTACATATTCTATTACATGTTATCATCTTAGCCATGTTATGCTTGTTGCTATAATGTATATTTTGTGTGTTTCTTATCTTAGTTATGCATAAAATATGTGTGTGAATTTTCTGACTTAGCCTTCAACCATGGTTTGTTTATTCTACTGATATAAAGTAGATGTTATACATTATGCTTTGTTGTTGTTATTATGTATGAACCATTTCTGGCATTATGAGCATGTGTGAAGTTGTTAGTCATTGTTTAACTTGTTGATGCTTGGATGAAAGAAGAAAACAGGCAGGTTCATGACTATTTCTGGTATGTTTGGGGGTTGTCATGACAATGTCCTCAGATATAGTTCATTCTTGCTAACTTAAAATCCTTGCACCTGCTGTAGTGGTATGCTCATTTGTATTTGTCCATGATTTTGTCCATGTTCTGATGTGTATACCACTTTGACTTGCCATTGGACTTGTATTTTGAACTAAGCTTTTTCTTGTGCATAATGTTAAATATTTGAACTGTTAACTTATTGAAGTAAGGTAACTGGTTGTGATTTGTGGTTTTAACCTGTTTACAATCTATTGATATGTTTGATTTCTCCAAGTGTGTTAGGACTTAGGAAATGTTCATATGATGTGTGTAAGTTTTGTGAAACAAACCATCCGACCTAAGCACTAGAGCACTTTGTTCACATTTGCTTATATGAGAAATAACATGAGGCTACTTTATGATAACTGACTGCTTGTGTATGTTCTTACTTTGTCAAGATTTTTCTGTCCATGTGCCTATCTAATCTCATGATGATGCATCTTTTCTCTCATGATATGCCATAAACACAGACCTGCTATCATCATATTCCACTTGTTAGTTTCTATGGACCATTGCTATATCTTGTATTCACTTTACCAACTACTGCTGAATCCTTTGAAGTTTATGTCTGCTGACTTGTTTGATGCTTACAATGTTTCATGATATGTTGTTTTGTCACTCAAAATTAGGATAAATTGGTATGCTAAGATGGGTATGTACCTTTGAGAATCCTTTGAGGTTATTGCTTTGTGATATCATACTATGTCCTTCATGCTAAGTTTTGTGTTTTGAATATGTATACAAACTTTGAATTATCATTTGGTATGTTCCCAAGTTATCAATAGGCTTGCTACACTATGTACTCATAACATGTGTGCCAACCCACCTTGAATTTTGTCCATGTGTGTGGTGTGTGTGTCTGTTTCATTCGTGACTGTTATCCAAGTTGAGAGCCACTATGCCATGTTTTATGATTAATAGATGAGGTGTTACCTGATATGTGTCTATTTTGAGATATGAAAACTATTGTTTAAAACTATATGTTCATAAAGGGACATGAAGAATTGATGGCACGTTTCTGCTCCACACATGAACTATGTTAAGATTTGCTTTTTGTGTAGTACCTCTGAGTCAATTTGTGTTTTAATCTAAACTAATTTGTGCATGTGAAACCAAAGTGTGAGCTATTAGAATTTTGAAACTCATGTCTATTGCATAATCATGCCCTACAACCTTTCCCTTAAGTCTGTGTTTGTGATATCATTTTGTTCCACATGCTTAAACTGTCACTTGGCAAGCATCTACTATAACAATTACATCCTTGATGCATCTTAACTTATGCTATGTTGTTTGTCTTTGAACCAATGTATACTTATGACTGCTACATGAGCTAGCAAATTTCTCTAACCATATGCCTGTCAATGTCTCATAAGATTATTGTACACAAACTGATATGATATGCTCACATTGTTGTCACTTTGATTTATGACCAGTTTGCATACCTGAAGTTCATGATATGTGTGTCCTGCCATTCCATCTACACTTCTTTTTCTTTTCTCTCCTTCACCTCCATCAAATGATCACAAGGAATGAGATTTGTGAATGCATAATTGAATTGCTTCTGTTCATAGGTAGCATGATATTTTGATTCTCTCTCTTTATGGTTAACATTGACAAATATGGTTTAATTTAGCACTGGTATGGCATTGCGCTTGTTTGTTTTTAGACTGCAGAACACATTATGATTGCTTTGGATTGTTTGAATGCCTACTGTTACAAAGATTGTTGACATATTTTGTCTTACCATGTGCTATCCTGAGGTCATGATGTATTCTTGCCACTTTGGGAACATGAATTGATAATAGGGCTGACTTCAATCTACTTTGTCAATGTGTATGTTTTCTCTTTGTTGTTCATGATTTTGTTTCTCTGTTGCAAGATATTTCCCTTATGGATACATGATGATTATGTCAAGTGTATGATGTACTATTTGCAATTTTAAAGATGTCAAATGCCATCATATACTCCAACCTGATCAACATCAAAACTCATATGTTTACATTAACTCAAATCAACTCATCTCTTTGTAGCTTGAATCTTTGATGAGTATTTGATTTAATATCATTCTTTGTTCTTCACTTAGTAATTCACAAAATGTTGAGGTTTGTTGGCATGGTTAGTTAACTTTTCCTTTTTCTGTTAGTGATGTCGTGAGTTAGTGTGCCAAGGCTAACCTTGTTATTAACTTACATTTAGTGGAAGAGGCAAAGCTTGCATTTTTGTACGCGCATAAGAGCTTAAGTATTTGTGGAATGAGAATAATGACCGAATGTAACAGCCACCCCAGTGGTAAGCACACACATACACACGCCATTTGACCCTTAGGACTGGGGTTCGAATCCCCCTCGCCCCAGTCCTTTTATTTTCATTTCTTAAGATTAACTTTGTTTTACATATGTGTCATTGTTGCTACTACTTGTTAAGAGCGCGCGCATGGCATGGTTGGTAAGGCTTTTGGGCTGTACGCGCAGGGTCCTGGGTTCTACACCCATGGGGACCTCTCCTTATTTTTTTATAACTTGTTGCCTTATTATTTTATGGTTTATGCTCAAAACTTCAAACTTTCATAACTCAACTATTTTTCATCCTTTTTCACCCATTCTTTTTGCTAAATGCTCCTTAATGAATTTATTTTCTTAACATAAAGAGAAATTAGTAAAAATAAATGTTGTTGAGGTAGTTACGCACATTGAAACGGGAAGGCCTTTTTAGGGTTTCTACTATGAGTACTTTTGGTCCCTCTGTCTCTTTATCATGTTATATTTGCTTCTCTTGCTTAAACAATGTCAAATGTTTGGTTTTAATCTTGTATGATATTATAAACCCTGCTCAACTCGAATGCCTTGTTATTCAATATCACATCTTCATGTAAATATCCATTGTAAGTTTCTTGTTTACTAAAACTGTTATTCTCCCGATTCCAAAGGAAAGTCCTCCTAAGTTGACTCATAAGTCAATAAACAAATCATACCACCTTGGCCTCATAAGAGCCTTTCTCTTTCTTGACCTCATAAGAGCCATTGAATCATAACTTAGCAATAGGATAGAGTTTATAAACTCTACGTGGACTCATCACATTGAGTACCCACTTTTTTTTTTCACTATAACTTAGACTTAGAAAGTTTCTTAAAACTCTAAAATGAGCTCACACTCATTTCCCTTTGGAACTTTGGCCATAGTCAATGGTTTCTCTCACCATTAGCTAGGTGAACTACGGTTGCTCTAATTCTTTAGTCAGATACGTAGGCACAAGATGTGTCGTCTTGACGAGCAAACTTAGTGTACATACCCTTAGGTCTTTACCTTTACTTTAAGCAGATTTCCTTAGCAAGCAAACATAACATAACACAAACTAAACAAGAGGTTTCTGTAGAGTACTATAGATATTAAGGGTGCTAATACCTTCCCTTAGTATAACCAACCCCCGAATCTTGGATCTCCCCCCTTTAGGTTTTTCTCGATCTTAAACCTTTCTTTTGGATAAATCAAAGACTGTGGTGAATTTCAAAGTTTTGTGATGCAAGTTAATTAATAGCTTGTTATCCGATTCTCACCGTAACACCTAGAAGCTCGAACGCGGCCTCCTCGGTTTTGCAGTCGAGGAGGGCTTTCATGTTTATATAACGTGCAGCCATGACAGGCTCCCCATCCTTTGTGTGGAGCAAATTATTATCTTTGTCCATAACTGTAGCGGGGACAAAGCTCTCCACGAATAGTGTCTGTAGTACCCTAAATTTTGACCAGTGGTTTGTTACTATTTTTGGATTTTTGTGCTACCAGAGGGTGTCATTTAGATGCCTGTGGGCTCCTGAGATTGCTAGCACTCTTATGCCCATTTTGGAATTGGTGTGTTATAAAGGGTTTTTTATTATTTGTTTTATTTAAAGGGGGCTTGTTTAATTTTAATAATTTGTTAGGATTTATTTTATTTTAGAGGCAATCATTTTAGAGTTAGTTAGGAAGTTTGGGTTTTTTTTTTTAATTTAAAATAATCAGGATTTTATTTCATAATTATTTATTTTTAATTTATTTTTGAATATTGTGATTGATTTATTTTAAAGGATTAAATATATCAGTGTTTATTTATTTTACTATTTTCTAAGGCTCATTAGAATTAATTAAATAGGTTTAAAAGTTAAGTATATTATTTTTAATTATTAATTAGGAATAATTTTTATTAAGTTTTAGAGATTAAGTATACTATTTTAAATTAATTATTGATTAGGGACAATTTGTATTTTTGGTTTTGGATGAAATTAGGATTTACTAATTTAAAGAGACTGGTAGTTTATTTTATTTTAATTTATTATTATTTATTATTTATAACTATTACTTATTTTATTTATTTCATTTAGGGTCATTTTCTATTATCATTAATTAAGGTTAGTGAGATTTAAACTTAATTGGGAGATGGGCCGAACAGTCGGAATTATGGTTATTAGTTATTATTTATTTTGTTTTTATTTATTTATTAATTTGGTTTTTTTTATATTTATTATTTATTTTATTTTTACATGGTTATGGTTATATTAGTATATTTTTAATTATTATTTATTTTGAGAATCAATATGATTGATAAAGAATTATTACAAAATCAAAATCACAAAAATTGTATTTTTCATCTTTTTTAATTTAATTTTCGTATTTATTTATTAGGCATTTTTAAAAAATATTAATTTTCACTTTTTTTACTTTTTACTCAAAAAATATTCAAAAAATCATAAAATAAAAAGTATTGGAAAAGATTTTGTCCTTTTTATTTTTAGGATAATATTTAATTTTAGAAAAAAATTAATATGATTGATAACAAAATTAAAAATCACATAAAATTGATTTATGGACTTTTGATTTTGTTGATGGATCAAATTTATTAATTTCCTTTTTTGTTTAACCTAATTTGTCGTATAAGTAGAGTTTATTTCTTACAATTTCGGGGGGAAACTTTACAAACCATACGATAAAAAGTTGTTGTTCTTCACATTGAAGAACAACAACAAATAAACCCTAAACCCTCAACAAATAAACCTTAAACCCTCAACAACACTAAAACCCTAAACCCTCAACAGCATTAAAATCCTAAACCTTCAACAACCCTAAACCTTCAACATCCCTCCAAGTCAAAAAGGAAAAGGAAAGGAAAAGGAGATCTCACACCAAAGGAGAAACGGGATACAAGAAATCACCACCAAGAGAAAAAGGAATACACAAAGAAATAAAAAAAGGGAAAGAAGGGAAAAAGGAAAAAGAAGGGGAAAAAAGAAAAAAAATGGATGAAGCAGCTTAAATTGGTAACGACAAGAGGAGGTAATTTGAATACTTAGTTTTTTTTTTTCTTGTGTGTTGTTGTTGATTGATTGGGTTTTTAGGGATATTTTTGGAAAAGTTAGGGCTAGGGTTCTTGGTTCATACGAAAGGGTTAGGGTTCTTAGGGAAAAGGGTTAAGGTTCATATTGAACCCTTAGGGTTTTGATTAATATAATTAAATTAAATCCTTAATTTAATTATTAATTGGGGATTAAGGGATTAATTAGGGGATTAGGGTTTATTATTATGGAAAAATATAATTAGGGATTTTAGAATTGTTATTTTATTTTCTAGGGATTTATTCAAGGTTTTAGGGTTTTAATAATTAAATTAATAACTTAATTTAATTATTTAATTAGGTTAATGTTTAATTAGGATTTAGAAATAGGATTTTAGGATTTTTTGTATAATTAAATTAATAACTTAATTTAATTGTTTAATTGGGTTAAAATTTTAATTAGGATTTAGAAGTAGAGTTTTAGGGTTCTTAATAATTAAATTAATGACTTAATTTAATTATTTAGTTAGGTTAATTTTTAATTAGGATTTAGAAATAGGATTTTAGGTTTTTTTTTGTATAATTAAATTAATAACTTAATTTAATTGTTTAATTGGGTTAAAATTTTAACTAGGATTTAGGAATAGGATTTTATGGGTTTTTTATATAATTAAATTAACAATTTAATTTAATTATTTAATTAGGTATTAACCCGGGTTTAGAAATAGGGTTTTAGGGTTTTTTTAATTAATTAAATTAATAACTTAATTTAATTACTAAATTGGGATTTAGATTTTAATTAAGGTTTAGAAATAGGGTTTTAGGGTTTTTTTTAATTAAATTAATAACATAATATAATTACTTAATTGGGAATTAAATTTTAATTAAGGTTTAGAAATAGGGTTTTAGGGTTTTTATTAATTACTTAATTTAATTATTTAATTAGGTTAAATTTTAATTAAGATTTAGAAATAGGGTTTTTGGGTTTTTAATTAATTAAATTAATTAATTAATTTAATTATTTAATTAGGTTTAATTTTAATTAGGGGTTAGAAATAGGTTTTATTCCTTTTTTTTTTTTTGGGATAAGGTATGTTAATATATTTAGAATTTTATTGAAATTAGGTTTGGGGTTTATTTTAAGGAAATTAGATTTTTAATTGGATTTAAATATGGGATTGGGGATAAAAATAAAATCATTTTTGTTGGTTTGGTTTTTGTATTTAAAATAACTTGTTTGTTTTTAAATAGGGATAAATTCTAAGGGATAATTTAAGGGATAAAAATTAAGGGATAAAATTCTAAGAAACATTTTGGGATAAAATTTTATGGATATAATTGGGATAAAGCTTTGGTGATAAAACTCTTAGGTTCCAAGAGTATAAATAAAGGCCAAGGGATTAGGATTTTAAGGGATAGTATTCTTCGTTCGAGAGTATAAATAATGGATAGGAATTGGGGATAACACTCTTAGGTTCCAAGAGTATAAATATAGGCCAAGGGGTAAGGGATAAGGGATAAAACTCTCCATCCGAGAGTATAAACAAGGGATAAGGGATTTTAAGGGATAAAACTCTCCATCCGAGAGTATAAACAATGGATAAGGGATATAACTCTCCATCCGAGAGTATAAACAATGGATAAGGGATAGAACTCTCCATCCGAGAGTATAAACAATGGATAAGGGATAGAACTCTCCATCCGAGAGTATAAACAATGGATAAGGGATAAAACTCTTCCTCTGAGAGTATAAATAAAAGGATCGGGATTTAAGGGATAGAACTCCTTATCTAGGAGTATAAATAATAGATTTAGGGATAGAACTCCTTATCTAGGAGTATAAATAATAGATTTAAGGGATAGAACTCTTTATCCAAGAGTATAAATAGTGGATTAAGTTTGGGATTAGGGTTAGGAATAGGATTAGGGGGTAGGAATAGGGGAGGTGAACTACGATTACTCTGATCCTTCAAAATTGAAGGTACGTAGGCATAGGGTTGTAAGCCCTAGCGAGTACAATAATAAAAAACTTAGGATTCTTTTGTAAATAAATGAAAAGTTAGACGACAAACAAACATACCCTAGAACCTAAGGAGGATCCCATTGAGTACAATGGAAGTGGGGGGTGCCTAACACCTTCCCCTCACTTAACCGACTCCCGAACCGTAGGAATCTCTGCCCTTGGGATTAAGGATTTTTAGGTTTATCATTATTTTCCTTAAAAAAGATGATGGCGACTCGAATAACTTTGCTGGCCGCTACAGTGTCAACGCTCGAAATGATTTCTTATCCTCGGCACTCAGTTGGTCATGCTTTATGAGGAACTGGTCAGCTCTGTATCAGAAATGGGCGAAACCCAGTCTAGTGGAAACTTTGACACCGATTTCATCACCTCCCGGCCATCTTTTTCCACAGCCTCCATGGTGAATAATGAGTCTTTGGCCGCCTCCGTGAGAGGCTTCACAACCAAGAAACTGAACTTAAAATTTCTGATAGACTCTGAATACGGCCAGAACAGTCTGCTTTGCTGCTTGAAGGACACCCAGATTTGCTTTTGACCAGTTGTACTCTTCTAAAGCTGGAAAATACAGAAGAAGAACTCCACGGTACCCCCGATCTTCAAGTACCGGCACACCAACTCGAAAGCTCGGATGAACGCCAGAGCATTCGGGTGGAGCTGAGCAGGATGCAGCTCGAGGTGATAGAAAATTCCCTCTTGAAAATCGTTGAAGGGAAAGCGATGTAACACCCTTTTTCTACCCAACACGCATCAAGAATAAATACAATTATTTAATAGAGTACAGTTCCAAAAAGGGCCTCACATTACGTCATAAATCATCAAATAACCATCTGCTCCGTAACACAGGTTTTACCATCATGGAGTTATTTTAAACATCACGCAGCGAAAATCAAAATTTAAACCAATTTTTATAATCCAAAGCTTCTTAATAAAAAGTCATAAAACATCCTCATGTCAACAAAATAATATAACGTAAATCGTTCGACTCAAACGTCCCGATCCGATGTTACATATTAGAGCAAGACCCTCTAATCGACGGAGAAATCAAAATACTTCAAAAATGCTAAATCTTCATGTGCCAAGAAAGCTAAGCCTGATCACCTGCACGTTACCCATGTGGAGGCAACATTGAAACAGGCAAGGTGAGTAATCACGAATCAATATATAAGATATAAGAAAAAGATAAAGCATAAGCACAAACATCATCAGATCATTCACAATGTCATTAATTCATCAAATCACATCAATATAATGCAATGCCACACAGTATGCAAATGCAACATCATAGACTCATGCATGTGGTACCAATTCGTCATATTTGATGGATACTGGGCCATCACGCTCCAAAGATCCCCACCAATAGGATCGATTCTACACAAGACCGAAGCACGTCACAAAACACTTAAATTCACACAATGGGATTAAAGCCACCAAATGGACCGAAGTCCTACCTATGCCATGAATGCATGATCCAAATCATCATAATAATCATCATCATAAAATCGCCTTAATTGCATCATCATTCATGAATCATCATCAAACATCATTATAGAACACCAATTCGTACTCGTCACAATTTGTCACTATACCTCACAATTCGTCATATTATACTCGTCACATAAAAATTCCCGATTTTATCCCATTCATCTTCATTACTAGTTTACTGATATTTTATTACCTCATCATAGCCCCACGTCTCAAAGAAATCGCATCACAAGCGAAATCGGAACAGAAATCGCAAAAACGGGAAAATCTGCCAACAGCCCCGCCCATACGCGTATGACCATGCCCCATACGTGTATGGCTTAATTCCTCGTCCAAAGGCCTACGTATCATATGCGTAGGGCCACCTGCCCAGGCCTCCCATACGCGTAATGCCCTCCTTGTTACGCGTATCACCAGAGAGGTTACCCTCTCAAAATTCCCCTTCAGACTCCCATTACGTGTAATGGCTAATCCATACGCGTAATGCATCTTTCCCAAGAACCCCATACGCGTAATAGCATTCCCATACGCGTATGCCTCTTCCTTCACAGTTCCCATAAGCGTACTAACATCCCATGCACGTATTGACGCCATTCCTTTACGCGTACTGGCAGAGGGTCGTGTTGGCCCTAGGGATGGGTGCGTATACTACGCGTATCACCCTAGGAATGTCCCCTCTTACGGGTAATGCCTCCCCTGTTAAGCGTATTGCCAGAAAACACACTAAAACTCATATTTCGCATCTGAACGAAAACCCCCCATTCCAGCATCTTCGATCTTCCAAAATCGGACCCAAAACAGTTTTGATTCATCACAGATCTAAGTCATTATCCTACTTCATTATTCCCATCAATTTCTTCCTAATTATTAAGTCTTAATTCGTTATTCCCACCCTCGATTTCAGATCTGGTTTATTCACATATTCATCACAGCAACAAAAATCATTCACACGAATTTCACAGAATTTACAGCAATACATACCAGATTCATATCAGAAATCGACCAACACAGATGCACGAAAATTCACACGGATTCAGCATACGAAAATTCATCATAAAACACAGAACACACAAACTACTCTACCTTAAACCCATATCAAACATATGAATCTGGATTAACCCCCCATACCTCGAATTTTCCAGCAAAAATCCTCTTTTTGGGGTTCTACGGTTGATCCTCTTGTTCTATGTGTTCTAGCCTCCTTTCCTCAGCTCTCTCTTCACTTCTTAGGGTTGCACAGAATAACTCTCTTAATTCTCTATTTTCCTTTTTTTTAAACCTATCTTTTGAGCCCTAATCATGATTTACCCATATTATCCTTAATTAGCCATCTCAATATTACCGTCTTACCCTTAATGGTTCTCCTAATTATTTTAATTAACAATAATAATAATAATAATCTAAATAACATTCTCAATATTCAAATTATACTATTATTATTACTAATAAAATAATCTAATTAATTATGAATTCTAAACGCCTCAATATTCCCTTAACCCAAGGCTACCCCACAACACCACACAAAGCCACCAAGCGTCACAATATTCACCAAAATACCGAATAATCATAATAAATCAATTAAATAAGTATTATAATTATTTTGGGGTGTTACAACTCTCCCCCCACTTAAAGAATTTTCGCCCTCGAAAATTACCTCAAGGAAACAGAGTCGGATACGACTCCTTCATCTGATCTTCACGCTCCCAAGTCCAACTTTCGCCAGCTAGTCCACCCCATAACACCTTCATCAAAGCTATGTCTTTACCCCGCAGTTGCTTCACTTCACAACCATCAATCCGCACAGGCAATGCTTCCGCAGTCAGATTATCCCTCACTTGTACATCATCCATCTGAATCACATGCGACGGACCCGTAATGTACTTCCTCAACTGAGACACATAAAACACATAATGCAAATTCACAAGTGACGGCGGTAAAGCTATCTGATAGGTTACCTCTCCTTGTAACACCCCTTTTCTACCCGGCGGATAAGTAATAAAATCAGAGTTTTCATTTTAAAAATTCTTCAACATAAACAGGATGTCACATTTTCAACAGAAAACAACTTCATATTAATCACAATTAATTCAGATACATAACACTGATTTGGATGAACTGATAACAACCTGAATTATCCTTTTGTAAACAAAACAACTTTTATTAATAAGCGGCTTCACATAATTCAACTTATAATGACATAACCTCATGTCCAACTCAAAACAACTTTGAGACAACAATTCTTTAATAACAACAATTTAAGATTCAACTACTAAGACAATAACAACAAATAAACAACAATCGTTCATCCCCCCGAGTGCTACGTATCAGAGCAAGACCAACTCGAGCTAACAGCATCTAAGACTTCACATTATACCTCAACTTCTGCAGCTATTCTTGAGTACCTGCTCAGTTACCCATAATAGGTAACATCATTATAGAAGGGGTGAGATATCGAATATTATAACCAAAATATGATGATTAATATGCTAGATTAGAATCATATAAATTTCACCGCTTCATACAACATTCATGCAACAACTAGAAATAAACAACTTATTAGCAACTCCAACTTCTAACACCCAGCAACTCATAACCACAACTTGTATCGACAGCAACTTATAGTAATAACAACATATAACAACAACTTATATAAAAGATGCAAATTATAGTAAGAACAACATATATCACAACAGCTCACGACATTAGTAATTTATATCAAGCAACAAGACATAGCAATAACAACTCATACAAGCAACAACTTCACAACAACGGCAACTTCACAACAACAACGAATCAAGAACAACAGTAACTTCACAACGACTCAAAATGTGACACAACTATGCACATGCATGTGGTACCATCGGAGTAAAACTCCCAACTTAAACATATGCCAGGTTATCGAGGCATTTCAACAAGGCATAAGCCTTCAACGTGGTGCCATCAAGGCCAACTTAATCAATGCCATCAAGGCCAACTTAATCAATGCCATCAAGGCCAACGTGGTGTGAGCATACAGCCCCGACTCATGAATGCAATGTATGCGACAATTATCAAAGGCATACAATCAACTACATCATCAACAAGAACAACCAGAACCGCAACAACGAAACAACAACTCAAACATGCATCAATAGCATCAACTTAATCCAACGTTGGTCGTTCGACGTACAACTTAATCAACAACAACACAACTCAAACAACATTGGTCATTCGACCTACAACTTAATCAACAACAACACAACTCAAACAACATTGGTCATAAGACCTGCAACTTAAATACTTCGCCCGTAAATCGGGACAATACAACTTATCCAACTTTGCCTGCAATTCCACGCGTTCAACTTAATTCAACAAAAACAGACCGACTAAAATCACCTACTAATTATTACGAACTACCTCGACAATTTTCGTTAAATTCCGGGCAACTAAATTTTTCCGACTAAACCGGCTAAACCGACTGAAACTGCACTGTTTTTAACTTCTGTTATTAATACCAGTGTATTATAAAATTCTGTTTCTGCTACTATTGCCACTAAAACGACTGCCAAGCTGCTGTCACGACAATTTACATTATTCTGCTTCTTTCAAAATTTCTGTTTCTGTCAAAATTCAGTATCTGCTACTAATAAAACCAATACCAACTCTGTTGCTTCACTACTTATTGAATTAATTCAATTCCTACTGTTCAATTTCCTCTTCTGCTACTAACTGGACTAAGCATTGTAATTATCCTGCAATTCATTTTGATCCACACAGATACTAAATATTACTCTGCTACCTTCACTACTACTAAAAATATTATCTCTGTCAATTTACCACTTGTTAATTGTTTCACTGCTACAATATATACTCCTGCTAAAATGCTGCTGCTATTCATACAATTAATCCAAACTCATAATTAATATATAACACACTCCAAAATCAAACAAAACCCAAAACCTTAGGAGGCGCCCACCTCAATACTTGGAGGCCCTCGCCTCCTTCACTACTTTCTCTCATCCTTTTTATTTTCTCCATTTATTCTTAAGAGAGATTGATTTGGTATATAAATGTCACTTTTAAAGTTTGTACTACAATGTAATCAACTAAGAAAACATGGTATAGTGGAGAGTAAATTTTAAGCAATCATAATCACGTGCAAAAGTTTTAGTTTTGGATAATAATCACATTATCACTTATCACTTTTAAACTAAAGTATAAAGAGTTGGATTTAATTAATGGGTTTAATTTCACTCTGAGGCCCCCGCCTCCATTGCTGAGGCCCCCGCCTCCAATGCCTGAGGCCCCCGCCTCCAATGCCTACACTTTAGCTCAGATTCCACTCAATATAAATTTAACCAATTACGACATATAACCAATTACGACATATAACACATCAACACATCAACATATTTTCTTCGATCAACTATCTCAGACATAGTCAACTTATACTTACTGCAACATCAATTTTCAATCACAACATTAATTTCCCATAAACCCAATTTCACATCGTGTGACAGTATGAGACCAAACAGAGATTACTCAACAAAATTACAGACAGTGTCAATTCAATACAACCTAATACCCATATAACATTCATCATAACCCGATTATAATAGTCGAACCCACCCTTACCTGGGATTGAAGGTCGCTCTCTAATTTCTCGATCGGATTCTGTTTGCCTCTTAACTGCAACTTCCACGTTCCTCTTCTCCACCAAAACCCTCGTTCCTCTTGGTTCTTGCTGTTACCACTACTTCTCAAATTCCTTCTAATGACTAATAATAAAATAATACCATCACACCATTATTCTTATTGGACTTAATATTCGCAACCCACCTTTTACTGCTAACAACACTTAATTAAGCCCAACTATTATCCTTATATAATTCTAATACTATTTCTTCGACTTTCCGACTAATATTCCGACTTAACGACTTAATTCTTCGAAACACAAAATTAACCGAAATAATAATTCGCGACCAACTACTTACTCCCGGCTTAATAGATTAATTTCGATTATCAACCAAATGGTTCAACAATTCAACTTAGTTAATTAAATAAGATAGTCCAATAAATAAATAATATTATTCTTAATATTATTCCTCCGATTTAACCGACTAAAATCCGACTTTAACTTAATAATCCCAATACGCCTCTTAAAATAATACCAACAAATCCAACTACTCCGATTAATTCTCAACTTCGTCTATTTCCAACAATTAAATCCTTTACTAATTTAATTAACTAATTAATTAAATTCGGGGCGTTACAACTCTCCCCCACTTAGGACATTTTCGTCCTCGAAAATCTATCCGACACAACCATCCTTAACACAACATTCACATTTTAATCTTTCGATTTAACAACAACTCAATCACGGTTTAAACCCAATACGTATACTCTGATACTTCAATTACTCTTGCAACATAACCGTTACTATTCGCCAACCATTCTAGTAATACCTTGGAAACAATCACCTTACAACATAGTAACAACCTTCACTTGCCTATACTCGACTATACAACATCGCATCATTACCGCAGCAACGTAAACAACACCAAAACACATATACGATCCTTATCTCCATACTCTGAAGGAAACCCACGTATAACACAAACAACGGTTCTTAACCTCAACGGCGACAACAACGCGAATACTACCCAAGTGATGCAATTGGCAACTAACATCGCAACACAAGAAGTAACCAACTTAAGAATTTGCCGGTTTAAGAACCAGAACACAACAACTTAGGAATACCAACTTAAACACAACATCAACGTAATCAAATATCAACATCGGTACAATTCACGTCTAAACAACCGCAATACACTACGCGTTCGCTGCGCACTCTGATTACTTTCAAGGTACTAACTCTACTCAGTTGACCTCTAACTTCCAATCATCAGACTCAACATAATACCAAGGCTTTCGACTTAACTCTTCGGGATCTCCCCGTTAACACCACACATAAATTACAACTTTACTATCTTTTATCAACATAGTTCCCAAAATCACCTTAGGCGCATAACAACATTACAACAACATTTGACACCTGAGTCCACTTAAATTCAACAAGATCAATCATCTTTACCAACCAAAACTCCACTTTTACCAATCAACTTATAATTTAACTTCTTTTAATAATCACAACTCAACCTTCAAATATTCTACGCGTTATTCCTCTGATTTTACAACAGCTCAAAACATTTGCAACAAACACCAGTTCCAACTCATCCAACAAATATGGAAGATACGCTTCATACTCCATACATACACCTTAAGGCATACTAGCCAATCGCTTCATCACAAACAACGACTCAAGTTATCTAGAACTCGACTGTGAGTCCCCATACTACTCATCAATCAAACACAGCTTCGTGCTGTCATCCTTAAATTCAACTAATATTCTAACATATGAACTTGTATCAGCAAAACAACCTTCAAGCACTTGGCTTGACTTCGACCAATTCAACGTACATACTATACTAGTTGGCACGACACATCTATCCCTCAATTATGATTCCGTCTACTATCAACAATAGATTAAGGGTGATCAGTTCCTCAATTTGTCAACAGACAGCCGACAACCATAACGGTGAAATAAATCATCAGTACCCAACCCAATAGCGTACTTCAACTTGTGCCCAAAGTCCGTAAGCCTAATGCTCCGCCAACTTTTTAAGGCTTACCAATGCCACTCTTAGTTTCTTTAGTTTCAACTACGTCAACAATGCAAAAACGTTCAAAATCCATTACGCATCCTCTTATGCACGTTCATGGTACAACATGACTTTAAATATTTTTCCAATACCGAAGTCGCTACAACATTGAGAACGATCCAATTCAGTTTGCTCCAATTACAACTTTCAACCAAGGTGAAAATTCTTAGCAACACAAATCAACTTTCGCATTTCTCTCAACATTACCTTTACTTAGCATCATCGTCTTAATCATCCTCATTCAACATAAGTTGCATCTCCAAGCATTCTCCGATACAGTCACATCTTACAAATACCAACACTTTATTCTTAATAATATTCCACACTTGTTTCCATCCTTCCAAAATTTTTTCAGCAAATGTCGCTCAACTTCAACCATATATATCTCCTTCAATGCAGATCTCCTAATCACAAAATCATATTCCAAAATGAAGAGAATTTTGTGTATATTTCAGAACTTCTAGAATCGCTCAAATCCGACTTACGAGTAAAAAGTTATCAGCTACACAACGGGACTGGTCCAGAATTTCCGTATGCAGAATTTTCCAAAAAAAAATCAGCAACAGACCCAAATATTAAAACGCACCTTTCTCCCTCTTCACAAACTTCCTGAAGACAAATCTTATATGAAAATTGTAGGGAATTTCGTAAGCTTTCCAAAAAGTCCAGAACCGCTTCCATCCGAATCACGAGTCAAAAGTTATGCCTCGTTTACTGACAGCTGCTCCAAAATCACAAAACCCGAATTTGAGGTTGATGAACATAAGTTCCATCTTTCTCTCTTGCTTCCCAAAATTCACCAACATCCTTTCTTTTCATCCTACTACGAGAATCACTCGACTTTAATCCAACTATACACAAGATATACAACTTACCGGATTAATCCACCAACTTATCATTCCATTCGGAATAATTCCTTAATTTCAATCATCTTCGATTCACCGTCCAGACTCTACGCACATCTCCAACTTAACTGATACGGATTCGCGAGTCCAAACTCTCGCCGGTCCGCAATAACATCGCTCCAACAACATTTGCACCCTCGCTATTAACATCACCTTGAAACAACTTCTACATACTAACAACACGTCCGGGAGCAAACTTCTCCCCCACTTAATTCAAACCAACCTGTAGACAACTACTAGAAACTACTAACAAACAAGCACCGACAGTGTTCCACACACATGTCGAGTACTAAGGAAGAAATAACATTAGACAACATTGGCCGGACAGACCGACCTGCTCTGATACCACTAATGTAACACCCCTTTTCTACCCGGCGGATAAGTAATAAAATCAGAGTTTTCATTTTAAAAATTCTTCAACATAAACAGGATGTCACATTTTCAACAGAAAACAACTTCATATTAATCACAATTAATTCAGATACATAACACTGATTCGGATGAACTGATAACAACCTGAATTATCCATTTGTAAACAAAACAACTTTTATTAATAAGCGGCTTCACATAATTCAACTTATAATGACATAACCTCATGTCCAACTCAAAACAACTTTGAGACAACAATTCTTTAATAACAACAATTTAAGATTCAACTACTAAGACAATAACAACAAATAAACAACAATCGTTCATCCCCCCGAGTGCTACGTATCAGAGCAAGACCAACTCGAGCTAACAGCATCTAAGACTTCACATTATACCTCAACTTCTGCAGCTATTCTTGAGTACCTGCTCAGTTACCCATAATAGGTAACATCATTACAGAATGGGTGAGATATCGAATATTATAACCAAAATATGATGATTAATATGCTAGATTAGAATCATATAAATTTCACCGCTTCATACAACATTCATGCAACAACTAGAAATAAACAACTTATTAGCAACTCCAACTTATAACACCCAGCAACTCATAACCACAACTTGTATCGACAGCAACTTATAGTAATAACAACATATAACAACAACTTATATAAAAGATGCAAATTATAGTAAGAACAACATATATCACAACAGCTCACGACATTAGTAATTTATATCAAGCAACAAGACATAGCAATAACAACTCATACAAGCAACAACTTCACAACAACGGCAACTTCACAACAACAACGAATCAAGAACAACAGCAACTTCACAACGACTCAAAATGTGACACAACTATGCACATGCATGTGGTACCATCGGAGTAAAACTCCCAACTTAAACATATGCCAGGTTATCGAGGCATTTCAACAAGGCATAAGCCTTCAACGTGGTGCCATCAAGGCCAACTTAATCAATGCCATCAAGGCCAACTTAATCAATGCCATCAAGGCCAACGTGGTGTGAGCATACAGCCCCGACTCATGAATGCAATGTATGCGACAATTATCAAAGGCATACAATCAACTACATCATCAACAAGAACAACCAGAACCGCAACAACGAAACAACAACTCAAACATGCATCAATAGCATCAACTTAATCCAACGTTGGTCGTTCGACCTACAACTTAATCAACAACAACACAACTCAAACAACATTGGTCATTCGACCTACAACTTAATCAACAACAACACAACTCAAACAACATTGGTCATAAGACCTGCAACTTAAATACTTCGCCCGTAAATCGGGACAATACAACTTATCCAACTTTGCCTGCAATTCCACGCGTTCAACTTAATTCAACAAAAACAGACCGACTAAAATCACCTACTAATTATTACGAACTACCTCGACAATTTTCGTTAAATTCCGGGCAACTGAATTTTTCCGACTAAACCGGCTAAACCGACTGAAACTGCACTGTTTTTAACTTCTGTTATTAATACCAGTGTATTATAAAATTCTGTTTCTGCTACTATTGCCACTAAAACGACTGCCAAGCTGCTGTCACGACAATTTACATTATTCTGCTTCTTTCAAAATTTCTGTTTCTGTCAAAATTCAGTATCTGCTACTAATAAAACCAATACCAACTCTGTTGCTTCACTACTTATTGAATTAATTCAATTCCTACTGTTCAATTTCCTCTTCTGCTACTAACTGGACTAAGCATTGTAATTATCCTGCAATTCATTTTGATCCACACAGATACTAAATATTACTCTGCTACCTTCACTACTACTAAAAATATTATCTCTGTCAATTTACCACTTGTTAATTATTTCACTGCTACAATATATACTCCTGCTAAAATGCTGCTGCTATTCATACAATTAATCCAAACTCATAATTAATATATAACACACTCCAAAATCAAACAAAACCCAAAACCTTAGGAGGCGCCCACCTCAATACTTGGAGGCCCTCGCCTCCTTCACTACTTTCTCTCATCCTTTTTATTTTCTCCATTTATTCTTAAGAGAGATTGATTTGGTATATAAATGTCACTTTTAAAGTTTGTACTACAATGTAATCAACTAAGAAAACATGGTATAGTGGAGAGTAAATTTTAAGCAATCATAATCACGTGCAAAAGTTTTAGTTTTGGATAATAATCACATTATCACTTATCACTTTTAAACTAAAGTATAAAGAGTTGGATTTAATTAATGGGTTTAATTTCACTCTGAGGCCCCCGCCTCCATTGCTGAGGCCCCCGCCTCCAATTGCTGAGGCCCCCGCCTCCAATGCCTGAGGCCCCCGCCTCCAATGCCTACACTTTGGCTCAGATTCCACTCAATATAAATTTAACCAATTACGACATATAACCAATTACGACATATAACACATCAACACATCAACATATTTTCTTCGATCAACTATCTCAGACATAATCAACTTATACTTACTGCAACATCAATTTTCAATCACAACATTAATTTCCCATAAACCCAATTTCACATCGTGTGACAGTTTGAGACCAAACAGAGATTACTCAACAAAATTACAGACAGTGTCAATTCAATACAACCTAATACCCACATAACATTCATCATAACCCGATTATAATAGTCGAACCCACCCTTACCTGGGACTGAAGGTCGCTCTCTAATTTCTCGATCGGATTCCGTTTGCCTCTTAACTGCAACTTCCACGTTCCTCTTCTCCACCAAAACCCTCGTTCCTCTTGGTTCTTGCTGTTACCACTACTTCTCAAATCCCTTCTAATGACTAATAATAAAATAATACCATCACACCATTATTCTTATTGGACTTAATATTCGCAACCCACCTTTTACTGCTAACAACACTTAATTAAGCCCAACTATTATCCTTATATAATTCTAATACTATTTCTTCGACTTTTCGACTAATATTCCGACTTAACGACTTAATTCTTCGAAACACAAAATTAACCGAAATAATAATTCGCGACCAACTACTTACTCCCGGCTTAATAGATTAATTTCGATTATCAACCAAATGGTCCAACAATTCAACTTAGTTAATTAAATAAGATAGTCCAATAAATAAATAATATTATTCTTAATATTATTCCTCCGATTTAACCGACTAAAATCCGACTTTAACTTAATAATCCCAATACGCCTCTTAAAATAATACCGACAAATCCAACTACTCCGATTAATTCTCAACTTCGTCTATTTCCAACAATTAAATCCTTTACTAATTTAATTAACTAATTAATTAAATTCGGGGTGTTACACTCCTATCCTCTGCAAGATTTGATAAGGACCAACAAAACGTGGAGTGAGCTTTCTAGACTTCAAAGCTCGAGTGATAAGTGCAAAATGTAACTATTTTTGTATATAAGATTTGTTGCACTTATCGATACTTTTTGGTTAATATCGTTCGAATAAACCTGAATTTGTTTATAAATACGTTTGCTTTACATTTTAGTGTATATATTGCGTATCGTGTAAATATCATTGAGTTTAATTGATTTTCTCTCATTTTTTAGGCATTTAATCATGGATATCTTGCCATATTCATAAAGAGCATTTAATAAGCTTTCCAGCGCTTCCGACCGTGCGTAAATCAGAGTTGCGGTTCAAAAGTAGTGGTCCAAATAAGAGCTAGTTTGCTGTCAAGTTCGCTTTGCGAGTGTGCCAGCGAATGTTCGCTTTGCAAATGCTAGGCGAGTTCCCAGCGAAGACTCCCAGAATTGGACAGGGGAGAAAAGGACTAAAGTTCGCTTTGCAAACTGTGCAGCAAGCATTCGCTTCGCGAATAAATCGTTCGCACTGCGAACTTTTGGAATTTTGCAGAGGCGGTTTAGCATTTCAGAGGCACTTAAGTGCCATTTTTTATGGTTCGCTGGGCGAATGAATCGTTCGCATTACGAATGCGCGAATTTTGTAATTGTATTTAAGATATTTTCAGTCCTTTTTTAGGTTATGTTTTTGGGTATTTGTTCCCAATTCATCAAACCTTCATCCTTTGTTTGTTTAGAGCTTAGAAAAGCATCAAAGGTGGTTGCAACTCGACGTTTAGAAGCGGATGATTCTTGGATCGTGATTGAATCCGCGAGAGATTTTGATTCCTCTTCTCTCTTCCCTTTGTAGTTTCCATTGGTGTGAGTTTGTATGTAAGTTTACTTTGATAGTATGTATATTTATTGCTCATGGCTTTGTATGCGAGCTATTTTACAAATCTCTATTGGTGTTATCCTTGTTTTAATTGCTTTATGCAAGGATTTGAGTTGCGGTAGACATATCCTCCTTGAATTCGGAATTAGGATGAGCATTTATTAGGTTCTAGACTCTAGAGATAGATTTAGGCTTAATATTCACTTGAGTATCGATTCTTAATGCTTCCGTGTAGTCGAGTTGCGTGAGACATCACCTCCGAGGCAATACGGTTGTTCTCTCAACTTTGTGTTAGACATAACCTTTGTTATGGGCGATACGTGATAATGTGGACGAGTGATTTAGGTTGCGTGCAAATGAGTAGTAAGTTTGAGTATTTGGTAGGGTAAATGAAATGCAAACCCGAGAGTTCTCTACTCTCCAAAGAATGAATTCTTTTTATTTTCATCAGTTTTATTCTTGCATTTACTTTTAAGAATATTTTAAACCCAAGCTCTTTAACGTTTAAACTGTCGAACGACATTCTTTCCCTCGAACCGATCTCTGTGGACACGACATAAATCCCGGAGGGAATTTTTTCCGAAAATAAATATTTTTGCTTGCTTGCCGCTATTCCGCAACCAACAAAATGGCGCCATTGCAGGGGATTGGTTTTGATATTGAGTCGCATTCCGATAGTTTTGATGTTTTGGAGCTTTGTACATAATCGTTTATATTGTATATATGCTTGTATAGATACTTGTTTTGCTTTTATTTTTCATTATGTTTGTTCAAGTGTTGTGTATATTTTGTACTCGTAATGTTTGTTTAAGTGTTTGGTTAGGACACTTTCTTTTGGTTTGCGTGGTGAGGCATCACCATGGCATGAAGGAAGGAAGTTACTAGCTAAGCACTGTAAAGGCGTCGAGCTTACGATGTAAAACAAGCATGTTGTATTATATTTTTGTTGTTGTTTAGTTTAGGTAGTGTGGTGAACTTGTTTAATGCATTTTCACTCGGTTTTTTTAGTTGTTTATACTAATAATTCTTGTGATTGTCAATGAGCTTGTTTTGATTAGCTTGTGGGAATTTAAGGTGATGTTCCAAGTTTGATCGTTTTAACTTGCGGATGTGTGGTAATGATATTGTTAAGTTTTGTACACGTCCAAGGTATGTGTTTATCGCTTTCTTGACTTTAGCATATTCATGATACTTAGGCATTTTACAAACTTCCATGCCATTCATTCTTTTGTATACTTGTTCTTGTTGTGAATCACTTTAGTTCCCAACCTTTTTGTGAGGTGGCTTTGTGTTGCGGTGAGAATCGGATATCAAGCTATTAATTAAACTTGCATCACAAAACATGAAATTCACCACCGAGCTTTGATTTATCCAAAGGAAAGGGTAAAGAACGAAAACCCTAAAAAGAGAATCTAGGTTCGGGGGTTGGTTATACTAAGGGAAGGTATTAGCACCCTAAGTATCTGTAGTACTCTACAGGAACCTCTTGTAAGTATTTGTGTTATGTTATTGTTTGCTTGCTAAGGGAAGAAGTGCTAAAGGTAAAGACCTAGGGTATATACACTAAGTATGGTCTAAGGGTGTAAAAAGAAAATGTGGAATCCGAGAAGGCATCGGATGTAAAGGAAAAAGATGGAAAAAGAAAAAGGTAGCTCGCTAGGATCTCGCAATCCTATGCCTACGTATTCTCAAGGTGAACTTGAGAAATCAGAGCAATTGTAGTTCCCCTCAACGGGGGTGAAGAACTCTTGACTGTGGTCAAGGTTCCAAGGGGAAAGTAGGGTCTGACGGCAAGACACCTACGTGGAGTGCGGCGACTCCAAACCTAAGGCTAGGTTAGAAAGGGAATGAATTGTACACGGGAAAGTAGGGTCTGACAGCAAGACACCTACGTGGAGTGTGGCGACTCCAAACCTAAGGCTAGGTTAATATGGAGAAGTTAATTATGACTATGAGGTCAAAGGTGGTAATGAGCTATCTATGACTTTGAGGTCAATAGAGAGACTTTCCTTTGGAATGAGGGGAGACAACTTCTTGTGAACAAGAGTTGAAGAGGGATTGAAGTATGAATGATAAACAATAGAAGTTCAAGAACTCAAGGGGATAAACAATAGTATCAATCAAGTATGAATAACATCAAAGTGTTGAAATAAATACCCATGTGGGTCACCTTTAGACATGCTCATGGTTAAGTTTATGTGCAAAATGACAACATATGCATAAAGTAAAAAACAAAGTATATGACCAACACGAACTCAATGAAACAGAGTATCAAAGATTAAACGGGGACAACAACTCAAAATATGAATGCAAACGAGTCACGTGAATTAGAAGTCCAAATAAAAAATAGTAGTAATTAGATGGTCACGAATAAACCCTAAATATTGACATCCTAAAAATAATTCAAGATTAATCCAAAATATTTTTGAGTTAGATATTTTCTTATTAATTTAAAAAAATGGGATAACTAATAAAAAGAAAACTCCTAAATTGAAACTAAGGATTTAAGAAACAAACTAAACAATTTATAAAAACTGAATATTAAGATACTAAATTAAACTAATTAAAAAAAAAAGAAAGTATAGAGGCGGGATGAGAGGGTGGTTTGATGTAGTGAGCCCTACACCAAGAGTTTTTAAACTCTATCGGCCCATCCCATTAGGCCCAGATGGATCTGTCAAATAGAAGCAGTTAAACAAAAACTTCATTCCAAAAGTTTTGGGCGATAGGAAAACGACAAATACGTGCCACGTACTTCCCCTTATACCTCACGATTCCCATGCACACTCAACCCACAAACTCTTCTCTTCTTTTCCTTCTTAAAACAATGAACAACAACAAAGCATGACCGTGAATTTTAATCCTACGCTCACACTACACCAATCCTACCCATCAAAACGAAGCATCCTGTACATGGACCACAGCTTTTGTCATGCAATCATAAGTAATGCACTCTAACAACCATGCTACATCATTCTTCAAACATTCACAAGAGAGTACTAAGCAAATAACCAAACTACAACCCTTACATCGCCATAGTCCTTCGTGTTGATGCTCACAGGATAAACACAACACAACAGGGGTAGTAGAACAAACAATGCAGTAAAGTTCTAACAATGGCCTCAAAACAAACTTGACAGATTACAACCTTGTAGCAACACACCAATCCGAACACACACGTAAAAGAAGGGCTTGCTCGGTTGATTATAAGTAAATGGCAACACGTGAATAGGACCTGACTTATATTCTAGATCGCGAGCTAAACATCACCGAATCGAAACCGAAATAACTTAAAGACTACACGCATGATCCCACACCCAAGTAACGTAAGAACCAAAACTTAGAGCACCAAACAAAATGTTATAGGAAGCTATTTTCTATTATCGAACGACTCCGTAAAACGTCGAATATCCGACATCTATTAAACAACAGCAACATAATAAACAAAACCACGACTGAAGCTTAGGGGAAATAAGGCACGAAACATGTTTTTTTAGAGCTGACATAAATCTCAACATTACAAACTCAAAGACTCCGAACATGCCATCCTTCCTACTTGTTCTATCGTTTCACTAACAAGATTCAAACAATAATCTTGAGAAACACAAACCTCTCAGAATACTCACAACATAAGAATATTTAGAGACCTAAACCACTCACCAAAATGACTTCAACAAGAAGAAAGCGAAGGAGAAATGATACATTCAGAATTGGAACCAAACCTTACAGGGTAAAATCATGCCAAAACAAAGTTCACAAGAACAATCATACTATCAACTTAGGTTGGTGCAAATGCAAACATAGACTTAACAATAGTGAGGAAATAATTATGACTTGTACGTGTGCATGCTATTATGAATATAAAAGAAAAGTGAATGAGGCTTACCTCTTGGAGCTTAGATATCTTCTCTCTTTTCAAATGATAATGCGCAAGCTGCTGGTGTAATGGAGATGTGGTTGTGAAGCTATTCACAATGGTGAGTTGTTTTGAGTGAGGCTACTGTGTGTATTTTCTTTGTGTTGTTGTTGTCTTTTTGCTCTGCTTGTGTTGTTATACAAAGAGAAAACAAGTTTATGGTGTCTTTGAGAGAAATGGAATGAATGAGAAAAGGTTGTTCTCTTTGTTGGTATTTGGTTCCTTCCTTTGCAATGAAGTGGATATTGTGTTTTTGTTGTTGCTTGGTATTCTGATTGTTTGTGATAAAGGAATGAGAATGCATCTCCTTTTATAGGAGAGTCAACCGGTCCATGGCATTGAAGACACAAAGGGTGATGGTTTTGTTTTTCAAAGAAAAGTGGTTGGGTGGTACTGCACGCATGGTTTTCTTGCAGACCAACCTTGAGCCAAGTGCCACAATTGATGGTTGCTTGTTTTACAACTTGAGTCAGAGAAAAAGGGGTTCATGAACCAAAAGGCATGGCATCAACAAACTTATCTGATGGTTTTAGACTTTACAACCTAGTGTTCTCATACTAGCTTTTGTCAAGTACAAGGTTTTTGTACCTTTGCAATCTCTTTGGCACGATTTGGTGGGAAAAGTGGTTGGCAAGAAATGACTCAATAGGTTGCACTTGTGTTTGGCTATGATTCAGTTCAAAATGAACTTGGTTTGTGTAATGAAAATTCAAGTTATGAACTTCTATTTTGGCACACGACTACACTTCCAACCCTAGACCAAAATATCACCACTCTTGATTCTATGGAGTAATGGCATGGAACATTTGTTTCTTTTTTTTTAAAGATTAACTAAATCAAATTAGACAAAAATGAAAAGTAAAAACTATAATTTAAATTAAAATGAAAATAGAATTAAACTAAATTAATAAAACTAAATTAAGGCTAAAATAAAAATAATCTAAATTAAAAATATACACTAAATTAAAAGTATAAACTAAAAAGTTATAAATTGAAATAAAAATATAAATGACATGGAATGATAAAATTGGATAAAAGTGGTATGGTTGATGATCAATGAAATGTTTAACTAAAATGCAAAAATAATGCTGACTTAGAATGATATGCAAAAGATCGGAATATCTGAGGGTAAAATTTGGGGTACAATAGTTGCCCCTATTTAAATAGCTTTAACGGATGACACGAGGGATGAAAATCCTTGAGAGATCAAGGTGAAAGATATTTAAATATAGCAAACCAAAAATTTTTCCCTTAGATGGAATGCAGATGCTAAGGACAAACAACAAACATGCACATGCTGACATGCCATGAACTTCTAGTATGATGAAAATGATGGAATGGTAGTGCAAAGATGCAGACAAACCAAACTCCAACAGATAAGGAGCAAACCACCACAGATGAGCTTACTGGGGAAGGATAAAGCTTAGTATCCACGAGGAGGACTCACTGGGGATACAGATCGATCAACAAAAAAGACTCAATGGGGAGACTCTAAGGATGCACCGGGGATAGAAACGTAAAGAGGAAGTCCTACAGGTCCTCACTGGGAATGGGAGCCAGAGAGGTGCTCTCCACTGGGGAAAAGTCTAACGAGATAGACGACAGGTTTATAGGTGACCGGACGACACCGGGGAAATGAAAGTACACTCTTTACTGGGCATGGAACCAGAAAGAAGACACGATCTCTACTGGGGATCAATTTGAAATGAAAGGATAGACATCAACAAAAGATTTTCTGGGATTTTCTCGTACTGAAGAGTTTAAACGGGATCTTCGAGAAAAGCCAAAAGAGAAAAGACACATCCGGAGAAACGTCATATGGCAAAAGAAACCAATCATCCAATAATGGCTTTGAATGAAAGGTTCAAGTCACAACATCTAATAATGGCTTTAGATAAAGGTGAGCAAACAAGACTATATGGCATTGAATAAAAGGACACCAAGCATTCAATAATGGCTTTGAATGGAAGGTACAAATCATAATAGCTGAGAATGGCATCAGATGAATGTGAACAGAGACTGCATTCAAGAATGACATTGAATGCAAAGAAACCAGTCACCCAATAATGGCTTTGAACAAAAGGTATAACTCACAATATCTAATAATGGCTTTAGATAAGAGTGGACAAAGATTACATTCAAGAATGGCATTGAATACAAAGAAACCAGTCACCCAATAATGGCTTTGAATGAAAAGTATAACTCACAATATCTAATAATGGCTTTAGATAAAAGTGAACAAAGGCTCGATCCGGTAAAACATCCGAAAGAGAGACACATCCGGAAAGGCATCGGATGGTAGAGAAACCGGACATCCAATAATGGCTTTGAATGAAAGGTAAACTCAAACTATCTAAGAAGGCATCAGATACGAATGAGACAAAAGGTGAAATCTAAGAAGGCATTGGATAAAAGGAGACCAAACATTCAATAATGGCTTTGAACGAAAGGTACGAATCACAATATCTAATAATGGCTTTAGATGAAAGTGAACAAAGACTCGGTCTGGTAAAATATCAGAAAGAGAGACACATCCGGAAAGGCATCAGATGGTAAGGAAACCAGACATCCAATAATGGCTTTGAATGAGAGGCATAACTCATAATATATAATAATGGCTTTAGATGAATGTGAACAGTAAGAATCCAAGAAAGCATTGGACGAAAGGACACCGGTCATCCAATAATGGCTTTGAACGAAAGGTACAAATTGCGGCATCTGAGAAAGCATCAGATAAACGTGAGAAAGGTAGAGATCCAAGAAAGCATTGGATAAAAGGGATCACAGTATCCAAGACAGCATTAAATGACTGTGAACTTTCAGGAATGGTACTGAAAGTAAAGGTAAATCACTATATTCAGGAATGGTATCGAATGATAGTGAGAAAGACATCCAGGAATGGCACTGAATGAATAGATAAGACTTTCAGGAATATCACTAAAAGATATCCAAGCAAATTTGATTGTGGTTACAGAAGGTAGGCAAAACTTCCAGGAATAGCACTGGGAGAAACAAGAGGAATAAGATATCCAGGAATGGCACTGGCGATCACAAGAGACAGACATCCAGGAATGGTACTGGAGTGAGAGAATATAAAGATCCAAGAATAGCACTGGAATGAGAGAAGACCAACATCTATCAACAAGATTAGATGCGCAAGAGAATGACAACATTCAGGAATGGCACTGAATGACAGGATAGGTAACGTTTTGGTAAGACGTGGATAATGACACGACCTCGGGAGAAATGCAAACGAGGATGAAACACTCATGATATGCATATGTATATGAATTATGCAGATGATATATGATCAAATGGGAATGCAGATGTCGACGACATGGCTCGACTCTCTGGGAAGACAAGACTGGAAGACTGATTCCTCTACACGGAGATCACTGCCATTCTGCTTGGGACTAGAGATGCTTCTGCTGAACACATCTTTGCCACACTAATAAACTGTATCTAGTGATGATCCTTGTAAAGAAGGATGGAGAGCTGCTTGGGGGTTATTCAAGTAACTTACCCCAGATTAGCTGACAGTTGTAGATGAACTGATCTTTGCTTCAGCTTGATTGATTCTGGAAATGACCGTTTCATGGTGCTCTTAGAAAGCTTGCCCCAGTCTGAGTCTTGAAAAATCTTCTGTATAAACCAAAACTGGGAAGTCGCCATTAAAACACAAATCTTGAACTGATTCTCCATAGGATGTGGAAGGAACTTGTCCCTGATAGGATCACTGACCAAGTTTCTTAACTGTTTGAAAATTCCTTAAGAAGAAAGCTAGTTTGCAAACAAAAGTATTTGTACAAATGTGGTAAATGCAAAGTTCAAACAACTTTTGAAATCAAAATCAAATTGCAAAACAAATGAATCACTGGTCTGAACACGGCGTTTCAAGACATTTAGGAATGAAAAGTAAAGCAAAAGGTGTGATACCAAAACAAATGATCTGCAAAAATCTTTGGGAGTCGGGTTACGCAACCTTGCTGTAGTATGCTTTCAAAATGACCTTGCTTCAATTAGGTCTTTCGAGGGTCGTAACGTGGCTTGGTTCACGGTTTAAGAAACAAAGGATAAAGGCTCAAAGTTTATTTGTACCCACCCAATCTTCGTGATGATCTTCAGTCCTACGCTCAGTTAACTCAAACTATGCATTCAGGTTCCTATAGGTTAGGAATTACACTGATGATAGTAACGATGATGGTTCAAAATTCAATGGACTTGAGATGGCAGTCACCGCTTCCTTACAACTTTTGGTTGTCATACAAGTTTGTCTTTGAGGATTTTAGTAACCTCTTGATTCAGCGAGATACCCCATTTTTGCCTAAGTCTCCTTCATAGGTTTTGACTTAGCGGGGGTTTTTTTTTTAAGTGACTGCCTTGCTTAATGATTACAGTGAACCATCATTGGCGTTAGACCTGAAAGACATCTTCGACACTTGCTTGTCGTGTGCGAAGGAAAACTGTGAGTGTAACATTTTGTTGAAAGTCGTCTTGCATGAAGCTCTTGTAATTGAATGCACAATCCAGTTAACTGAGAACTACCCTGCCCCAGGTTAAAATTGCGGGTTTTTATTTGTAAAGAAAAGAAACTCCTACTTTAAGGCTCAAAGAGGTTGACGAGGGATTAACTTCCTTATTTCTCCAGTGTTTGGGAATTGAAACAATGCCTTACATCATCAGCAAAGTTTTGATTTGAAAGCATACCAACAGTAATTATGAGTATTAAGTATCATCATCCTCCCTCCGATCTTGGCATAATCAAAAGGAAAGTGGAAAAGAGATAACGCATTTTGCAAAAGAAAGCATAGAGATGTAAATAGCAAACACAAATGAATTGAATCAAAAATTACAATGCTCATTTCATTAATTTTGAAAGTACAAACATAATTTGAAAGCAAACAACTATTACAAGATAAGGAAAATGCAAACAACAAGAAACAAGGCCTAGTGACTAATCAAACACAAGGATGAGTTGTCCTGTCTTTAAGAAGTAGCTGACCTGAAGTCGACTGATGCTTCACTTGGCGTGCCCTAGCAGAGGATTGCTCTGAACATTGGGATTGTCCTTAAAGCAGAGGATTTTGTTTCTCATCAGCTCCTGTACTCTAGCCTTCAATGCAAAGCAACCTTCCAAGTTATGGCTTGCACCACCTTGATGGTATTCACAATGAAGATCCGCCCTATAGCCGGCTGGAAGAGGATTTGGAGGAGGAGGCAAAGACCTTGTGGTAATCAAACCTTGTTGAACCAAACCAGGATAACGTTCAGTGTAAGTCATGGGAATAGGATCAAAATGACCCCTATTACGGTACCGGTTTTGTCCAACAGGCGGACGTTTGAGAGCTTGAGTTGGTCGTGGTGCAGCAACCACAGGAGTAACAGTAGCAACAATAGGGTGAATGGTATACCGAGGTTGGGGACGAGGCCTTCTTGCTTCAACCATGACAGCATTAGTCTGTTCTTCCTTTTTCTTCTGAAAGTTACCATAGGATTTCTTCACAGCATTGGAAGATTCAATAGCCTTGGACACTTTTCCCTTCTTAAGACCTTCCTCTAATCTTTGGCAATAGTAACCAAATCAGTGAAATTGGAGGACAGGGTATCCATGAACATTCCAGTTAACTCTTTCTCAGCCAAAGGAGGTTCAACCTGGGAAGCCAACTCTCTTCAGCGCTGAGCATACTCCTTGAAAGACTCTTTATCATTCTGAGACATGTTTTGCAGTTGACGGGGATCAGGAGCCACGCCGAGGTTATACTTATACTGCTTCGTGAAGGCATTTATGAGATTTTGGAAGCAGTGAATAGAGTTTTGCTCGAGACCCATATACCATTTGAGCGATGCTCCACTCAAGCTGTCTTGAAAACAGTGAATGAGCAACTTCTGATTCTTGGCATGAGCAGTCATCCTGCGAAGATACATGACCAAATGAGCTCTTGGGCAAGAGTGACCCTTGTACTTCACAAAATCTGGAGTTATGAACTTAGCAGGTATAACAAGGTCTGATACTAAACACATGTTGTCTGCATCCACATTAAAGAAATCAGTACCCTCAACGGCTTTGAGTCTCTTCTCTATGCTCTAAAACTGCTCTCAGACAACCTCAGGTTCAACAAAGTCTTCACGGTCTTCTCCTTGAGCACTGGTAGCATTGTACTCATAGAGGGGATTCTCGAAAGAAGCTCGAACAGTCTGTGGAACAGCAAGGACCACCGGTCTGGGCTCGGCGAAAATAAGATCTTGAAAGACGGGCATAGTAGTCTGACCAACCATAGCAGTAGACGCAATCGGTGGTGAATAGTTGTGTGGCAAACCAAACTCGGGCCAGGTTGAAGGTGGCATATGAACTGGTAGAGGATCAGCGCTTGAAACTTCCTGGATGACAGTCCTTTGGGGTTGTTCTCCCCTAGCAATCAAAACTTGAATCATCTCAGTGAGTTTGGTCACGCTTAACTTAAGGTCATCGATTTCCATTCAGACCTCAGCGTTGTGTACCTCTTGCTCTGACATCTTGCGTCTGTAATTAGCTCTAGTTCGGTATCGGTGTCGAGGAATCAGCTTGACGACTCACAGGTAACACTGAAAGATAGAGACCACTGGAAATGAGTAGTTGGGTAGACAGACGCATGCAATGAATCATGCAAAGATGCAAATGATATGTAATGCAATGCAAACAGGATACAAAACACATGCAACAGGGTCAAGGGTTTGAGATCACAGCATGAAGTCCAGGTAAAGAACCAACCACAGGGTGTGTACTAGGGTTCTTGTATCTGCAGAGCAAGGTTCTAAAGAGTTCCCAGAGTCGACAACCCATCTTTCAGATTTTATCAACTTCCCAATTGCTCGGTGATCAATAAAATCCTCAAGAGAGTCTCGTCTGAGCGTAGTATCGCGTAGCAATCATTTAGGATTACTCCCTCATAATCATCGCACTACATCCTAAATAGGCCAAGTGGGGTAAAGAGTAACTAATGGTCATCAGTATCCCTGGCACCAAGGTCGAAAGTGGCAACACATTCACGATTGCTCGTTCAGCATATACCACCCTCAAGAGGGCCACAACTGAGTGTGGAAATTCAAGTCAACTCCTTTGGGATTTCTCCCTCGAAGTCTCCTTGACTATGTCCACGATCCTATCATAAGTGTACGCTCAAGTCCGGGTTAGGACTTATCCTCACCACTCAAAGTAGCAACCCTGCATACAGAAAACCCAAGCATAGACAAATATATACAGATATAAATATGTACAAATATGCAAACAAGCAAACATGTAAGATAACACAAATACAAACAAGGTGGGCTTAACCCTCTTAGGGAATTGATCCCCAGTGAAGTCGCCATTTCTGTTGCGGTGAAAATCGGATATCAAGCTATTAATTAACTTGCATCACAAAACATGAAATTCACCACCGAGCTTTGATTTATCCAAAGGAAAGGGTAAAGAACGAAAACCCTAAAAAGAGAATCTAGGTTCGGGGGTTGGTTATACTAAGGGAAGGTATTAGCACCCTAAGTATCTGTAGTACTCTACAGGAACCTCTTGTAAGTATTTGTGTTATGTTATTGTTTGCTTGCTAAGGGAAGAAGTGCTAAAGGTAAAGACCTAGGATATATACACTAAGTATGGTCTAAGGGTGTAAAAAGAAAATGTGGAATCTGAGAAGGCATCGGATGTAAAGGAAAAAGATGGAAAAAGAAAAAGGTAGCTCGCTAGGATCTCGCAATCCTATGCCTACGTATTCTCAAGGTGAACTTGAGAAATCAGAGCAATCGTAGTTCCCCTCAACGGGGGTGAAGAACTCTTAACTGTGGTCAAGGTTCCAAGGGGAAAGTAGGGTCTGACGGCAAGACACCTACGTGGAGTGCGGCGACTCCAAACCTAAGGCTAGGTTAGAAAGGGAATGAATTGTACACGGGAAAGTAGGGTCTGACAGCAAGACACCTACGTGGAGTGTGGCGACTCCAACCCTAAGGCTAGGTTAACAGGAAGAAGTTATTTATGACTATGAGGTCAAAGGTGGTAATCAACTATCTATGACTTTGAGGTCAATAGAGAGACTTTCCTTTGGAATGAGGGGAGACAACTTCTTGTGAACAAGAGTTGAAGAGGGATTGAAGTATGAATGATAAACAATAGAAGTTCAAGAACTCAAGGGGATAAACAATAGTATCAATCAAGTATGAATAACATCAAAGTGTTGAAATAAATACCCATGTGGGTCACCTTTAGACATGCTCATGGTTAAGTTTATGTGCAAAATGACAACATAGGCATAAAGTAAAAAACAAAGTATATGACCAACACGAACTCAATGAAACAGAGTATCAAAGATTAAACGGGGACAACAACTCAAAATATGAATGCAAACGAGTCACGTGAATTAGAAGTCCAAAAAAAATAGTAGTAATTAGATGGTCATGAATAAACCCTAAATATTGACATCCTAAAAATAATTCAAGATTAATCCAAAATATTTTTGAGTTAGATATTTTCTTATTAATTTAAAAAAATGAGATAACTAATAAAAAGAAAACTCCTAAATTGAAACTAAGGATTTAAGAAACAAACTGAACAATTTATAAAAATTGAATATTAAGATACTAAATTAAACTAATTAAAAAAAAGAAAGTATAGAGGCGGGATGAGAGGGTGGTTTGATGTAGTGAGCCGTACACCAAGAGTTTTTAAACTCTATCGGCCCATCCCATTAGGCCCAGATGGATCAGTCAAATAGAAGCAGTTAAACAAAAACTTTATTCCAAAAGTTTTGGGCGATAGGAAAACGACAAATACGTGCCACGTACTTCCCCTTATACCTCACGATTCCCATGCACACTCAACCCACAAACTCTTCTCTTCTTTTCCTTCTTAAAACAATGAACAACAACACAGCATGACCGTGTATTTTAATCCTACGCTCACACTACACCAATCCTACCCATCAAAACGAAGCATCCTGTACATGGATCACAGCTTTTGTCATGCAATCATAAGTAATGCACTCCAACCACCATGCTACATCATTCTTCAAACATTCACAAGAGAGTACTAAGCAAATAACCAAACTACAACCCTCACATCGCCATAGTCCTTCGTGTTGATGCTCACAGGATAAACACAACACAACAGGGGTAGTAGAACAAACAATGCAGTAAAGTTATAACAATGGCCTCAAAACAAACTTGACATGTTACAACCTTGTAGCAACACACCAATCCGAATACACACGTAAAAGAAGGGCTTTCTCGGTTGATTATAAGTAAATGGCAACACGTGAATAGGACCTGACTTATATTCTAGATCGCGAGCTAAACATCACCGAATCGAAATCGAAATAACTTAAACACTACACCCATGATCCCACACCCAAGTAACGTAAGAACCAAAACTTAGAGCACCAAACAAAATGCTACAGGAAGCTATTTTCTATTATCGAACGACTCCGTAAAACGTCGAATATCCGACATCCGTTAAACAACATCAGTGTAATAAACAAAACCACGACTGAAGCTTAGGGGAAATAAGGAACGAAACATGTTTTTTTTAGAGCTGACATAAATCTCGACATTACAAACTCAAAGACTCCGAACATGCCATCCTTCCTACTTGTTCTATCGTTTCACTAACAAGATTCAAGCAATAATCTTGAGAAACACAAACCTCTCAGAATACTCACAACATAAGAATATTTAGATACCTAAACCACTCACCAAAATGATTTCAACAAGAAGAAAGCGAAGGAGGAATGATACATTCAGAATTGGAACCAAACCTTACAGGGTATAATCATGCCAAAACAAAGTTCACAAGAATAATCATACTATCAACTTAGGTTGGTGCAAATGCAAACATAGACTTAACAATAGTGAGGAAACTATTATGACTTGTACGTGTGCATGCTATTATGAATATAAAAGAAAAGTGAATGAGGCTTACCTCTTAGAGCTTAGATATCTTCTCTCTTTTTAAATGATAATGCGCAAGCTCCTGGTGTAATGGAGATGTGGTTGTGAAGCTATTCACAATGGTGAGTTGTTTTGAGTGAGGCTACTGTGTGTATTTTCTTTGTGTTGTTGTTGTCTTTTTGCTCTGCTTGTGTTGTTATACAAAGAGAAAACAAGTTTATGGTGTCTTTGAGAGAAATGGAATGAATGAGAAAAGGTTGTTCTCTTTGTTGGTATTTGGTTCCTTCCTTTGCAATGAAGTGGATATTGTGTTTTTGTTGTTGCTTGGTATTCTGATTGTTTGTGATAAAGGAATGAGAATGCATCTCCTTTTATAGGAGAGTCAACCGGTCTATGGCATTGAAGACACAAAGGGTGATGGTTTTGTTTTTCAAAGAAAAGTGGTTGGGTGGTGCTGCACGCATGGTTTTCTTGCAGACCAACCTTGAGCCAAGTGCCACAATGGATGGTTGCTTGTTTTACAACTTGAGTCAGAGAAAAAGGGGTTCATGAACCAAAAGGCATGGCATCAACAAACTTATCTGATGGTTTTAGACTTTACAACCTAGTGTTCTCATACTAGCTTTTGTCAAGTACAAGGTTTTTGTACCTTTGCAATCTCTTTGGCACGATTTGGTGGGAAAAGTGGTTGGCAAGAAAAGACTCAATAGGTTGCACTTGTGTTTGGCTATGATTCAGTTCAAAATGAACTTGGTTTGTGTAATGAAAATTCAAGTTATGAACTTCTATTTTGGCACACGACTACACTTCCAACCCTAGACCAAAATACCACCACTCTTGATTCTATGGAGTAATGGCATGGAACATTTTTTTTTTTTTTTAAGATTAACTAAATCAAATTAGACAAAAATAAAAAGTAAAAACCATAATTAAAATTAAAATTAAAATGAAAATAGAATTAAACTAAATTAATAAAACTAAATTAAGGCTAAAATAAAAATAATCTAAATTAAAAATATACACTAAATTAAAAGTATAAACTAAAAAGTTATAAATTGAAATAAAAATATAAATGAAATGGAATGATAAAATTGGATAAAAATGGTATGGTTGATGATCAATGAAATGTTTAACTAAAATGCAAAAATAATGCTGACTTAGAATGATATGCAAAAGATCATAATATCTGAGGGTAAAATTTGGGTTACAACACTTTGCATTGTCCATATATGCGCGGAGTACCAACTTTCTTGTTCTAACTGGATTTTATTATGTTTAATCTGTTGCTTGTGTTGATTATATGAATGCATGAAAAGGATCAAGGCAATTTTTTTTCATTTTGAGCACAACTACCTAGCCAAATAGTCATTCACCTTGTGAGCGTGTGATCGTTTGTAACCCCTTTGAGCTTTTTGATCCATGTTTTATTTGAACTTAATGCTTGTCTATGAGTATTTAGTTCACTTATTTTTTATTGGATTTTGTTTTTTCTTGGACCCTCAATTTTGTATTGTTGTATGGATTTTTTCCTTGCCTTAGAAAGTAGGGAGTATTCACATGATGATGTGGTTGAATTCAAGTTGGGGAGAGAATGGTTGTTTACTCATTGGTTGGATTCTATGAGGTTGAAAAAGAAAATAAAAAAGAGAAAAATATGACAAAGAAAAGAAATGAAAAATGTGAAAAAGAAAGAAAAAGAAAATCCTTGAGAAATGAAACAAAAAAAGTTCAAATAATTGTGCTAAATAAGTATTGTGTTTTGTGTAACACTTGGGATTTTGGAAGAAGTTTATTGGAATTCTGTGTTTGAGTCTTTGTGAGCTGATCACTCCCTTAGGTTTAGGCAAGTTTTTGTTTCAATTACCTTTAGAAATTAGCCCTTGTTTGTTTACCCGACCGCGCTAGAACCTTGAAAGCCCTTGTGATTCTTGCTTTTATGTTTTCAATATGATTTTTGGATGAGTGCATAATTTAGTCTTTTGTTTGGAAGATTGTTCTGTGAGTGTAAAGTACCTTATTTTGTGTTTTTCATCTACCGATGATTGTTTTTGCTAGGTGTGATTCACATTTGAACTTGTGTTATTTTAGGATGTTTGGCATGATTTTTGTATTTTGCATTTGTTTCGTGACTATGTTGTCGTCGTAGTTTAGTGGTAAGTATTTACTTTGTGTGTACCATTTTCATTTGAACCATTCATTTGTCCGTTTTTCAAAACTTGTTGATTCGTGATTCTTTGGTTTTTGCGTTTGTTTCTTGAGCTAGTTGATTCTTGTTTGAGGACAAACAAGTTTAAGTCTGGGAGAGTTTGATAAGTGCAAAATGTAACTATTTTTGTATATAAGTTTTGTTGCAATTATCGATACTTTTTGGTTAATATCGTTTGAATAAACCCCGATTTGTTTATAAATACGTTTACTTTACATTTTAGTGTATATATTGTGTATCGTGTAAATATCATTGAGTTTAATTGATTTTCTCTCATTTTTGCAGGTATTCAATCAAGGATATCTTGCCATATTCATAAAGAACATTTAATAAGCTTTCCAGCGCTTTCGATCGTGCGTAAATCAGAGTTGTGGTTTAGAAGTTGTGGTCCAAGTAAGAGCCGGTTTGCTGTCATGTTCGCTTTGCGAGTGTGCCAGCAAATGTTCGCTTTGTGAATGTCTGGCGAGTTCCCAGCGAAGGCTCCCAGAATTGGACAGGGGAAAAATGGACAAAAGTTCGCTTTGCAAACTGTGCAGCGAGCATTCTCTTTGCGAATAAATCGTTCGCACTGCGAACTTCTGGAATTTTGCAGAGGCGGTTTAGCATTTCAGAGGCACTTAAGTGCCATTTTTGATGGTTCGCTGGGCGAATGAATCGTTTGCACTGCGAATGCGCGAATTTTGTAATTGTATTTAATAGATTTTCAGTCATTTTTTAGGTTATGCTTTGGGGTATTTGTTCCCAATTCATCAAACCTTCATCCTTTGTTAGTTTAGAGCTTAGAAAAGCATCAATGGTGGTTGCAACTTAACGTTTGGAGGCGGATGATTCTTGGATCGTGATTGACACCGCGAGAGATTTTGATTCCTCTTCTCTCTTCCCTTTGTAGTTTCCATTGGTGTGAGTTTATATGTAAGTTTACTTTGATAGTATGTATATTTATTGCTCATGGCTTTGTATGCGAGCTATTTTACAAATCTCTATTGGTGTTATCCTTGTTTTAATTGCTTTATGCATGGATTTGAGTTGTGGTAGACATATCCTCCTTGAATCCGGAATTAGGATGAGCATTTATTAGGTTCTAGACTCTAGAGATAGATTTAGGCTTAATATTCACTTGAGTATCGATTCTTAATGCTTTCGTGTGGTCGTGTTGCGAGAGACATCACCTCCGAGGCGATACGGTTGTTCTCTCAACTTTCCGTTAGACATAACCTTTGTTGTGGGCGATACGTGATAATGTGGATGAGGGATTTAGGTTGCGTGCAAATGAGTAGTAAGTTTGAGTATTTAATAGGGTAGATGAAATGCAAACCCGAGAGTTCTCTACTCTCCAAAGAATGAATTCTTTTTATTTTCATAAGTTTTATTTCTCGCATTTACTTTTAAGCATATTTTAAACCCAAGCTCTTTAACGTTTAAACTATCGAACGACATTCTTTCCCTCGAACCGATCTCTGTGGACACGACATAAATCCCAGAGGGAATTCTTTCCAAAAATAAATATTTTTGCTTGCTTGCCGCTATTCCACAACCAACATCAACCCACACCAGTCATTGGCGTCACCCTAAAATACACATGATCTCCCTCTTGGAATTCAAGTACTTTCCTTCCTCTATCATGGTAACTCTTCTGGCGACTCTGCGAAGCTCTCATCCTTTCTTGGATCATCTTAATCTTCTCAGTCGTCTCCTGCACAATCTCAGGTCCAAGTACATCACTCTCGCCTGACTCATACCAACACAAAGGAGTTCTACATCTCTTTCCATACAAAGCTTCATAGGGCGCCATTCCAATACTAGCATGAACACTATTATTGTATGTGAACTCAATCAACGGCAAATGGATATCCCAAGATCCTCCGTGATCCAACACACAAGCCCTCAGTAAATCCTCTAAAGATCGGATAGTCCTTTCCGTCTGACCGTCTGTTTGCGGATGATATGCAGAAGTCATCCTCAACTTAGTACCCAAAGCATCTTGTAAACTTTTCCAGAACCTCGATGTAAATATTGGACCTCTATCCGACACAATACTCGAAGGTATCCCATGCAACTTCACGATCTCCTCAATATACATCTCAGCCAACTTCCGCATAGAATGATTAATCTTCATCAGTAAGAAATGAGCCGATTTAGTTAATCTATCCACAATCACCCAAATCGAATCATTTCCCTTAGCAGTTCTCGGCAACCCCGACACAAAATCCATGGAAATGCTATCCAATTTCCATTCTGGGATATTCAACGGTTGCATCATACCTAAAGGCTTCGGATGCTCAATCTTTGACTTTTGGCACGTGAAACACGCATAAACAAACTCCGCAATATCCTTCTTCATACCTGGCCACCAAAATAGCTTTTTCAAATCCTAGTACATCTTCGTAGCATCGGGATGAATACTCAACCTACTTCGATGTCCTTCCTCAAGAATTCTCTTCTTAATATCTAGAACATCAGGGACACACACCCTGTCTCTGAACATCATCACACCATTCTCACCAATCCAGAATTCACCTCTGTTACCTTGGTTGATCAATGTCAAATGGTCAACCAACTTCAAGTCAGATTGTTGTCCCACTCTGATCTCTTCTAGAATACCACTAGTCAATTTTAACATCCCCAACCTCACACTGTCCGGAGTTTCTTCGTATACCAAACTCAAATCTCAGAATTGCTCAATTAATTCCAACTCTTTCACCATAGGCATCGACATATGCAATGACTTCCTGCTCAAGGCATCAACCACTACATTTTCTTTACCAGGATGGTAATTCAAATCGAAGTCATAATCCTTCAACAATTCCAACCACCTTCTAAGCCTCATATTCAACTCTTTCTGATCAAATAAGTACTTTAAACTCTTATGATCGCTAAACACTTCAAATTTAGAGCCAAACAGGTAATGTCTCCAAATTTTTAACACAAACACCACAGCTGCCAACTCTAAGTCATGGGTAGGGTAATTCACTTCATGAACCCTCAACTGCCTGGAAACATAAGCAACAACTTGACCATTCTGCATCAACACTCCTCCAATACCCATCTTCGACGCATCACAATACACTACTAAAGATTCATCTAGATTAGGCAAAATCAACACTGGAGCGGTCGTCAACCTCTTCTTCAATTCCACAAAACTCTCTTCACAAGCTACATCCCACATAAAAGCTTGCCCCTTTCGAGTCAACTGAGTCAAAGGTAATGCCAACTTAGAAAAACCCTCAATAAACTTGCAGTAATATTCTGCCTATCTCAGTAGCAGACTTCAGAGTCTCCCACTGTAGTACAACATCAATCTTAGAAAGATCAACATCAATTCCACCACTTGAAATCACATGGACAAGAAAACTCACCTCCTTCAACCAAAACTCACACTTTGACAGTTTTGCATACAACTTCTTCTCCTTCAATACTTGCAACACAGTCCTCAAATGTTCAACATGCTCTTCTTCAGATTTAGAGTATATCATAAAATCATCAATGAAAACCACAACAAACTGATCCAAATTCTCATGAAAGATCCGATTCATATACTCCATGAACACACCAGGTGCATTGGACACTCCAAATGGCATCACAGTGTATTCATAGTGACCATACCTTGTCCTGAAAGCTGTCTTCGGAATATCATCAGGCTTAACACGAATCTGATGATAACCCAACCTCAAATCAATCTTGCTAAACACACAAGAGCCTACTACGTGATCCATCAAATCGTCGATTCTCGGAATTGGATATTTATTCTAGATAGTCACATTATTCAACTGCCGATAATCAACACACAACCTCATACTTATGTCCTTCTTCTTCACTAACAGCACATGAGCACCCCACGGAGAAACACTCGGTCGGACAGACCTCTTCTCGAACAATTCTTTCACTTGTTTCTTTAATTCACTTAACTCAGAAGCGGACATCCGGTAAGGAGCCATTGACACTAGACTCGTACCTGGTATTAAGTCCACTGCAAACTCTACTTCACGTTCTAGAGCCAAATCACTTATGTCGTCTGGAAACACAACTGGAAATTCACAGACAACGGGTAATTCGACACTCGCAGCTTCACGATCAACCTGCAATGATGCAAACATTGCAAACACCAATGCTTCATCTTCTAGAAGTTCGTCTACTTGCTTAGCACACAGGAACATCAACTCCCCACCATCACCAAACTTAGGAAACTCTACGGTCTCGTTATAACAATTGATATGAACATGGTTGAACTCCAACCAGTTCATTCCAAGGATTTCATCGGTTTGGTGCAAGGGTAAACACACCAAATCCATCACAAAACTCTTCCTAAAAATCGTCAAAGGACATCTCAAACACACAAAGGTAGTAGTAACATAACCATTAGCTGGAGTTTCTATTACCATTCATGTCAGACAATTTCAAACTCAATCTATTATCACATTCAAGCGAGATAAATGAATGAGTAGCACCAGTATCAATAATAACGACTATCTCAACATTATTAATAAAACAAGTACCTCAAATCAGGTTGCCCTTCTCTGGAACTTCTGCACCACTCAAAGCAAACTCTCTGTCATTGGTATGAGCAGCAGTAGCAGTCTTCTTCGATTTCTGACACTGGGTACTGATGTGACCCTTCTCGCCACAATTGAAACAGATTGGACCATCATCCTTACAATCAGTAGCTATATGCCCCTTCTTGCCACATCTGTAACATCTCAACACATTATTGGTGCAAACATCGGCACGGTGGCCTTGCTCGCCACACCTGTAACACTTCCCAGAAGTGGGAGCTGCTCCCCCACTTGTCTTCTTCCCATCTGAAGCCTTCTGTTCCCCTTTGTCAGGTGAAGTCGTATAAGACTTCCCCCTATACTGCCCCTTCTCTTTCTTCTCACTCAGCTGCTTGTAGTGAGCAGATCGAGCTCGGCTATCCTCATCGTAGATCCTACTCTTATCCACCAGCTCAGCATACTTGTGAATCTGTTGGTACCCAATACCCTGCTTGATTTATGGCCTCAGCCCATTCTCGAACTTGAGACACTTGGACACCTCAGCATCAGCACGGTTGTAGTGAGGATAGAACTTCACCAGCACCTCGAACTTCACAGCATACCCTGCCACCGTCATATTTCCTTGCTTCAGCTCAAGGAATTCCACCTTTCTCTTACCACGAGCATCCTCTGGAAAATACTTTCCCTGAAATTCCTGCTTGAACACAGCCTAGGTTATCACAGTGCCAACATCTTCCAGTCTCTGACGGGTGTTATCCCACAATCCTCAGCCTCTTCTGATAGCATATAAGTTTCAAACTGAACTTGTTGCACGTCAGTACACCCCATCACCCAGAAGATCTTCTCGATCACCTTCAATCACTTATGTGCACTCTCTGGATCATGAGTACCCACAAAAGTCGGCAGATTGTTCCTCTGAAACTTCCCCAAAGCATAAAACCCATCCAGAACTCCATCATTCTAATTGTTCTGAGGCATTGCCTGAGCAAGCGACTCCAACGCATCAGCGATAGCACGATAATTTCTTCCATCCATCCTGCATACCACCAACAAGGTTAGAAGAAACAAAACATCGACATTGTACACACACTAGTCGACTGATAGGGGACTGACATCATGTAAAACCTGGCCGGACGGACCGACCTGCTCTGATACCACTAATGTAACACCCTTTTTCTACCCAATACGCATCATGAATAAATACAATTATTTAACAAAGTGCAGTCCCAAAAAGGGCCTCACATTACGTCATAAATCATCATATACTACCTGCTCCATAACACGAGTTTTACCATCATGAAGTTATGTTAGTTCTTGTATTGGCTGGAATTTTGGTAAAACAAAGTTGAACAATGTTGATGTCATATGTCTGATGTCTTAACATTGGTTCCTAACATTAGTTGTTGCAGGGTTGCAGTTTTGAGGTCTGATGTTAAACATGATGTCTTGACATCAGTTGACAGAACATCAGAAAACCATCTGTTGTGTTTTTTGTATTGTAGGATGTTGGGTGAGATGTCCTGACATGGTTAATCAGACATCAGTACAGATATGGAGTATTACTGTCATGACAGTATGTCATAACATCTTGGTTCTGGCACAACAGTTGCTGCTGTTATGTGACAGATGTTGCAGGAGATGTCATGACATCTTAGCCTGGTATAGAAGGTGTTGCTGTTTTACTGTCATGTGATGTCAAAGGAGATGTCACGACATCAGTTGTCTGGGACAACAAGTACTGCTGTTGTATATCTCTTGACAGATTTGATTTGATTTGATGAGATCTGTTTGGGTATACCTCATCATTATACGCAGGTCAATGAGATTTATTAGGAACAAAGTGCATATTTAATTGGATTTCATAAAAAGGATCTTGGAGACTTTTTAGGAAACTATTTGGAGATTTGTTCCTATATTTATCGAGAAGATCTTGCAGCTGAATTAAAAAGTGAAGATTTAAAAGATACATAATATCCTGGAAATATTATGGAGCTGATTTAAAGGTCTGGAAGATTCAAGTCAGAATCATCAAGGTGTTGCAGAGTAATGACTTTCTAATTACGGAGATAAATTAAGAAGGATTTGATTGAAGACCTAATTTGTAAGTGAATCTTTTGCAGATTTGTAGCAGCTGATTTGTTGTGATTTGAAGGCCCAAATCCAGTTTGGAAATAGGTTATAAATAGAAGCATTGTAACCTAGTTTTAGTAAGCCAGCCATCATGTAAATTCTAAGGGCTGAGTTTGTGAACCACTCTCTAGGAGAGTTGGTGTGTGTGAACCACTCGGATTGTGAGATGGTCATTGTTCTTAGAGGAAGCTGTTAAGCAACTCTAAGTATTGTTCTTAGTCATGAGGGTCATGTCTAGGTATTGTTATAGGAGTGTGTCTTCTATGTGTTTGGAGAGTTTTTGGAAATCAAGTTGTTGATGCAGTGACTGAGATGTTGACTGCTAGACATCATTGCGATGATTGGGAGTGAGATGGAGTCTCTTATCTAGGGAGGACTTAGATAGAAGGGTCATTGGGTAGTGATTAAGTTAGTGGATTGTCAACTGGTTTGTTGAGTCTGTAATTTGATACTTCTAATAGTGGACTTCCTTCCTGGCTTGGTATGCCCCCAGATGTAGGTTGTTAGACCGAACTAGGTGAACAAATTCTGTATGCATTTTCTGATTACTATTATTGCCTTGTTCATACAACAGATATTGATGTTGTGACATCGCACTTGACATCACATATCTGATACCAGAATTTCAATTGGTATCAGAGCAGGCATCCTGTCTGTTTTTGGATGAGATATAGGTAAGATACTTTCTGGTTCATGAGCAAGGAAGATATTTTTGCTGAGATGGTGTATGGACTTGGTCAGTTCATAGAGATTTTTGTATGATCCCTTGAAGTGGAGGATGAACTGTTCATGACAGGGTGTGTATTGAACCTGTCTATTGTTATCAGGTTTGTAGCTTTGGCGGTGAGCTATTGTGTGGTTTGACTTATTTTCAAACCTATGTTGACCTAGTGCACATGGAGTGTCGTGTTTGTGCAAGGGTTATTATGTTTTTCCTGAAGGTTGTAGAGGAGTTTTCTGGTGTGTGTTCCGCTGCATATATATATCTGATGGAAAATTCCTGGTGGTTTTGTGTTAAGGCTGCAACATTATGTTCTCCTCTGAAGATGTATCACATGGTGTGGTGATACTTGAGGATATCTTCAACTAGCTTGTTAGAGTTGCCAAAGATACTTGTGGTTCATCCCAAGTCCACTCATAAAGGAACTCTTATATGAGCTTGTTGAAAAGAGGTCTGAAGAAAGTTAGAAGCAATTTATTCTTGCCTCCAACCTTACAAGGTCAATCTCTGGGCTGTGTTAAAGGATCTTTTGGTGTGTTTCTTGTGAAGAGAACTTATGTCCTACCAGTTGTTGGAACATAAAACCAGCAGATTGTGCAGAATCGTGTTGGATAAAGGTATGGCATAACAGATGCTTGGGGGCTAAACAAATGTGTATTGATCACATCTGTTTGGAACCTACTCCTGGCTTGGAAGATGAGGCATCTGGGTTGTGTGTCTAATAAGTTTCCTTCAAGAAACATGTCTTAGATATGTATGTTGGTCAAGAGATGATTAATATAGTGTCACTCATTAGATTAGTGTATTGCTGATCCAAGTGAGTAGGTGTTCATAGGCTGTTTGTTTTTGTGGAGGTCAAGCTCAAATGTCAAGCAATCTTGTTTATGGCCATGGAGTAGATTCTATTTGAAAGGAGTTATATGTGTGTACCAACCATAGGATGAGCATTTCAGATTTGTGCAAGGAGAAGTTGGTGTTTTTTTTACCAAAGGATTATGGTTCCCTGGTATCTGCATGAGAAGTTTCCTCTAAAGCTGGAGTTCAGTTATGTGGTGTCCTCACATAATGGAACATCTTTTTGTAAGGATTGAAGGGCATCCTTGTAGGTTGAAGTGTTGGGAGAAGCATATTTGTCTATGCTATTTGTGATGACCAGTCAATGGTTTCTATCCTTTAGGTACAGAAGGATGGCATCAAACATCTGAACATTAAAAGTTTGAAGATTCTTGAAATGTAGAGTATGCTGGTTCCTGTTTGTGTGTATGTTCTGGGTTTGAAGGTTGATCAGCTACTGATGGTCAATCCTCTTGTGTCCCTTGCAAGAGATGTGTGTGGATTACTATGGTTGTTGTCTCCAAAGCCATAGTAGATGTTTAGTGTGATTTACTATGATTGCTGATGTCGAAACTGATGTTGAAACATCATTTCAGTTCTTTGCTCAGGGAGGAGTGAAAGGTCAAGACACTGACCTAACCTGGAATGCTTTTGTGGTGTGAATGGTTGTCATGATGGTTTGTCAGCAGATGTCTGTTGTGCGAGAAGGTTACCTTGACAGGAGTTGAGTATTTATCTGCTTTTAATAAGGTTGTGCATTCAACTAATGACAAAATACATTGACGGAAGACTATGTATATGTCTGATGTAAAAGTGCAGGACTGTTGAAGTGTTGAGAATATACTTTTCTCTATGTGGCTGTTTATTTCCCTTCGTGGTGTGTTGGTGTGTGAGAACTCCGAGAAACAATCATGATGGTTAAAAGAATCTTGAGATTATAACAATAAGATTGTGTGTTCTATAATGTATTTAGAAGTGGCATTATTTGGTATAGTTATGGGGTAGTCTTGGACTACTTATTTTCTGAAGATTCAGATGTGGTAGGTTTGAAGTCTTTGGAGTTTCTGAGCAGGATGGAGGTTGTCTACTCAAACTTGATTGTTGAATCAAGTCTATGAGAGTATGGAAATCTGTTTCTGCAAAGGGAGGAGGTTCTTCTAAGTGGCAGAAGGAAGAGCTAAATTCAACAGTTGGATATCATAATGTTTTGACATCTAGCTTAACATCAGAAGTCTCAGCTGGTGATGTGGCACATCAGCTTAAGATAGAGGTGATCTACAGTAATGGAAGTTATGGATGCTTCAAAAAGATCTATCTCATACAGTTTGTGGGAGCTGTGGTTTGAGAAGATGTTACATGACTAAGAGGCTTGGTGAATCCAAGATGTCATGCTTTGGAGCAAGTAGTTCATATGACTTGAAGATCTGGTTTCATAGGTGGATCAGGATATCTTGTGGGAGTTCTGAAGAAGATTGAGATCAATCAAAATGTGGAATTTGGTTGGTTTCATTGTGTGCATTTAAGCAGGATGCTTGAAACTGATTGCTCTTGTGCAGAAGAGTATTTAGTTGAAAATGTAAGGAGGTTCTAATTCTCTTGGAGCTTTTGGCAGAAGTTCTAGGTTGAGGATGGAAGTATACCTTCTTTTAGTGGATGAGAGTTTAGTCCTCTCTGGCTTTCTGAAGCTCTCTTTGTTCAAGCTGGTGACGCAGTGTTCAGTTTGGATTACTATGTTGATAGTAAGCTCAGTAGTGGAGCATATCTAGAACCATGGTGTGTCAAGAATGTCCTAACAGATGTTAGAACATTTTTTTTGTTCTGGTTCTGGAGTTTGGTGCATACATTATGCCTAAGGAGCGTCTACATAGTCATACGGGAGAATGATGAAGTAGAAGGTCTGCCTTGGATGGAGAATGTAGAGAAGACTGAAGTAGATCAGGTATTGATTGATTGGAAATCTGAAGATGAAGAGTATGATATGGAATGACTGCCTTTGGAGAAAGGGACAATGGTACCAAAATGCATGTGCTCAGCAAGTGTGCTCAAATGTTCCTCTTCATCTAGAGAATTAGTTAACCATGACTGGGGGAGTACTTTTCTATGGATTTTGCTGCAAAGGTACATATATTGTGAAGATTGCATGCTGATCAAGATTGTGAAGATTGGTTAAATCTTATGAGGATATAATGTCAGATAACATGTTATGACATTAGGCTGTTGGATGACATGTTGGTGTGGACATGAATAGTTCTAGCCATGTGGAGCTAATTGTTTGAATCATATGCGCACATGCTTCTGAGGAGGAGTCTGAAGGACAGCTTTGTTTGTGTCTGGGAGAATTTACTTTTCTCTGCAGTTTCTGGAAGAACTCTGTAGGGTTTTTGTTGATGGGAGATGTCACACTTGTCCTGGTGTGTGTTATTAATTCAAAGTAAGAGGACTTTACTTAAAGTGTAGTGGAAGGCAGTGTATTTGTGCCTCAGATCTTGTGGATGATTGTGTGGAACAAGAATGTCTATGGCTGTAAAATTCAAGGTGGATTTGTACAGGGTATGGATGGTTTCAGGATGAGAGGGATCAATGATGATTTTGGTCTCAATCCAAGAGGTTGTTGGAGGTGATCCTGGTACATTCTTACTATATGATCATAAAGGTGTCATGGGATATCATTGGTGATTTTGTGGTGTTTCTTGTTGAAGGAGCAACTTCTGTCAGTTAAATGTACTAGTGTTGTTTGAGGATCAAGCATTAAGTGAATGCGTTCAGCAGGTGTGTTGAACAGAGGGTGCGCTCTTGAAGACATGAAGATGAGTCTTATGTTTTCCATTCATTTAAGTTGTTCATCTTGCAATGGAGCACTGGGTATCTTAGATAGGGGGAGTTGAACTTTTGGTTATCTAGATTGTTTGTGGCTCTAGTGAAGGTGTTATGTCGTTCATGATGGACATGACAGTTTAGACCTGGTGTATCAATGGATTGGACCAGTAGTGTACATTTACCCCAATATTTTTCAATTTTTGGCCAAAAAGGGGGAGAGAAGTAGGATTGTTTTGTTCTGAGAATGTTAGTTATGTTTGTGTGGGTTGCTGCAGGGATCTCTGATATGGAGTTGTTTTAGCCAAAATTAGCCAAAGGGGGAGATTGTTAGTTCTTGCATTGGCTGGAATTTTGGTAAAACAAAGTTGAACAATGTTGATGTCATATGTCTGATGTCTTAACATTGGTTCCTAACATTAGTTGTTGTAAGGTTGCAGTTTTGAGGTCTGATGTTAAACATGATGTCTTGACATCAGTTGACAGAACATCAGAAAACCATATGTTGTGTTTTTTGTATTGTAGGATGTTGGGTGAGATGTCCTGACATGGTTAATCAGACATCAGTACAGATATGGAGTATTACTGTCATGACAGTATGTCATAACATCTTGGTTCTGGCACAGCAGTTGCTGCTGTTATATGACAGATGTTGCAGGAGATGTCATGACATCTTAGTCTGGTATAGAAGGTGTTGCTGTTTTGCTGTCATGTGATGTCAAAGGAGATGTCACGACATCAGTTGTCTGGGACAACAAGTACTGCTGTTGTATATCTCTTGACAGATTTGATTTGATTTGATGAGATTTGTTTGGGTATCCCTCATCATTATACGCAGGTCAAGGAGATTTATTAGGAACAAAGTGCAGATTTAATTGGATTTCATAAAAAGGATCTTGGAGACTTTTTAGGAAACTATTTGGAGATTTGTTCCTATTTTTATGGAGAAGATCTTGCAGCTGAATTAAAAAGTGAAGATTTAAAAGATACATAATATCCTGGAAATATTATGGAGCTGATTTAAAGGTCTGGAAGATTCAAGTCAGAATCATCAAGGTGTTGCAGAGTAATGACATTCTAATTACGGAGATAAATTAGGAAGGATTTGATTGAAGACCTAATTTGTAAGAGAATCTTTTGCAGATTTGTAGCAGCTGATTTGTTGTGATTTGAAGGCCCAAATCCAGTTTGAAAATAGGTTATAAATAGAAGCATTGTAACCTAGTTTTAGTAAGCCAGCCATCATGTAAATTCTAAGGGCTGAGTTTGTGAACCACTTTCTAGGAGAGTTGGTATGTGTGAACCACTCAGATTGTGAGATGGTCATTGTTCTTAGAGGAAGCTGTTAAGCAACTCTAAGTATTGTTCTTAGTCATGAGGGTCATGTCTAGGTATTGTTATAGGAGTGTGTCTTCTATGTGTTTGGAGAGTTTTTGGAAATCAAGCTGTTGATGCAGTGACTGAGATGTTGACTGCTAGACATCATTGCGATGATTAGGAGTGAGATGGAGTCTCTTATCTAGGGAGGACTTAGATAGAAGGGTCATTGGGTAGTGATTAAGTTAGTGGATTGTCAACTGGTTTGTTGAGTCTGTAATTTGATACTGCTAATAGTGGACTTCCTTCCTGGCTTGGTATGCCCCCAGATGTAGGTTGTTAGACCGAACTGGGTGAACAAATTCTGTGTGCATTTTCTGATCACTATTATTGCCTTGTTCATACAACAGATATTGATGTTGTGACATCACATATCTGATACCAGAATTTCAAGTTATTTTAAACATCACGCAGCAGAAATCAAAATTTAAACCAATTTTTATAATCCAAAACTTCTTAACAAAACATCATAAAACATCCTCATGTCCACAAAATAAAAGAACGTAAATCGTTCGACTCAAACGTCCCAACCCGATGTTACATATCAGAGCAAGACCCTCTAATCGACGGAGAAATCAAAATACTTCAAAAATGCTAAATCTTTATGCGCCAAGAAAGCTAAGCCTGATCACCTGCACGTTACCCACGTGGAGGCAACATTCAAATAGGCAGAGTGAGAAATCACGAATCAATATATAAGATATAAGCAAAAGATAAAGCATAAGCACAAACATCATCAGATCATTCACAACGTCATTAATTCATCAAATCACATCAATATAATGCAATGCCACACAATATGCAAATGCAACATCATAGACTCATGCATGTGGTACCAATTCGTCATAATTGATGGACACTGGGCCATCACCCTCCAAAGATCCCCACCAATAGGATCGATTCTACACAAGAACCATAGCACATCACAAAAGACTTCAATCCACACAATGGGATTGAAGCCACCAAATAGACCGAAGTCCTAACTATGCCATGAATGCATGATGCAAATCATCATAATAATCATCATCATAGAATCATCATAATTGCATCATCATAATTGCATCATCATTCATGAATCATCATCAAACATCATTATACAACACCAATTCGTACTTATCACAATTCGTCACTATACCTCACAATTCGTCATATTATACTCGTCACATAAAAATTCCTGATTTTATCCCATTCATCTTCATTAATAGTTTACTGATGTTTTATTACCTCATCATAGCCCCACATCTCAAAGAAACCGCATCACAAGCGAAATCGGGACAGAAATCGCAAAAATGGGAAAATTTGCCAACAGCCCTGCCCATACGCATATGACCATGCCCCATATGCGTATGGCTCAATTCCTCGCCCAAAGACCTGCGTATCATACGCGTAGGGCCACCTGCCCAGGCCTCCCATACGCGTAATGCCCTCCTTGTTATGCGTATCACCAGAGAGGTTTCCCTCTCAAAATTCCCCTTCAGACTCCCATTACGCATAAAGGCTAATCCATACGCATAATGCATCTTTCCCAAGAACCCCATACGCGTAATGGCTTTCCCATACGTGCATGCCTCTTCCTTCACAGTTCCCATGCGCGTACTGACACCCCATGCGCGTATTGACACCATTCCTTTACGCGTACTGAAAGAGGGTCGTGCTGGCCCTGGGGACGGGTGCGTATGCTACGCGTATCACCCTGGGAATGTCCCCTCTTATGCGTAATGTCGTGCCTCCCCTGTTACGTGTATTGCCAGAAAACACTCCAAAAATCAAATTTCGCATCTGAACGAAAACCCCCCATTCCAGCACTTTCGATCTTCCAAAATCGGACCCAAAACAGTTTTGATTCATCACAGATCTAAGTCATTATCCTACTTTATTATTCTCATTAATTTCTTCCTAATTATTAAGTCCTAATTCATTAATCCCACCCTCGATTTCAGATCTGGTTTATTCACATATTCATCACAGCAACAGAAAACATTCACACGAATTTCACAGAATTTACAGCAATACATACCAGATTCATATCAGAAATAGACCAACACAGATGCACGAAAATTCACACGGATTCAGCATACGAAAATTCATCATAAAACAAAGAACACACAAACTACTCTACCTTAAACCCATATCAAACATATGAACCCGAATTAACCCCCTATACCTCGAATTTTCCAGCAAGAATCCTTCTTTTTGGGGTTCTACGGTTGATCCTCTTGTTCAATGTGTTCTAGCCTCCTTTCCTCAGCTCTCTCTTCACTTCTTAGGGTTGCACAGAATTACTCGCCTAATTCTCTATTTTCCTTTTTGTTAAACCTATCTTTTGGGCCCTAATCATGATTTACCCATATTATCCTTAATTAGCCTTCTCAATATTACCGTCTTACCCTTAATAGTTCTCCTAATTATTTTAATTAACAATAATAATAATAATAATCTAAATAATATTCTCAATATTCAAATTATTCTATTATTATTACTAATAAAATAATCTAATTAATTACGAATTCTAAACACCTCAATATTCCCTTAACCCAAGGCTACCCCACAACACCACACAAAGCTACCAAGCGTCACAATATTCACCAAAACACCGAATAATCATAATAAATAAATTAAATAAGTATTATAATTATTTTGGGGTGTTACAAGCGATACCCCGCTTCCCTAAAAGCAAACTCATACATTGGAAATCTTCTTCCCGGATATACCAAGCATATCCGATCATTCTCCGTGGGGATGATCGCCTTCCAGTTCGCAGGTGCACCCTCTGTCCGATCTTCGAGGAGAGTGAAAGAGTTAGCCTCGTCCTCGGTGAAAGTTGACTTTGTTACCAAGGGCTCTTGGGCGATCCAGCTAAGATCCCCTTGAGCGACCTTGACGTTAGCATACTCAGCAGGATGCACAACTTCGTCATTAGTAATTTCGACGTCGGGGACGATCTCCTCGTTCCTGTCAGCCATTTTACCTGAAAAGCAGAGGAAACAAAAGTGAATTCGACAACAGATATCAAATCCAGCCTTCCACCTCAAATCAAGTGAAAGGGCGAGGAATAAGTACGAGGATGTGTCCTCGACTCAAGACCTTGTCGACACAATAGGGACGTAGCGTAAGCTTCTCCTCGAAGAACGGGGACGAGTCTCCGCGACTCTAAGATTCCTACGGGGACGAGTCTCCTCGGTAACTAACACTTATCAAGTACTCGAGAATAAATTATCGACGACGAGAGGCCTAATGGCTGACTACAAACGCAAGTTATTCCCAACAAAAACCTAGGAAGATCCATGGACTTCTCCTACGCCAATTCCTAACATTCATCATCAGATTCATATGTTCTTTAGTATCTTCATAAATTTTCCAGAAATTCGTGCATTCATCGAATAACACATGAACTTCAACTGGAAAGTTCATGCATCGCCGGAACATCCATGTCAGATTCATCCTAATTTCCAGATATCTACAAAACTACCCTAGATTCTGACCAACATTCAAAGGTTGAAGATGAAGAATTACCTGGATATAAAGGTTAGAGATGAAGATGGACGGCGGCGGGAAGAGCTCCGGCGAGAGATAAATGACCACGAGTTTTAGAGCAAAAGATTGTTGGGGAGAGAAATTCTCGTGAAGTATAAAAATGAATCAGTCTGTTCTCCTTTTATAAACATTTGCTCGCATGAAGAAGCGCAAAGGGCAGGAGCCATCATTGCCTAGCTAGCCTAGATTCCCTAGGCCTTAACAAACATTAATTGCGCAGTCACGTGTCAGAAGGGAATCTTTCATTTGGCATTCTCAAGGCTGAACCTTGCACTTTCCAAGACAAGTTCCCTCTAGCTCCACTCGGGCACATCCTCCTCGACAAGACACGCAGGATATTATCCGAGCACAACCTCATCGACAAGAAATTTCCTTGTCTTAAGCGCAAGGCTGGTCGACATACAACGTCCCTTCCACGAGCATGTCCTCGCATCCCAAGGAACCTCTGAAGTTACGGATAACCAATCATCGACAACACTAGTCATAGACATTCGAAGGGTACATCCCTTAATATTTTCGTTCAAAATCAATGGTCTCAAAAGCATCCCTGCGACTCAATTCATGTCCATCGGTCGACCATCAAGCCTAACTCAAGTCATTGCTCCCCCCTAAGAACAACGACTTGGGGGCTCCTGTTCTGGACTGGACTGGCAGATGGCCCACGGTTGGGCAAGGTCCAATCCAGTCCAGCTTTAGGCAAGGCCCAATAAGGAGAGTAACAGAATCTAGCCGTTGGGCACAATATAGTCGTTGGGGAGAATATAGTCGTTGGGGATATCCTCCGCACGTGCTTGATAGTTCACGCGACCAACTACCCCTCCAGAGTTCACGACGACAGTTGGACCAGGTCGAAGGTCACGCGCTAGATCTTCCACCTAGCAGTCTCCCATTGGTCGACCAGATACTTCGGCCACATTGGAGACCTTGGCCCCGCGCTGGGGGATTCTTATAAATACCCTCTCACTTGAGAGGGTCGGGTATGCAATTCATTCTAACAAACCTGAACTCTTTGTACTTGCTCTCTTTCCTCTGATTCTTACTTTAGCATCGGAGTGTCTTGCAGGTACACCCCCTCCTCTCCTACAACCATCGTTGCTGCCCTACGCTGAAGGCCATGAGAATCCATTCTGATCATTACAAATCAATACTAAATTGAGAGGTACTATTTAATATAATTGCTTAGCCTTCATACTTCAATCATAATAATCATAAACAAACAACTATTTAATATTGGATTCTTGAATTAGTGTACAAAATATGAATGTCCATAGATATCTTTGTAATCGCTAAATATACTGAATGATAGAATATACTGAAAGATATATATATATATATATATATATATATATATATATATATATATATATATATAGGGTTCATATCCTATGAGAATGCCATTTTTATATAAGAACATGAGAATGAATCTGAATCATTAGATTTTAAAATAAATGGTGGAGATTATATGTGGTTTTTGTTTTTCTCTCTCCTCCATTATTAAAATAAATTTATGGAGGAGAGAGAAAAAAAACTAATACATAATCTCCACCATTTATTTTAAAATCTCAAGGTTCAGATTCATTCTCATGTTCTCACATAAAAATGTCATTCTCATATGATACGTTCCCTATATATATATATATATATATGTTTTTTTTTTCTTCTATATGATAGAATATTTTACCCTAAAAAGTTTCATCATAATTCTATATAATTTATTAGTCTTTTGAATTTAGTTTTTGTCTCACATATTTTTGTTTATTTTCTCTGTTTGAAAAATATAGTTTTATAAAAAAGATAAAACTACATACAAAACGAATAAGAAAAAAGCAAATAAATATAAGTATAACAAAAGTAATTACTCGCCAAAAATAATGGAAGCCCTCTTTATTTTCCTTAATACCTACAACAAATAATTAAATATGAAAATAAACACTGTAAAAACCTCTCTCACTCTCAATTATACATACCACAACTCGTAAGAATCATCACCAACCAATACAAACAAAATAAATCATCACCACGAAGTAAAACAGCAAGGAAATAAGTGAAATCTGTTTTTAGTTCTTGAAGGTGGCGAGCATTGACAGAACAATTGAAGCTCCAATCATAACAAGTGAATTTGTAACAGATCCGGCAGCTCCGGCATCAGGACCTGGAGCTGGAGCCAACGAGGGACTGAGATCTTGGGCTGAGGCTACGGTGGCGAAGATGATGACGAAAAAGAAGGAAAGAAACTTCATTGTAATAGCTGATGATGCCATTGTAAACTATAGAATAAAGAAAGTTGAAGATGAAAATAGTGGAAGATTGTGAATCTGAATAGAAGATGAATTGGTGATGATATTTGAGAATTGAGAGGGTGTGTGGGAGTATTTATTCAAGAAAAATTATTTGGAGAAGTATGTGGGACCCACATAAAACGTTTGAAAGCTGGTGATTGATGCTTTTACCGACAATGTATCGTATGAATGAATTGAGCCGTTAGATGTTTGTATACGTTTCTGCGCTGTGTGAATGTGCTGTCTTATGTTTTGTTAAACAACCAGTTAGAATGATTGCCTTTTCTTTCAACAACTCAACCGCCATAAGACACCAATCGACTTGGGCTCTTCTAAGAATGTATTAATTAAAACGAGTACTACTAATTCAAAGCTTGATGTAGATATTTGTGAAATTTTCTAATAACGGTTGATCATTTTCAAGCATGCTAGGGAGTAGTTGGGATTAAGTTTGTAACTTTGATTTGAATTGCAATCATTAATATGAAAACTTTAAAATATGAAGATTATATATTAAAAAATTCTATACAAAAAATATTAATGCACTTATATAAAATAGAAGTTATGGGATTCTCAATAGTTTGTCATTATTCCGTAATAAAATCGAGAATTGATGAAAGGTCCACGATGATTATAGTGAAAACACTTTTGATAAATGGTAACAATTCTCTTATGATTGGATGAGGTTCATTCAACATGGATAACATTATGATGCTCAAATTAATATGTGAATTATGATGCTCAAGTTAATATGTGAATAAGGGGGAAATTTTGTAAGTATGAATGAAGGTTACATGAGTTGCATCACACTTATAAAAGAGATTACAACCCTTCTCGATTTGGCGACGTAGAGCGCGAGCCACCGTTGGATGCATATCGATAGTTCTGATGCAAGGAAGAACACGCGTGTGTATGGGACACATAGATAATGATACACATGTACATAAGTGATTGGCGTACTCTTTCATAATAGTTGTCTTGTTTCACTTCTTCTCGTGCATGGAAATTTGGTTGTACCCAAAATAGATGTCCATAAAGGATAAGAACATGTATCCAAATGAATTTTCCACTAGCTTATCAATGTTGGGGATATGGTAAGAATCTTAGGGCCAGACTTTGTTAAGATAGTATAATCAACACACATACGCCACTTGTTATTATCCTTATTCACTAACACCACATTAGATAAACATTTTCTGTAGTTTAGTTATGAGATTAAATTTTTTTGTAGGATCACGTCCACGATGCTCTTGTAGGCTTTAGTTTTATCTAGTAATTGGCGTTGTCTTTTGTGGCCAACATACTTGCCATAAGGGTTAATATTCAGGTGATGGCATGCCACAATGGGTTCAATGTCTAGTATCTCCTTAGGGGAGCATGAAAACAATAATGCATTGTCCTTGAGGAATTTAACGAACCTGTCTTTCACGGAGCTGAGAAGATTTATCCCAAGCTTCACAATGTGTATTGGATTCTCATCAATTTGATGGACAAGAAGTCGTGACCTAGGACCGACCTTTAAATCTTCATCATGGCCTCAACGGGGAGAGGTGTCTATGGATCATGTTCATCCTCGAAAGTGGCTTCATATGGACTTGTGTTGAATGTTGATATGTTGATGTCTAAGGGGTGTTGTTAAGAATAACTTAACTCATTCACCCTCCCCTCTCCCTAGGCAGTGGTGGCGTACATGTTTCTATGTAAGGCTTTGTAGTAACGTCAGGCTTCTGCCAGATCTACACACATGGTCACCACTTTATTACTCGTATTGTGATATTTAATCTTTAGATGGACAGTAGATGGTACGTCCCCCAAGGCTACTACGGTGGGTCTCCCTAGAATGAAGTTATAGATTGATTTTCATAGGACCACTAAGAACTGGACATTTATTTCCATTGTCTCATTTCCTTCTCCAAAACCAAGAGCTCAATCAAGTCCCAAGGGAGATTGATTGTTATGTTAAAGTCTTGAAAGTCTATTCCCATGTATGGCATTAAGGTTTCTATTTTCTAAGGCCTATAATGAGTCGTTCAGATTCTCATCTAAAGATAATTCTTTAATTTGATTAATGGACAATAATTATGTTATTTTTCTCTTGAAAATTCTGGTGGACAACATCTTCGGTGGTGGGAACCCTCATGTGATATGTGATCAAACGATAGCCTCTTGAGAAAAAGGTTATGAATTGTCGATTCCCTTTTTTGTAATATTCCTCTGCTACTATCTCTTACCGTGTTGGTTCCTCCCAGACCTTTTATATTCTTTCTTGGAGGGTACTATTCTATTAGGGGGCACTTTATACACAAAGATTTATTATGATAGACAACTTTTTATGGAGAATCCTTATGCATTTTGTCGTCCCATCTTCAACAAGATAAAGAAGCAGTTGGGTGAGTTTTTTTCCATGAAAGAAATAAGAGAATCTAAATAGATTCTTGGTATAAGAATCATGCGTAAAAGAAAGGAGAAGAAACTTTATATATCACAAGAACATTATATTAAAAGAGTGTTGTAGAAATTTCAGATGGAAAACTCTAAGGCATTAAGCATTCCTCTTGCTACTCATTTTAAATTGAGCTCTAATCAAAGTCCTTCTAATGAAGATGAAAAATAGATATGAAACGGGCACTTTATGCTTATGTTGTGGGTAGTTTGATGATGCAATTGTGTGTACAAGGCAAGATATTTTACACGATGTTGGTACAATCAATAGATTTTTGTCTAATCTAGGTACAAAGAATTGAAATTGAGTAAAATAAATTTTGAGGTATCGTCATGGTACTATTTGTACAAGAGTTTTTTTTTTAGGTAACAAACCTAATTTGATTCATACATGGATGGAGACATTGATTTCATAAATTCTACTTCATACTACAGGATAAAATTTGCATGGGGAGTTGTGGCTTGGAAATCTAGGTTGCAAAAGTGTGTAGCATTGTCTATTATAGAGACAAACTTCATTTCCATTATTGAAACATGAAAAGAGTTGCTTTTGTTGAAAAAATTCTTGCAGGAGCTTGATTTTATTCAAGAAAAATATGGGTTATTTCTTGATAGTCAAAGTACTATTCATCTTGGTAAGAATCTGACTTTCCAAAGTAGGTCCAAACACATTGATGTGTAGCATCGTTCCATACATGATGTTTTGGATGCTAAGTTACAGAAGTTAATTAAAGTTCATACCAATGATAATGAGTTTTATATGATGACTAAAATTCTACCAAGAAGGAAGTTTGAAACTTGTTGTGATATATGTGGTTTGAAGATTACTTCCACGTAGCAGTGAGGGATAAAAATGTTTGGTATTAGGCTTCCTTCTTAAGTGGAGAAAAACCCAAATATGTTAGACCATTATGTCTCTGTTATATTAAGTGGAGATGTTCATTCTATGGTTAGAACATAGAGAGAAAATAAAGGAGAAAATCAACCACTAGAGAGAAAAGAAGTGAGAAAACCTATTCCCGTTTTATCCAAACCAGTTTCAGAAGAATAGGGATTCCAGATTCGTTAATTGTTGGATTTGGCTATTATTTGTATACAAGGTTTGTGAGATATAGAGTTACACTTTCATCATCCGGATCGTAGAAATAAGCTATAAAAAGAAAGATATTGTGTTCACACGACACCAGATTATTTGTGTTTTCACTCTCAAATTATAAACTTTTGTGCTTTGTTGTTTTGGTTGATTGTTGGCACTATTTGTGCATTATTTTGATACTCTTTTGCAAACTTATTTGATTTTAGTGAAGATAATTATTTAGTTGCGATGACGCGTGATTTTTACCCTTGTTTTGAGGGGTTTTTCACGCCAAAGATTTAATATTCTTTATTCGCTTTCAATTGCGATATTTGTTGTCATATATTTTTATTTGCTTGTGAAAGATGTTTGAAAGTTGAGAATTTAATATCCACTTCATGTTATTTGTTATTGTATTTTTGTATTAATTCTCGTCACATTATCATGTAGAATTATTAAAAGATCAATAAATCTTTATTGTGAGTAATCACTTATTACTGTATATAATTAGTAGTCAATTATTTTTTATAAATATTATTGATAAGGAAAGTAAAGGAGTCATTCAACCCTTGAAAATATTAAAGGATTAATTTTTTATATGTAACAAAGCATGAAAACAAATATTTCTTACCCGTTTTTTAAGATATTTTTTTAATCTAAAAGTTTTTAAGTCTAAAGCTCTAGCATGGGGAAGACCCAATAATATAGTTATTTTTAATAATAATTTAAAGGGGCGGTCTTCATTATTTTATGTAATTTTATTGTAGTTTATCTATTGAGATTTTAGTTTTTATTTTATTTTTCAATATTTATTTTAATAAAAATAATATTACACACAAAAGTTGATAAGAAATACCAACTTTGATTCTAATTATAAGAAATTATTTAAATTGTTTTTCATTAAAAGAATATTTGTTTTATATTACTATTCGGTATAATGTATTGCAAATTTAATTAAAAACTTACGACTTAACTAAAATTTTAAAGGACTTAAAATCATTCAAAGACTTGTTCATTTTCAACCTTTCAATAACGAAATCTCTTCAAAATTCGTCAAAAGCATCATCATGCTTCTCAAAATCGTACCCCAAGTCATAGTTTTCGCCTGATTTTGAAAAATGACAAAAGTGGAAGTACATTCAAAGATGTTAGAGCATCTCCAATGGTGCAACCCATTTTTGAGTTCTTTGTGGGACCCATCAAGACACATCATCTTCAAGCAACTCATCCAATTTTCAATCCAATCGTGCAACTCTAAAGAACCCATATTAGGTCCCACCATTTTACTTAATATATTAATATATTATTCATATTAAAATTTATTTTCCTTTAACAGCATGTGCATTAACAGCATTTGCATTAAATTTTATTGTTTTTTAATGAATAGTACAGTTGCAATGGAATGCAACGTTGAATGAGGTGGCGGTACACAAAAGTTGTTTTTGTTTGCCAGCTGGCGGTACACTTTCAAAATTACCACCGTTGGAGATGGTCTTAGAAAGAGAGAGAGAGAGAGAGAGAGAGAGAGAGAGAGAGAGAGAGAGAGAATCTTTTCCTTCTCTCTAACCCTTGTAATCCTAGTCATCTAGCCTTTATTGTCTTCTCTATAGGGTATTTGCTTTTGGAAGAATGGAACGTTTTACTGAAGAAGAAGGTTGAAGGAGAGTCTCAAGACCTAAGAGAAGTTCTTGTACTCACTGGGATAATAATAAGAAGAAAGGAGTAAACTTTGAGTCTTCAAGGAGTGGAACTTATTTCTATTTCACCTCCTTCCCGGATGAGTTTAGAGTCAAATAAATGTACAAAGAGTTTCAAGTTTATGGGGTTGTTAGGTTCTTTAATGTTAAAGATGAAGATCTATGGGTTTGTTAGGTTCTTTAAAGATGAAGAGTTTCAAGTTTAAGCGGGATATTAGAGAAAGACTTTATGGGTTTGTTAGGTTCCTTAATGTTAAAGATGAAGATCTTTTGGCCACAAAACTAGATAATATTTTCTTAGGAAAGAAGAAGATCTTCGCAAATCTTCCACGTCTTCAATGAAATAACCCATATAGGTTTCAGAACAGGCATGTTAATATGGAGCCTCCTAGTAAGAAGAAGGAGTGTGGTACAATTTAGAACCAGGATACTTATGAGAATCACAGGGTGGTCAAAGAACCACAAGGCTGAAGTTTCTATGCAGACGTTTTACAATCAAAATATATATCTTCACTTTCTCTACTCAAACGAGTTACGAACTTTAATATGTAAGCAATCGACTAATCAAGATGTATGGTTTACATTGGTCTCATGGAAAATTTAAGGATATCTTATAATATGCAAGAAATCTTCAACTCAGAAGGCTACTTCTCAATACATATTACCCCTTTTTGTGCTAACATGTATCTTTTAGAAGATCATGTTGAATGTGAAATGAATGCTCTAGTGAAGGAAATGGGTCAGTGGTTAAATCAATGGTTAATGGAGGTTCGTCCATGGAAGTTTTATGATGTGGATAATGAAAGAGCCACATGGATATTTTGTTATGGAATTCCTTTCCATGCTTGGAAACATGATTTTTTTAAAGCTTTGGTGAAACCTATGGGAGTTTATCTTTGTTCACACGATAATACTATACTTCACACTAAGGTGGATGTGGCACGAATCCTAGTAAGAACTAAGAAATCAAAGGTATTTAACAATGTTACAAATGTTAATTTATCTGTTCATGGTTAAAATTATCGAAGATTCCCAAGGTCCCCTTTGTATCGTCATGCCAGAAAGCCCTGCTTTTTACTCATCATCCAACGAGGCTTTGGAAGATTGTTCATGGGACTGGAAGGAAAAAGGAACAAATGGTTGCTTTGATGGATAATTAGAAGTTGTATAATGTCCCTTTGAAAGAAATATTCCCTCTGTTCCTTTTTAAGTGTCACTTTCTAGATAATTTTTTGTTTCTTTTTAACTGTCACTTACAAAGTTCAAGGCAGCATTAGTTGCACTTTTGTCAAAAATACTCCTAGGTATTTATTACAGAGAGAGAGAGAGAGAGAAAATGAAATGGATGTAATAAATAATTAAGGGTATTATAGGCAAAGGGAGTATTATTGTTTGAAAAGTAAACTAATGATTAGCTTTATTGGTATGTGTAAAAAGAAAAAAAAAAGACATTTAAAAAGGAATGGAGGTAGTAAGAAAGAAGTTGTTGCCTCAGCTTTTCCATCATCCAATCAAGATTTGGTTGTTTTCCAAAAAATGATGTCAATCTTAGGATTTTCAACTATCAAAGAGCTAATGTTGACATGTTGGTAAAGTAAAATGGGAGTTTTCTTATTGTATTGAAACAAGTGTGTCACAACAGGAAAAACATAATAAGGGTTCAGGAAAGATTTTTCTCTCTCTCCAAGGATAAAGTAAAAAAAGCCTAATCCTGCTAGTAATTGGATGAGCTCCTTTCGACCTAGTGTTATGGGCTAGTAACCTGATTTGGGTCTGCGAGGTGTTTCATCTAGGCCAGAAAATTCCTCTTTATTTGTGGCCCAGTCTGTTCGAAAATATAATAATTTGAGTGAAGTGGGTAAGTCCTTCTTTCCTCATCTAGATGTTCCCATTCCATCTTCTTCAATGGCCTTCTTCTCTAAGTCGTTTAGCTCCAAAACCATCATTTTTGCAAAACCATCGTATTTTTCATCTCTCAAACCACAAAAATCAACCAAACCTATAGACTGTGAGGGCTATGGTCTCTCATCTACTTTATTTTAATGATGTCAACAAATATGTAAGTTTTAGATTGTAATTTGAGCGGTATCACTTCACGTGTCGGGCATATTGCGTCTAATCATTATTGTTCATGTGTCTAGATGTATAGGATCTTGTCTTTCCCATAAATAAATGTTCATTACCATTTTAGTAGGGTCTAGTATGTTTTTCTAGACTTGGTCAGTTGAAAATGCACAGAAAATTGCTTTTCCAAAAAAATTGCAGTTCATGCGCTAACCCTCCCAGCTCATGCGCTAACCTCCCAGTTTATGCGCTAACCTAGAGAAACCTGGGGGAAAGCGCATGATTTGGAATAACACAAAAATTTTCATCTGTGCGTCGACACATGGTTGTTGTGGGTCGACGCATGATTTCCTAAACTGATATTTTTCACTTAAATTTTTCTCCTGTTATTTTTGTTATTTTTTTGGTGGGTCATTTCATTCCCTATAAATAGTTTTGGTCATCTCATTATTAAAAACAACAAGAAACGTGAAAATATATGCCATTTCTCTCTTCATCTTCATCTTCTTCATTGAGTAAACAAACAATCACACATAATCATCTTTGTTTGTGTCGCCCATTGTTCGAAGTGATAACGTTCAGAATTTAGGAAGTGTGATCTTCATTTTCTGGGTTGAGAGCTTGGCAGGTGTTTCTTGAATAAAACCAGTTGGTTTTGTCCTCCAAGAATCGAGTAGATTTTGGGGGTTTTTGCACAAACCGTTTCGTTCTACAGGGATTAGGCTGGGCGAAGGTAACCGAAAATTGGCGCAATTGTTCGGTTTAGTAGCTGTAATCAGAGGATCGTAGAAGAGAGGTTTGGGTTCGACTTTTTGGTAGATCGCAATTGATCGAGTGAAGGTAACCGAAGAACGGTGGGTTCTTTCGGTTTAGTAGCGTGGGACGGTAATTGGATCAACCATATTCGAAGGACTTGATTTATCTTGAATCAAGGGGAGAGAAAATTTGGCATCAACGATCGAAGACGTTCGAGGGTTTGGATGTTCATAGTTTTCTCTTGTAATAAACAATTTGCAACAAGATCGTCAGAAAAGCTATGCAGACAACCGTAGGAGTTTGATGAGGGGGATCATGTATTTTTGAAGGTTACTCCGAGATTGAGATTGAAAGGACCATTTAAATCGCGGAAGTTAAGTCCAAGATACGTGGGACTGTATCAAGTCTTGAAAAGAATTGGGGAAGTAGCTTACAGATTAGCCTTACTGCCTTCTCTGTCAGAGATGCACGACGTTTTTCATGTGTCTCAGCTTCGGAAATTTGTCCCAGATCCTCTTCAGCCAATTTTACTAGATACAATTGAGATAGAAGCTGATTTGACGTTTGAGCCTCAACCGAGTCGTATTACAGGAAGAGAAACTAAAGTGTTAAGAAATAAAGAGATTCCTCTTGTTAAGGTCCAGTGGGATGAGACGCATCCGGGCGATGCAACTTGGGAATTGGAATCGGAAATGCGGGAGGTCTACCCTCATCTGTTCAGGTAATCTTTTAAATTCGAGGGCAAATTTCTATTTAAGGGGGGGATGTAATACCCCATAATTTTGTTAACATTTTGGATAATATTATTATGATCAACTGGGTTCCGGTGTACTCTGAGCAATTATTGGATAAAGTAATTAGAGTAAACTGACGAACTCGGAATTGATTAGATTAATATTATTTAACTTGGAGTTTTATTAATTGGTGCAATTGAGATGATTTGGATAATTAGTAGTATTACCAATTAATGTTTCCTATGTCTATTTTCTTTCCTTTTCCTTTATTTGAAAAGTTAGTAACTTGGAGAGAGAATTGAAGGAGAAGGAAAAAGGAAGGAAAAGGAGAGGAAATTCTCAAGAGCTCAAGAGATTGATTCATCAACCCATCTCCAATCTTTTCATCTCAGTTTCATCATCCTCATCTTGGAATCCAGGTGGGTTCTAGTTAGACACTTTAGAGTAGAATTTTATTGAGTTTTAGAGTTAGTTTGATATTGTTAGAAAATGAGGAATTTTGCACTAAAATCATGTTTTAATGTTCCTTATGATTGGTACCTGTTAAATATGTGTTGTTGTGTATCCAATTGGAAATTTTTTGGTGTTTAGAAGTGAATTGGAAGGGAAAATGGGACATTTTTGGAGAACCAATTATGCAGGAAAATTCTGGGTTTCACGCTGCCCATACGCGTATCACCCAAGGCAATACGCGTATTGGTTAAGGCAATATGTGTATGGCCATGAGGAAATGTGGGCAATACGCATATTGGGGTTCCATTTTCTCGGCCATCTACTCATTTGCGTAATGGTACGCGTAGGATTTTGGGCAATACGTGTAAGAAGTGAGGCAATACGCGTATTGGGGTTTTAAAAGGAATTTTTGGGAAAAATCAGTCTCTGCCCATACGCGTATGACTTTGGGAAATACGCGTATGGTTGGGCGAGTGAGCAAGGCAATACGCGTATGGCTTAGGGCAATACGCGTACGGCCAGGAGGGGTGCTGAATTGTGTTTTTTCGCGATACCATTTCTCGTTATGTCCATAACTTTTAACTCGTTTATCCGTTTTTAACATTCTTGATATCGTTGGACAGCTAACAAAATGTACTTTCTTATTACAATGGTTTTAAGATTGTTGGTCGATTTAATTATGTCGGGATTTTGGAATAGAGTCGTTTTGTCGACTTTTATCGTTTAATGGTGTGTAATTGTTGTTAAATATGTATGCATGTTAAAATACAAAATAGGTAGAGTGAGGAGAATTACCATAAACAATGTTGGAAAGTGTGAATTGTCATAGTGACAAAGCTCGTGCATGAAAGGCCGAGGCGTGTGTATAATAATCATAACCAATTTATCTTACTGTGTAGTTTCATGAGACTCGAGCACCTCCTCTGAAACGTATGCACAATTACTTGGTAGGTTTGATTCCCGCGTATAGTATGAATGGAGCCTACGGGTAAAGAGACTTGTGACGGTGAACAAGCCGTGTGAAGTGACGGATCACGGTGCACGGGCCGATGATTCCGAATCTATTTCGTATGCCAAATAACTTTAAGGATCCATGATTCGGGTCGTCTTCTAGACGTAGAAGCGGACGGGAAAAGGGGATGCCTTGGTACGGTTATTGATTAGTGAGATTCTTGAGTTAATAGGCTCAGGAAGTACTTTGGTACTAGTGTGAGTTAACAGACTCACGAGTGTGGATACATATTTAGTGTGTGTACTCATAGTCACTTCCCTTCCCTTTGACTTGAGTTAGGTTTATTAGAACCTTGTAAAGCCGAGAGGACTTTAAGATAGGGAACTCACTGAGATTTGATGTATCTCACCCCACTGTTGTTGTTTACATCAAAGGTACTGCAGGTTCCGCGAAGGGTAAGGATAAGGTTGTGTGATTATCCTTACTTATCTGATGGCTTTGCTTCCGTTGTGGAATTTTTGAGATCATTATTTGATCTAGTTCTTAGTATTTGTCTTTGGAACATCTTGTAGATATACTATGTCGTAGTTTTTTTGTATTAGGCTTTTTGGGCATGTATATGTATAATGTGTTTACTAGGAACTTACTGTATATTTCAGTACCAAAAGTGGAATTCATGTATAATATATGCTTTGATGTATGTATATATATATATGGGCGTTACAAGTCGCTATGAATGAAGATTCATGGTTGTGGCATAGACGGTTAGCTCACATCAACTTTAATTTGCTTAACAAAATAGTCTCAAAAGACCTAGTCATCGGTTTGCCCAAAATTAAGTTCACAAAGGATCACCTTTGTGATGCGTGTCAAATGGGGAAGCAAACAAGGATCTCATTCAAATCTAAAAACATTGTTTCAACTATGAGACCCCTTGAGCTCTTCCATATGGACCTCTTTGGACCATCTAGGGTTAAAAGCCTAGGCGGTAACTATTATGGGTTTGTAATAGTCGATGACTTTTCTAGGTTTTGCTGAACCATTTTCTTAGCAAATAAGAGTGATACCTTTTTGGCCTTTGAACGATTTGCTAAGTTATCTCAGAACAAGTTAAACACAAACATTGGGTCAATTAGAAGTGACCATGGGGGTGAGTTTGAAAATCATTTGTTTGAAGCATTTTGTGACTCCAACGGAATTGATCATAATTTTTCCGCACCATGTACCCCTCAACAAAATGGGGTAGTGGAACGTAAAAATAGAGTTTTGGAGGAACTTGGAAGGACTATGATCAATGACAGTGGATTACCAAAATACTTTTGGGCCGACGCCATAAGTACGGCTTGTTATGTTTTGAATAGGGTGCTCATCCAACCTATTCTAAACAAGACACCGTATGAGCTTTTAAAAGGGCGTAAGCCAAATATCTCTCACCTTCATGTATTTGGTTGCAAAGGCTTTGTGTTAAACAATGGGAAAGAGACTCTTGGTAAGTTTGATGCCAAGGCCGACGAGGGTATTTTTCTTGGATACTCTCAGTCAAGTAAAGCGTATAGAATTTATAATAAAAGGTTACGTGTAGTTGAAGAGTCAGTTCATGTTAACTTTGACGAGTCTTATCCGAGAAATGTCGGAGAAGGTAGTTCTTTTCATGGTGCAGGTGTACCTACTGAAGACATACTCAAGGACACTGATAAGGGAACTGATCAGCCTGAAGCAATGCGTATTAAGGAGGAAAAGGATCACTAACCAGTGAAAAGTGAGGATGATCATCATGCTGATAAAGATGAACTTCCTCCAGCTTGGAAGTCTTCAAAAGACCATCCAATTGACAACATTCTCGGTGATATCTCTAAGGGAGTAACCACTCGCTCTAAACTTAGTAATTTTTACTATTACTCTCCTTTTGTCTCCCAAGTTGAACCTAAAAACGCTAAGGAGGCGTTACTCGATGAGCATTGGTTTTTGTCAATGCAAGATGAACAAAACCAATTCAAGAGAAATGAGGTTCGGGACCTTGTCCCCCCTCCGCAAGATCATCGAGTAATCGGCACCCGATGGGTGTTTAGGAATAAACTTGATGAAAATGGAGTAATAACACATAACAAAGTATGGCTTATAGCGCAAGGCTATAACCAAGGGGAAGGAATCAACTATGAGGAAACTTATGCGCCGATTGCCCGACTCTAGGCTATACGCCTTTTACTTGCTTATGCTTGCACTAAGACCTTCAAATTATTCCAAATGGACGTTAAAAGTGCATTCCTTAATGGATATATAAATGAAGAGGTTTACGTTGCCCAACCTCCGGGTTTTGAATCTCATGAATATCCTGATCATGTCTACAAACTTAAACGTGCTTTGTACGGACTTAAACAAGCCCCTAGGGCTTGGTATAAATGTCTAAGAAAATTTTTACTTGATCAAGGGTATTCAAGAGGGAAGGTTGACATAACTCTCTTCATTAAACGTCAAGGAAAACATTTGATTTTGGTACAAATTTATGTTGACGATATTATTTTTGGGTCTACTAACATGTCCTTGGTCAAGGAGTTTTCTAGTTTGATGCAGGGGGAGTTTGAAATGAGCATGATGGGGGAGCTCAAATATTTCCTCGGATTGCAAATCAAACAACTCGAAGAGGGCACATTCGTGAGTCAAACGAAATATTGTCTTGAGCTTCTAAAACGTTTCGACATGCTAAACTGCAAAGCAATAGATACTCCAATGTCGACTAGTGCGAACCTTGATCGTGACGAGAATGGTAAAGACGTAGAGGTAAAAAGGTATAGATGTATGATAGGATCCCTTCTTTATCTTACCGCATCACGTCCCGATATAATGTTTAGTGTATGCATGTGTGCGAGGTATCAGACACATCCCAAGGAATCCCACCTAAAGGCAGTTAAGCGCATACTTCGATACCTCTCTGGTACTCCAAAGTATGGGTTGTGGTATTCCAAAGGTAGTGTTTGTTCCTTAGTTGGCTACTCCAAAGGTGCAAGTTGGATAGGAAAAGTACTAGTGGCACGTGTCACTTTTTCGCAAATTCCTTGGTGAGTTAGCATAGCAAGAAATAGGTTTCCGTTGCTTTGTCAACAGCCGAGGCGGAATACGTTGCCGCCGGTAGTTGTTGTGCTCAAGTCCTATGGCTTAAACAATAATTGCTTGATTTCAATTTAAAACTTGAGCGTATTCCAATTTTGTGTGATAACACTAGTGCAATTAATCTAACTAAGAACCCCGTATTGCATTCACGCACCAAGCATATCGAAATACGCCATCATTTTCTTAGGGATCATGTAGAGAAAGGTGATGTGATGTTTGAGCACGTTGACACTAAAAATCAACTTGCTGATATTTTTACAAAACCATTAGCTACAGAGCCTTTCTTTCACATCCTGGAGAACTTGGCATTCTCGATATCTCGGATCGTGCTTAATAATCTCTTAAGATGGTGATCTTCACATATATATACATGCTTGTTTATTCTTTTAACTAACAATGCAAAGAGATATTTAGCTATATGTGAGGGCTTTCATCGTCATGGTGATCAAGGTAATATCGTTCTGATTTATAGATGTTTATCATATTTTGTGCCATATTAAGTACCTTAACCTTGATGTTTATTGTATTTTGAACACATATCGTTCATGTGGATGTTTTGTTCTAAATGTGTGCATGTCTATTTATCTGTTTGGAACTTAAAATTGCAAAAATTTCATTCTAGCTCATTTTTATACCTTCATGCGTCGACTCATGACATGTGCGTCGACCAGGTGAAAAATTCGGGTCAGCGCATCATTGGCTTTTGAAATTTTTTAAGCAGCTTCAGTAATCATGCGCCGACACACAAGGTACATAGGTCGACGCATAAACGCAACATTCAGAATTCCTGCTTTAGTGGGACGCGTGCGCCGACCTAGTGATGCCTAATTTCACTACATATCTTTATTGCACATTGATATATGTTCATTGCATGTCATCTCATCAAAATTAGTGGTCTCTCTCTCTCTCTCTCTCTCTCTCTCTCTATTTTCTTCCATTAAACCTCATCAATCCTCATTATTCTCCATCAAATCCTCATCAATAACCCTAAAAATCAAGAACCCACAAAGAGTGAATTCTCTATATTACAAATACAAGGGTTTCTAAGGGCTGAACATCTCTGTTCTCCACTTTCTGCGAAAATCACTGTTCATCATTCTCTTTCAAACTCTTCATCAACCATGGCCTCAAGAAGCAACACTGGTAAAAGGACAACAAGAGCATCATCTTCACAACCGGTAACCGTTAATTCTTTAGTTTCTGATGCATTATCTAGTCCTTATGAGGCATTATTTAGTACTCGTGAAATTATACCACAACATGGTTTCTACGTATTGATGGGTGAAGATTATCACATTCCTCAGATAACCGAAATACTCAAGGTTCAGAATCTTGGTGAGTTCCTGGAATATGATGATAAATACAATAGTGATCTGATTCGAGTATTCTACTGTGGAATCAAGGGTAAATTTAAGGGGGCTGAGTTTAAGTTTTCTATGAATAATGTTGTTCATGACGTGAACAATGATTTATGGGCTACTTTGTTTAGTTTGGACACAGATGAAGATCTACCCAGAGTAACTGATAAAACATTTGTTAACAACTTTAATTTCAACACTGCTCTAAACTCTATGCTACGGGAACCGTATCCTGACAATGTTGTGGCAAGTGAAGTCTTTCCGAAAAATGTCACTACCGGTCATTTGAAATTCGAAGACCGCATTTTGCAATGGATTGTTTCTCGTATCTTGAGACCCAAGAAAGGTGGATACTCACGAGTTGAGAAGGCTGAAGTTCACCTCATGTATATTCTGAAAAATCAGATCAAAATCAACTGGCCATACTATTTTACATATCGGATGTTCGTCACCCGCAGCTCCCACAAATATCAAGCTCTAGGTTATGTATCCTGTATTCAGAACATCTTGAACAAGGCTGGGATTTCAGTTTCGAATATTCCTTATATTGATATTTCTTCTGAACAACAATTCCAACCAAAAACCCTCACCATGATGGGCTATCATTGGGATAAGGTCAATAAGAGATTCAATTACCGACACAGATCGACTCATCATTTTCAACCTGAAGAACCTATTCATTATGCAGGAAATGTTGATGAGGATGTACATGAGGGTGCTCATCAAGATGTTAATGATACTGATGTGGTTATGCAAGAGAACGACAACGACGCATGGTTGGGCGATCAACATGAAGACAATTCTGAAAATCAGGGTTGGAGAGAATGGCAAAACAACTGCTGGACTGCTCTTGGTAATGCCTATGTTCCTCCCACCTATGGCGAGGAGAATGGTTGGCAGCAACCTGATTACTCGGCACCTCCAACTCCACAGCCTCAGTACGATTACCAAGCATCTGAAGAGATTCTGGAACGATTAAATGAGATGAACCTTCGACAGCAAGAATTCCAAGAACTGCAAGAGAGTCGCTATAATGCTCAGGAAGAACGGCTCACAAACTTATCCGATCAAGTCTCGGCTCACATCACAAACTTCAACAGGTTTGCTGACGCGTCTATGACCCGCTTCAACCAAATGGACGAGAACTTGACTCAACAGAATCGGAATCTTGCCAACAGTCTTGGTACTCTAAATCGCACTCTGATCGAACTCAACCTGCACCTAGAAGATTTGCCACCACCAGGCCAGTATTATGGAGGAAGAGGTCATCCATATAGGGGGAGGAGGCCATAAAGTTTAGGGCATCATAATTCATTTGTGTTTTGCATTTATGTTGTGTTGTTTGGCTTTTCATGTTGTCTCCTGCTGTTTAACGTTGACTTTTGCTTCAGTTTGGTTGAATTCTTCCGGATTGACTGTATTGCTTTTATGTTTTTATTCCGTAATTATCCATTTCTATTTTTACATTAGCTGTATTATATGTGGATGCGTGTTAATGTTTGTGTGTTGCAAATATGTGATGATTCCTTACGTCTTCTAATGTTTTATTTTGACCACCTTCTCTTCTTCTTTTTGATGTTGTCAAAGGGGGAGAAGAATAAAAATAAGCAGAAATTTTAACAAAGATTAACTAAGTGTTAAAGACGGGGGGAGCTTGTTCGCTCAAATTACAAATCAAGGGACAGATAAGACAGTGTTGCCATCATCAAAAAGGGGGAGTATGTGAGGGCTATGGTCTCTCATCTACTTTGTTTTAATGATGTCAACAAATATGTAAGTTTTAGATTATAATTTGAGCGTTATCACTTCACGTGTCGGGCATATTGCGTTTAATCATTATTGTTCATGTGTCTAGATGTATAGGACCTTGTATTTCCCATAAACAATTGTTCATTACCATTTTAGTAGTGTCTAGTATGTTTTTCAGGACTTGGTCAGTTGAAAATGCACAGATAATTGTTTTTCCAAAAAAATTGCAGTTCATGCGCTAACCCTCCCAGCTCATGCGCTAACCTCCCAGTTTATGCGCTAACCTAGAGAAACCTGCGGGAAAGCACATGATTTTTAATAACACAAAAATTTTCATCTGTGCGTCGACGCATGGTTATTGTGGGTCGACGCGTGATTTCCTGAACTGATATTTTTCACTTAAATATTTCTTCTGTTATTTCTGTTATTTTTTTGGTGGGTCATTTCATTCCCTATAAATAGTTTTGGTCATCTCATTCTTAAAAACAATAAGAAACGTGAAAATATATGCCATTTCTCTCTTCATCTTCATCTTCTTCATTGAGTAAACAAACAATCACACATAATCATCTTTGTTTGTGTCGCCCATTGTTCGAAGTGATAACGTTCAGAATTTAGGAAGTGTGATCTTCATTTTCTGGGTTGAAAGCTTGGAAGGTGTTTCTTGAATAAAACCAGTTGGTTTTGTCCTCCAAGAATCGAGTAGATTTTGGAGGTTTTTGCACAAACCGTTCCTTTCTACAGGGATTCGGCTGGGCGAAGGTAACCGAAAATTGGCGCAATTGTTCGGTTTAGTAGCTGTAATCAGAGGATCGTAGAAGAGAGGTTTGGGTTCGACTTTTTGGTAGATCGCAATTGATCGAGTGAAGGTAACCGAAGAACGGTGGGTTCTTTCGGTTTAGTAGCGTGGGACGGTAATTGGATCAACCATATTCGAAGGACTTGATTCATCTTGAATCAAGGGGAGAGAAAATTCTGCATCAACGATCGAAGACGTTCGAGGGTTTGGATGTTCATAGTTTTCTCTTGTAATAAACAATTTGCAATAGCTATATATATATATATATATATATATATATATATATATATATATATATATATATATATATATATATATATATATATATCAATTCCAATTGTGGAGTTGGGGGCAGACGTATCCAAAGCGAGGACGATTGGGGAACTGTCTAATCAAATCTCATTTGTTCTCTCTTTCCCTTAACTCTTTTACATTTTAGTTTGTTCGAATTTGAGAAGTCGTAAGTTATTGAAATTTCTGTCGTAGAGTAATTGTAAGCTGATAAACTGTTTTTTTAAATTTATACAATTCCTTGAATTATATGTTGGAGAAGCTTTACATTACCCTCCATTGAAATTCAGCACTTAGTGTGTTTACGCACACTAGGTGTTTGATAATTTGTTTCAAAGCAAAATTCAAACACGTTGCCTTTAATTGCTTATCACTTTACCTCATTGGATTAGATTAAACATCAAGCAATTGATATTTTGTTGACTGCGTTTTTAAGTGTAGTAATCAAACTGAATTTTTCTCTTCCATACTCATTCCCGGTATATTCGTGCATATCCGATCCTTTTAGTAGAAGGTTCGTTGTAGACATTCTATCCATTGGTTGCTTCCATTAAACATTTTTTAAAACAAATTTTTGGTAATCATTTGTGTGTAAAACTCAAGGGATCTATTCAACCCCCCCTTCTAGATCCATAGCCATCGTCTAACATAGACCTTCCTTCTCCCTCCTACACTTCAGATTGATTTTCTGGCGGCTCAGCCCTGTGCTACAAATTAACTTTAGACCTTGACGATATTCTAGGAAACAAAAGGTTTTAGGAGAAAGAAAAATATTCGATAGCTTTGAAAATTTGGAAGAAGGAGTCTGATCTATGTATAAGGGGCGATGAAGAAGATTTTGCCTACATTAAGGAAATTAAGAGATTAGAAAAGCAAGATCAACTCAAATTTATATCGATGGAAGTCAAAATTAAGGTTCTAAAATGAATTTTTTATCATATAACATTAGGGGGAGTGGGAACTTGATCAAAATGAAACCTATTAGTAATATTATATATTCTGAGAAGATATATTTATGTCTAATTCAAGAAACAAAGCAATAACTAGTTAGGAATTCATGTGTTCATTCTCTTTGCGGTAACAAGAAAGTGGAACGGGGCTCTAAGAAGGCTATTAGGAGATCAAGTGGTATGATATTGGTGTAGAAAGCATTTTCATTTTAGGTTTTATGCATATTTGTTGTTTACGGTTACATTGGGATTTAACTTAATTGGAAGGATGCAATTAAATTCAGTAGCAAAAGAAAACTTAGGCCTGAATTGATTAGGCTGAAGTCCATTTTTCCATTAGGAGATTGGGGCTTGGGAGACGATTTCAATTAAATTAAGAGATCTAGTGATATAAAAGGCATTAACAATTATTTAAATGTAAGAAAAATGATAGATTTTGATGTTTTTATTCAAGAATATGACCTAATCGATCTTCCAGTCATAGGTAACAAATTCACCTGGTTTAATAGTTTTGGTTCTACTATGAGCAGGATCAAGCATTTTCTTATCTAGAAAAGATTGGTAGACATATGGGAGCTAAAAAGTCAAATAGTTGGTAGAAGATCAATTAGTGACCCTGAGCCACCAATTTAGCGACTAAAATTTTTTTATCGCCTATATGGTCTAAAAAACGTTTTTTTATAAAGTTTAATTTATATATAAAAAATCATCGATCAAAATTTCGGTCATTAAGTTTTTTCTTCTATTTTTTTAATCCTCTTTATTAAGTTATTATTTTTTATATGTGCATAATGAAATTGTATCAATTAAATTAAATAATAATAAAATAATAATTATTGGTATTTTGTAAATATTATTTGGAAATTTTTAGAAAATTTTATTTCTTTAACACACACACACACACACACACACACACACACACACAGAGATATATATATATATATATATATATATATATATATATATATATATATATATATATATATATATATATAATTTAACAACATATATTTATATTAAGTGGTTTAGTGGTAAGGTCTTATTGAAATTTTCGGATGTCCTAGGTTCGATTCGTGCCTTTGACAACTTTTAATTTTATTTTACAGAAAAAGAATACTAAAATTGGTCATTGAATTTGATTGCTAGTTTAGTCACAAATTTGGTCACTAAATTCGTCGCAAAAAGGTTAGTGATTAACACTTTTCCAATCGAAAAATGATCGTTTTTAAATCAGTCATAAAACATTAGGCTTAATACCCTTTTTAGTCCTCTAACTATAAGGGTAGGTCCAATTAGGTCCTCTTTCTTTTAAAAGTACCAAATTGGTCCCATACGTTTTTAAATAGGTTCGTATTGATCCTTTCCGTTAATTACAGGCTAACGGTGTTAAAAATGATGATGTGGAATGTGACTTAGATGGTGTGTGTAGCACAGTCAGCATCTCCTTGTTCGTTCAATCTGAGACTCTATAAATCCACCCCCAATTCCAAACCCTAGGTTACAAAATCCCCAAAATTAACCAAATTGAAAGGAAAATCCCCGTCCAATAATGAGTTCTGGGCGCGTTTCTTCTTCATCTTCAAGAACCCGCGTCAATTCGCAAGTGTATACCAATTTTGGGAAAGTTATGTATGGTTGTGGAGACCTTGCTGTACTTCACCAGGCAAGAACCGTCCAAAATTATGGAAAGCTTTTTTGGGGTTGTCAACATTTTAAGGTAATCTTCTATATCAAACACATTCCTTCCATCCGGTACATCTTCACTATTCTTAAGTTGCCTTCATATATGTATAGGGACACACAAATGCCGGGTGCGGTTTTTTTGAATGGTTCTATGATGATTCAAGAGATGACAAGGAGGAAAGCTTGAGGAATATGCAATGGAAGATTGAAATGCAATTTAAGGAGTTGGAAGAAGCCCAAAAAGAGTTGGTAGAGGCAAAAAGAATGGTTGAAGTTTTTAGGGTCAAAAATTTGCAGCTAGATGAAGCTTTGAAGAACACAAGGAAATGTAAGATAATCTGGAAGTGCTTGTGCTTTACTGTGTTATTTGTTTTAGTGGTTAAGGTGTTGTGAATGTTGGAACATGTGTTGTTAGTTGTTGGTAGTTTATCAGCTATTTTTTTCTTGTGAAATGGATGTAAAAGTTGCTTCCATAACATGTACTAATGGTGTGAGTAAAAGAGTATTGTTGTTGCCAATATTTTAGTGTTATTGCCATATTTATCAGTTGTTGCCATATGTGTTGTAAAAGTTGTTGTCATAAACATGTAGTAATGGTCCGAGTAAAAGAGTAGTTTTGTTGCTGTCATAAACATATTTTAGTGCCATATTTTAGCAGTTGCTGTAGGTTGTGGCATACAGAGTTGTACATATTTGTACACCAAATTTGTAACCTGATTTTTCTCATTGTATATGAAACAGAGTTGTAGATATTAGTACACTAAATTTTTTATAAACCATATTTGTACATCAAATTTGTAACCTGGTTTGAACAATAACAACTTAACAGAAAATTTGTACAACAAAACAACTTGTATACACCAAAATTTGACAACAGGTGGACACAGAAGTATCAATAGCATACGTACTTAACAGAAAACTTTAGTACCATAATTTGACAACAGCATAACAGAAGTATCAATACAAAATAGGAAACATTGTACACCATAAGTACATAAGTACACCATTACACATAATAGCTGAAGCATATCAGAGATGCTTAGTACACAAAATAGCAGAAATTGTTCATAATATCAGAAGACAACATTACACAATACAACACAGACTATAGACCCTAAAAGGATTTCTTTGAAATGTTCCTTTTAGTTGGTGTTGTCCTCCTAGTAGTAGGACCCACTGCATTCTGTGATGCACTCAATCTGGTGGTGGGTCCTCTTGAAAGTTGTGCTGGTCTCTTAAAAGGCAACTTGTGCCTAGCTTGTGTTGCAGTCTTGTTGTTAGTTGTCTGAGAAACCTGAGTTGCCTGGGATGCCTGAGTTGTTCTGGTTGCCTGAGTTGTTTTAGTTGCCTGAGTTGACTTGGTTGCCTAAGTAGTTTTAGTTGCCTTAGTTGACTTGGTTGCCTGAGTTATTTTAGTTGCCTGAGTTGACTTGGTTGCTTGAGTTGTTTTAGTTGCCTGAGTTGACTTGGTTTCCTGAGTTGCCTGAGTAGATGCCTGAGTTGCCTGAGTAGATGCCTGAGTTGCCTGGGTTGCCTGACTTGCTTGAGATACTTGCTGAGATGGTTGTTGAGAAACCTGTGATGCCTGTTGTGGTGGCTGAGCCATCTTACATGTTGATTTATTGTGCCCAGTTTGTCTGCACCTAGTGCACCTCACAATCATACCAGTTTTTCTTATTTTCCTGTCAGAACCATCAATCTCACCCTGTTCTCTATTCCTCTTCTTCTTTGGTCATCCAGGCATTTTCATGAATTTGGGAGGCTGCACATCAGGGTATTCGGTTCTCATCCATAAATTTGTACCATTCAGAGGGTAAATGATAGGTTCATACACCTTAATATACCTAGCCTTCTTGTAATAGTCTGGGACAAACTCATCAACAGCAAGACCTCTACTCTTCATTAAGGAAATTGCATGGACGCATGTGAGACCAGTCAGCTGCCACTTTCTGCAAGAACAACCATGTTCCTTTAAGTCGACAATGAATATGTCTCCCTGATTCTCAATATGTCTCACCTCAAAAATATATTCAGATGACATCCTGTAAAAGTAAGTGCATTATCTATCAAAAGTAAGTCATAATAATTAAACACAGAAGTAAGTCTATTACCTATCATAAGTAAGTCATAATAATAAAACACAAAAGTAAGTATATTACCTTGCTATCCAAAAATTTGTATAACTGCTTGTTTTCTCCACCTGCTTCTTTATGTTGGGCAACACTCCATCATCACCCAAATTAGTGAACTTCAACCTATTTGCCGCCTATTTTTCCATTATATATCCCCTAATATCTTCTAACATTGTGACCAAAGGTTTTTCCCTTGCTTCCACAATCACACTATTGAAAGCTTCTGACATATTATTCAGGACAGTATCAGACTTTGTTGTGGTTCTAAAGTAGGACTTGCTCCAAAATCTTGGTGGTGTTTGCATCATGTGTTTGTAGGCCTCTTCAGTTATCCTCCTCATGCCTCTTATCTCTCTTTCCCAAGCCTGTGGATAAGTAGCTCTTGCTGCCTTCCAAATGTTCTCCTTGAACACTTTTCCTGGAAATTTCTTCCTAAAATTGTTATATAGATGTCTCACACAAATCATCAATGAGGAGCTTTAAAAACCAAGTCCATGAGTCTCTATTTTCCCCTTCCACCACAGCAAAGGCAATAGGCAACATTTGATCATTAGGATCTGTTCCTATTGCAGCTAAGATCTGGCCACCACATAGGCCCTTTAAAAAACATCCATCAAGGCCAATAATTGGCCTACACAACTTGAAACTTTTCTTGCAAGCATCATAACAAATGTACAACCTCTTGAAATAAGGTCTAGCATCCTCAACACCTTCTTGAACTGGTGTGATATTTATCTTAACAGTGGAACCAAGATTTGTCCTCAAAATTTCATGACAGTAGTCATAAATCCTAGTGTAATCTCCTAAATAAGATCCATCTACCATATCCCTGGCTGCAAATCTGGCCCTAATTGCCTTTGTCTTGTTAACACCTACATTCCATTTCTTAAGAGCCTTCTCCTTAATATCCTTTAGCTTAAGCTTAGGATTGTTTTTCAATGTATTTTGCAACCTCTTGCTTAGCCATTTCGTGCTCATCATCTTGACATTATACTCTCTAGCACAATTATGTGTGTCAACTAGTTTTCTAAGCTGCCAAGTGTCCTCATCAGGAAGCTTTCCACAATAGGCCTCCCACTGACAACCATCTTTACATACCACCTTCACTCTTTTGTTGTCATTTTTTAGAAACTTTAGACCTCTCCCATTCTGAACAGCATATGTTTGAATAGCTTCCTTAAAATCAATTTTGGTATTAAAATAGGTTCCCAAATCCCATTTATAGTTAGACATGTCTTTCATAGCCTTGAAAATTGGATGCTTCCTCTTCCTTGGTTCTTCATTATCCTCAGTGTCACATCCACTATCTAGTTCATCACTATCATACACAATTGCATTCTCACCTCCACTATCTGCTTCCCTTGTCCTTTTATTGATTTTACTACTTCCTTCATGTTTTTCATCATACTCCACCATTTTGGCAACATGTTCTTCATCATAATCCAAACTAACATCAAAATCACTAAAATCAAGCTCCAATGCATTATCATAATTATATGATGAATCCTCACTGTCATCAGAGCTTGTGTCACTCCCATCATGAACCTCACCATGAATCCCATCAACACCCTCACCAGCCTTGACACTCTCATCAGCATCAACATCCTCACCAGAATTCACTCCCTCACCAGCCTTAACACCCTCACCAGAATTCACTCCATCACCAGCCTTAACACCCTCACCAGAATTCACTCCCTCACCAGGGTGAACACAATCAACAGAATTGTTTACATCCTTAAGGACTTGATCAACAAGTTCAACAACAATATCATACTGTTCTTGATTCACAACATCCAAAGGTTCTTCATTTAATATGTCCTCCTCCATGTTTGTAGGTTCTTCATTTAATGTGTCCTCCTCCATGTTTGTAGGTTCTTCATTTAATGTGTCACCCTCGTCAACATACTCAATAATGGGTGTTCAATGTATATGTCGACCTTCAGATGTACCCTACATAGGTCAGCTATCTCTAACTCACCTTTATCATCACTAAGCACATTAATCCTAAATGTAGGATCCTTGTAGTAGATATTGTCTACCTCAGTATACCCTATGTCTTTCAAAACACCAATCAACTCAAAATACGACCACCTATCAACATCTACATGTAATTCGTTACATTTACCCCCCACGTAATTCGTTTTATCAGAGTCAATAAATTCCACACTATGATGAATGTTGAGGGTAATCATTTCTTCCATTTCAACCTAATATCATAAACAAGCAGAAACTTTACGAAACGAACATAAAAAACCCTAATTTTAAAAAGGAGGCAACAAACCCTAATTTCTACACACAAACCCTAGACTACAGAAAATGAAAATTTTACGAAAGTAACATAGCCACTAACTAGTATATTGCTTCGTCTTCAATCGTATGTATGGGAATCTTTGTGTCCGTCTTCACCCTCGGTCGTCTTCGTCTTCGTCTGCTATGCCTTCTCTTCTAGGGTTAAATGTGCAGAACTAAAATGACTTAAGGAAAATAAGCCACAATTCTGAATTGACCTATATAAACCGTGCCACATCCCCATTCAGAAACATACACATCAACACATCCATGCCATGTCATCAACATTTTAAGTGAAATTTTAACTTTTCTAACGGCAAGGACAAACGTGGACCTATTTAAAAACGTATGGGACCAATTTGGCACTTTTAAAAGAAAGAGGACCTAATTGGACCTACCCCTATAGTTAGAGGACCAAAAAGGGTATTAAGCCTAAAACATTATAATGAACGATTTTTAAAGTTTTTTCGGTCTCAAATTCGATCATTAAAAGAGATTTTTCTAATAGTGATTTCTAATCTTTGCTGGATTTTGCTTAAATCCAACAAGTTAAATTGAGGCCCCAAACCATTTAAATTCTTCTCTTCTAGGTTGGATCATAGTGATTTTCTTCCAATGTTCTTAACAACATGGAATTCATTTAATGTTCAAGGCAAGAAAATGTTTATTTTTAAAAAAAAGATAAAACTCTTGAAGGTTAAGTTAAAGCTCTGGAATTCAGAAGTGTTTGGGATCTTGGATTTAGACATAGAAGATGCAGTTAAAGATCATGATTTCTTGGATTAAGTTATGGCTAATGAGGAAAATACATATATTTCTGATGTGAATAAGAAAAAAGATGAAGCTTAGTCAGTAATTTGGAAAAAAAATTCATAGGCATAAGGCATTCTGAGGAAAAAGTCCAAATGAAGGTTGCTCAAAGAGGGGGATCATAACTAAAAAAAAAACCATTCATTCATGTAATCCAGATTTAGGCGAAACATAATTACAACTATCATAATTGGAGATAATATTATTGAAGATATAAAAGGCGTTAAATCCATTATCTTCACTAATTTCAAATAAGCTTTTCAAGAAACAAATTCTAGAAGGCCAATATCGGAAGAGGTTGAATTCAACAATTTGTCCCTTGAAGAAAGATCAAGCCTATAAGATCCTTTCACCATTGATGATATTAAAGATGTTATTTGGACATCTGGGGCAGACAAAAGTCTGGGTACGGATGACTTTAGCATGGAATTCTATAAACGATTTTTTTTCTTGTAGGATGTCTTATGAATGCCTTTTTAGCTTCTTTCCTTGCGTTGATCCCGAAAAAATCTAATCCCCAAGGGTTGAATGAGTATCACCCTATCTGTCTAATAGGTATTATTTATTAAATAATATATAAGCTTCTTGTTGGAAAGTTGAAAAATGTCATAGGTGGCCTCATTTCGAATAATCAGTCATCGTTCATATCCAAGAGAAACATGATGGATGGAGTCTTAGTAGTCCATAAATTGGTGGGTTTTGCTCTAAGAAACAAGAAAAGTATATTCCTTTTCAAAGTCGACTTTGAAAAGACTTTCGACTTAGCGTCGTGGGATTATATGGTGTTAGTTCTTAAGAAAATAAATTTGGGTAGCAGGTGGATCAAGTGGATTCAATGGTGGATTTGTTCAAGCTTCTTATCAATCCAAATAAAAAGAAGCCCCACAAAGGATTTCAAAGTGAACAATGGTCTTCTCTAAGGGTATCCCTTATCCCTTTTTCTAGAGCTGTCAAAATGGGTCAACCCATATGGGTCGGCCCGCCAGGCCTGAAAAGTCATAGGGCTTAGGCCTTAAAATTATATCCCATATTTTTATTGGGTTTTTTTAGCTCAGTTCTAAAAAATCTTGCTACCCATTCGGGCTAGCCCATATGGGCCGTGGGTAGCCCGTTAGACCCATATAACTATAAATTTTTAAAAAAAATTATATTAATACTTTTATTGTCTTACTCCAAAATAACAAATTGATTTTTCTTACCTCACTAAATTTTGTCTCTATTCTATTCAATATTTCTCTTTGAAATCTTATACATTAATATAATCAACACTTTTTCCTTGTATTCTATTAGTTTCTCTTTTGTTAAATATTCGAGTATAATTTTATACAATTTAGACAGGTGTTGTACTTAAAAACACATTATAGTATCTATAAAATATAATATAGTAGTTAAAAAATCATTTATGTTTAAAATAATATATTTTTTAATTTAATTTATAAATATTATGATGTTTTTATTTTAATTTTTTTATTAATAAAAATCCCATTAATGGTCGGGTAGCCCGAAACCCATCTAGGGTCGGGCTCGGGTATTACTTTTCGAGCCCATATTATAACATGGCTTTTTTGGCCCAACCCTAAAAATCCAAATCCTGCTAGGGCCGGCCCGTTTAGGATTAGGTACCCTATTTTGACAACTCTACCTTTTCTATTCATCATCGTGGCTAAAGGTCAAGCGGGTCTTATGAAGAGTTCTATTTCTAAATCCATGTTTCACCCCTTAAATCTTTCAAAAGACCTCTAATTCAATATTCTATAATTTACAAACAATACAGTGTCATTAGGCAATGCAAATTGGAATAATATTTGGGCTATCAAATACATACTACGTGGCTTTTTACTGGCTTCAGGTCTTAAAGTCAATTTTTGCAAATGAAAAATAGTTAGTTCGATTCTAGAGCATGGTTTTTTTGGAAGCAGCGTCTGACTTCTTCTTTTGCTCTATTACTCATCTCCCTTTCATCTTCCTGGGCATACCAATATGTGCTAACCCCCGAAGGAAGGCTACTTGGGAACCAATTTTATCTAAACTAAGGAGCATTCTATTGTCTTGTAAAGGAAAATTTGTTTCATTTGATGGTTGAACGGTTCTTATAAACTCAGTATTTAACTCCATTCCCCTGTTTTACTTTTCTTTTTATGAGCCCCTAAAATATTGATTCAGGAATTCATTAAAATTATAGGGCTTTTCTCTGGAAAGGTGAGGAGAACAAGAGGATGATTAATTGGGTCTCATGGGCAGTTATTTGCAGGTCTAAGATCAATGGTAGGTTGTGCATAAAGCATTGTAAGCTCTTTAATATGGCCCTCTTATCGAAATAGACATGGAAGATTCTTAATGATTACTCCACTTCGTGGACATCCATCTTATCCTTCAGATATGGTGATATAAAAGGCTTGCTTCTTGACCCTTCTTGGGCTATTTGTAACTCTAAGTCTTCTTTGTGGTGGAGAGATCTTAGGGTTGTTATGGGTCATTAAGGGAAAATATTAATTGGTTCGATAGAAATGTATCTTGTAAGCTTGGAGACAATTTGCAAATTAACTTTTGGCGTAAAAAATGGCTTGGGTGTCAGTTGTTTCAACACCTTTTTCCTTGTCTGTTTGAAGTAAGTAGAAACAGACCTAAAGTTGGCTCGTTAGGATCATGGAAAGGCGAAAATTGGAGTTGGAACCTGGATATAATTCTGGATTCAATTACAAAAGAGGCTACTCTCAAATTAGAAACTTTGGTCACCATTCTTTTAATTTCCATCGTTTTCCTGAGTTTCCAACAGTTTCATTTGGTGGCATTATCTCAATGGTTTTTCGATTAAAGTTGCATATTATAGGCTCCTTATCATTGTTTCATCTAGTTCTGTTCATAATTTTAATCCTTTCTATAATGCCTTACTGAAAATTTGAAAGTTGTTTGCTCCTAGTAACAGTCAATTCTTTGCTTGGAGACTCCACATCAATTGTCTTTCAACTAGAGTTGAACTTAGTAAGAGAGGTTTTATTAATGGCCCTCACAATACTGTGTGCCCCCTGTGTTTTGGACATGAAGAAACTGACATTCATTTATTTTTCCTTTGCATTGTTTTGTCCTAGGTTTGGCGTGGTTCTTTGTCTTGGATGGATTACCTGAGATTTTTCCTCTTGATTTGAATTTAGATAGCTTTGTCTATTTCGAAACTCTTTAGAATGGTAGGATCAAGAAGAAATTTCTGTGATTGTTATGGTTTTCTGTAATTTGATGTATTTGATTAACTAGGATTGTTATCATTTTCAAATATGCTCGTTTGGTTGAGAAGAATAGTGTTTATCTTGTTAAAGCTTTGTCGCAGAATTGGTTTAATGCAAATTGTAGAAATACATTAAATCTTTATTTTATAGATTTGTTATCTAACTCGATTTAGTTTATCCAATTGGTTAACTCGGGCTAGATCTCTCTTATAATAATTTTTTTATTGGACGGAATACCCCTAATACTCTTTTCAATATACTTCTTTTGTTTATAAAATAAATTTCAAAAAGAATAACAATAATTAATAATGCTTATTTCATAGTACTTCATTTATTAAAAAAACAAAACTTTCAAAATAATAATAATTAATAATTAAGACTAGTAATTGTTGGTTTTGATATTTTCTTTGGGAAATCCTAACAAAGTATCTTTGGAGTACTCGTTAAAATATTAAAAAGATAAGTTAATTATTTTTTAAAAGATTTACAATATATATATATATATATATATATATATATATATATATATATATATATATATATATATATATAAATTGTGTATTCAATAAACTACATAAATAATTAATTTAAAAAAAATATATTATATATATTTATTGTTAAGAACATATAATTTTTTTTTACTAAAAATTCTTAACCAGGATATCTGACCCATTTTTTTTTTATAATTAGAACCAAAGGAGAATAACATTATCAAAATTGTTGTAAAAAAAAATCAAAATTCAAACAATTAATAATAATATCTGGATAAACATAATAAAACCCTAATTTATTTATCTTAACACCTACAATAAATAATTAAATATAAAATAGATCATCACTACATGCTAACGGAGCAAGAAAATAAGTGAAATCGTCATGTTTTTAGTTCTTGAAGATGGCGAGCATTGACAGGGCAATCGAAGCTACGATCACAGCAACTGAATTTGTAACAGAACCGGCAGCTCCGGCATCAGGACCTGGAGCTGGAGCCAACGAGGGACTGAGGTCTTGTGCTGAGGCTACGGCGGCGAAGACAACTATGAAAAAGAAGGAAATAAACTTCATTGTAGTAGCTGATGATGCCATTGCAAAGAAAACTGAAGAAGAAATAGTGGAAGATTTTGAATCTAAGAGAAGTTGTGTATGTTGTTGAATGGGTGATATTGAGAATCGAAAAAGGGTGTGTGAGTATTTATTGAAGAAGAATTATTTGGGGAAGTACGTGGGGCCCACGAAAACGTGGAAAGCTGGTGATTGAGAAACAATAATGCTTTTACCGACATTGTATCGTATCGTATGAATGAAATTGCGCTGTTAGATGTTTCTATACGTTTGTGTCATGTGTTATGTGTGCTGTTATGTTTTGTTGAACCATCAGTTATAATGATAGGCTGTGTTTGCTTTTCTTTAACAAGTGATATTTTTTTATTATTATTATAACCTTTATTTAAAATATGAAGACTTATTTAAGGAACATATTCTTTAATCTTCTTTTTTTAATAGAAAGGACATAACATAACCTTAAAATTCATTAAAGAATTGACCCAAAAAAAACATTGAAGAGAAGAATAGGAAATTACAAAAATTGAGGGGATACATAAATCAAAAGGTAGAGGATCTATTTAATGTGTCTGGTGCGTGGTGCCTTTGTTATCTTTGGTGCATTTGAATTTAAAAGACAAATGGGCAATTAAATTAAATTATTTTGATGAGAGAATGATTGGTTAAAAAGAGATAGAAAAAAAAGACATCAAAGGCATTAACTTTTAAAGGCACCCAATCATTGTTCGAATCAAAATTTTTTGAGAGTAGTTACATCCTCTGATTACTATTATAAACAACAAATTTTGTTTTAGATATATTGAATATTTAATGTATTCGATGTATAATAATATTCAGATACATCATTTATTCAATAAATTTTTTAAAAAAATTGTTGTTTATAATAATAACCAGAGTGTGTGTCAAAATCAATTGTAGGTAAGATTCAATATTCTATGAGAAATGATATTTTGACACCTAAATTGTACACTATCACCGTATAAGCTATTTCAAAATATTGGTTTTTGTGTAATTCAGCTAACATGTAAGGGCATGTGGGTAAATTTGTTTTGAGTGTTGTTGCTTTCTCTCTCTCACCCAGTGCTGCATTTTCTCTCACCAAACACAATTCCTCTCAAAAATCACACTTAAGCTCTCTCTATCTCTCTCTCACGAGACACAACCCTTTCCTCTCTCAATGACCTAAATCGTGACGCTTCTTCCTCTCTCAACGACCAACGACGATCTTTTTTCTCAACAAAAGACAGAGGCTTCTTCCTCAACGAATGACGACATGCTTATAACTCTCTTCTCTCAACAAGGTTACAAGTTTTCTAGATGTATTTCTCTGTGTGTTATATGTTTTGGGACATGGATCGCTGTTGTTCGTCTCACTCCTTACATTCTCAACTTTTCTCAGTCACGAAAGCCAGGAAATCATGCTCGATCTTTAGATTCACATACTATGTTAATTTTCTATCCAATTTCAATAAGTTATATTTTCTAGATCTGATGTCTGGACCTATATTAACCAAACTTAAAACTGAATTAACCAAGTTCATGTACTGCATTAACCAAATATTAGCTCATAATATTAGTGTATATACATTTATCTCTAGATAATGCCACTTGTACAGTTAGGATTAGTTCTTTTCCTTCCCTTTTTGTGTGGTCCACATTGTATATATAGAGATAATGTAAGCTGATTATTCATTCATTCAATAACAATAATACTTTATCATCCTTTCTCTCCAACTGTATTTCATTTTCTGTTACAAGTTTGTTATTGTTAGTTACTTCTTCTTCCTGGTTTATCCACCATTAACATGGTATCAGAGCTTTAACAACTCTGGTAGCCATTGTTTCTTTTCTCCTCTTCTTCAATCAGCATCGTTTGCTCTTCTTCTGCGCTGCAGAATTCTTTGTTCTTCGCTGATTTTTTATTACTTTGTAATCTTTGTATTCTTGATTCATCTTCTTCTAATGGCATACCCGAGCTACATAGATTTTTCTACAAATTCCACGAATCCCTTCTATCTTCATCCTAATGAGAATCCTGCCGTCGTTCTTGTATCTCCATCATTGGATGATAAGAACTATCATTCTTGGTTTAGGTCGATGCACATCGCTCTCATTTCCAAGAATAAAGAGAAGTTCATTAATGGAACTCTTACAAAACCGGCTGTTTCTGATCTGCTATATGCTCCATGGATCCGCTGCAACACTATGGTTTTGGCTTGGCTCCTTCGATCTATTTCAGAGCCAATTGTAAAATCAATTTTATGGATTGATAGTGCTGCCGGAGTGTGGAAGAACTTGAAGATTCGATTCTCTCATAGTGATATATTCTGCATTTCTGATATCCAGGAAGATCTTTACAAGTTTCGCCAAGGTACACTTGATGTTTCTAACTACTTTACCCAACTCAAAGTAATGTGGGATGAATTAGAAAACTATCGCCCTCTACCTGTTTGTGTTTATGCTATTCCATGTTCTTGTGGTGCTGTATCATCAATCCAAAGATATCGTGAACATGACTATGTTATTAGGTTTCTCAAGGGTTTGAATGAGAAGTTTACCCACTCTAAATCACAGATTATGATGATGAACCCGTTGCCTGATATAGATAAAGTTTTTTCTCTTGTGATTCAACAAGAACGAGAATTAAATGGTTCAGTTTCACCTGTTATACCAACCACTACTAATGGAGAAGAGGTCACAACATTTCAAGTCACTCAGAATTCTGGGAATCAGTCTGCAAAATCTGGTCCTGCTAGTTCAAATGGGAAGTACCAAAGTGATAATGGAGCTAAGGGTCATAATCGTGTTTGCATACATTATGGCCGCACCAATCACACAGTTGAAACATGTTTTCTTAAGCATGGATATCCACCGGGTTTTAAGCATAAAGGCAAGAATACCAGTTCCCAATCTGCAGCTCAAGTGACTACTTCTTCTGATTCTTCCCAGCCAGACTCTGCTGCATCTTCGTTTGGTTTCACTGAGGATCAGTACAATCATATCCTTGAATTACTTCAACAGTATCAAGCCACTCCAAAGTTAACTCCATCTCTATCTCTCCTTTTGTCCTAAATTCTCATTCCTCCAATGACATTGGTAAGCAGCCCCATCTTTGGATTTTGGATACAGGTGCTACTGACCACATTTGTTTTGATTTCAATGTTTTTGTTTCTAATAAGAATATCATTCCTGTGCATGTTAATCTACCTGATGGTTCTACCCTTACTGCATCCATATCTGGTAGCATAGTTCTTTCTCCATCCTTGACTCTGCATAATGTCCTATACATACCAAATTTCCATGTCAATTTACTATCCATTGCTAAACTTGTCTGTAACAACCAATGTAGTGTTCAATTCACTTCTAATTCTTGCCATATTGTGTAGAACCATTCCAAGGAAATCATTGGTATTGCTAATTTGCAGAGGGGATTATATGTGCTTGACATTTCCAAACATCATTCTGCTTGTAATTCCATTGTGAAAAATTCATGTAATCTTTGGCACCTAAGATTAGGCCATATATCTGATATAGGTTTACATACTGTATCAAAGTTTTTTCCTTTCATTCCTTACAAGAATAATAATGTAGCTTGTGATGCTTGTCATCTTGGTAAACAAAAGAAGCTTCCCTTTCCACATAGTACTACTCATTCTGTTGCTCCTTTTGAAATACTTCATGCTGACTTATGGGGACCATTTGCCACTATTTCCACTTTAGGTCAAAAATACTTTTTAACTTTAGTAGATGACTACACTAGATATACTTGGGTTGTTTTTCTTAAAACCAAAGATCAAACTAAAACAAGCTTCATTCAATTTATGTCTTACATTGAAAACCAGTTTAATACATCTCTCAAATGTTTGAGATCAGATAATGGTACTGAGTTTATGGCCCTTTCTGAGTTTCTTAAGTCTAAAGGTATCATTCACCAAAGATCATGTGTTGAAACACCCCAACAAAATGGGGTGGTGGAAAGGAAGCATCAACATATTTTAAATGTAGCAAGAACTCTATTTTTTCATTCCAAAATTCCTTTTAACATGTGGAATTTTTGTATCCAACATGCCATTCACATTATAAATCGCTTACCTACACCCCTCCTCAAATCCAAATGTCCCTATGAACTTCTGTACCAAAAACCACCCTCCCTCATCCATTTAAAAGTGTTTGGTTGTTTGAGTTTTGCTACAACCCTCCAAGCCCATAGGACCAAATTTGATCCTAGAGCTAGAAAATGTGTGTTTCTAGGCTTTCAAGATGGCACAAAGGGTTACATACTTTATGACTTACATAATCACAATATTTTTGTATCAAGAAATGCTGTGTTTTATGAATATCAGTTCCCTTTTCAAACCAGTTCCTTACCATCCCAACTCTCTCCTAATCACACACTTACTCCTCTCCTTGATGACAGTCATGTCCATCACATTCAGCCCTTTAATGCTCCAAACAATACTAATTCCCCAACCTCACCACTTTCCTTTAATTCTGGTTCTCATAACCAGTCTGATTCTCCTTCTCAACCTGACCCTATCAGTGATAGTACTTCACCTACCAGCCCTGGTCCTATCAGCAGTCACAACCCTGCTATTGATGGCACTATACTCTCAGGTCCCTCCACTCCTATAGGACACCAAAACTCAAATACTCCTGCTGACCTATCTACTTTACCCAATGGATCCCAACATGATTCTGGTTCTCTCTCTCCTGTCAATTCCTCTCCTTCTTTGGAGACTGTGTCACCACCTATTCCTTTAAGACACTCTACTAGGACATCTCATCCCCCATCCTACCAGACAGATTATCACTGCTATAATATTTGTAACAATTCTTCTCTTAAGCATTCTACATCACATGTTGCATATCCCTTTTCTTCTGTCATTACTTATGATAATTGTTCACCATCATATAAACATTTTTGTTGTTCTATTTCATCTATTCATGAGCCAAAGACCTATAATCAAGCCATTCAATATGACTATTGGAAGCAAGCCATGGATATGGAATTACTTGCTCTTGAGAAAAATCAAACTTGGACTGTGGTTGATCTACCAGCTGGAAAGTCTCCTATTGGTTGCAGGTGGGTGTATAAGGTTAAATACAAGGCTGATGGTTCTATTGAAAGGTATAAAGCAAGGCTGGTGGCAAAAGGGTATACTCAATTGGAAGGTATTGATTATTTTGACACTTTTTCTCCTGTAGCAAAACTTACTACAGTTAGAGTTATGTTGTCTCTTGCAGCTATCAAAGGTTGGCATCTTGAACAGTTAGATGTCAACAATGCTTTCCTACATGGTGACCTCCATGAAGAAGTATACATGTGCATCCCACCTGGCCTTTCATGTTCTGACAATAATAAAGTCTGCAAACTACAAAAATCTTTGTATGGCCTTAAGCAAGCCAGCAGACAGTGGTATTCAAAATTATCCTCTTTCCTAATTTCCATTGGTTACCAACAATCTCAGGCAGACCATTCCTTGTATATTAAAGCTGATCAGCATAGTTTCACAGCTCTTCTTGTGTATGTTGATGACATAGTTTTAGCAGGTGACTCTGTGCAGGAAATTCAACAGGTCAAACAACTTTTGGATCATCAATTCAAAATCAAAGATCTTGGCAAGTTGAGGTTCTTTTTAGGTTTTGAAATTGCTAGATCCAGCTCAGGTATCTTTCTTAATCAAAGAAAATACACTCTTGAGCTCCTTGAAGATAGTGGTTATCTTGCCTCCAAACCTTCATTTGTTCCTATTGATCCCAACCTTAAACTGTCAGCCACTGAAGGTCAACCCTTGGAGGATCCCTCTTCATACAGAAGATTGATTGGTAGGCTGATTTACTTAACCAATTTGAGGCCAGATATTTCATTTGCTGTTCAACATTTAAGCCAATTTGTTGCTAAGCCCCTTTTGCCCCACTACAATGCTGCCACACGCATCCTGAGATATCTAAAAGCTGTACCTGCTAAAGGTATATTCTTTTCTGCCTCAAGTTCTTTAAAACTCTATGGTTTTGCTGACTCTGATTGGGCTCGATGCCCTGATACACGAAAGTCTGTTACTGGTTATTGTATCATCCTTGGCTCTTCTCTCTTGTGTTGGAAATCAAAGAAGCGACATACAGTCTCTAGATCCTCCACTGAAGCCGAATATAGGGCTTTAGCCTCTCTTACTTGTGAACTATAATGGCTTCATTACTTATTCAATGACTTCCTCATTTCCTTCTCCAATCCTGCATCAGTATATTGTGACAGTAAGTCAGCCATATATTTGGCCCACAATCCCACATTTCATGAAAGGAGTAAGCATATTGAGATTGACTGTCATGTGATACGTGAGAAGCTGCAATCTCGACTTATTCATTTGTTGCCAGTGTCCTCCAATGCGCAGCTTGCAGACATGTTCACCAAACCTCTTCATTTTCCTGCTCTTAATTCAATTTTGGTCAAGTTAGGACTATGCAACATCCATAGTCCAACTTGAGGGAGGCTATTAGCTCATAATATTAGTGTATATACATTTATCTCTAGATAATGCCACTTGTACAGTTAGGATTAGTTCTTTTCCTTCCCTTTTGTGTGGTCCACATTGTATATATAGAGATAATGTAAACTGATTATTCATTCATTCAATAACAATAACAATTTATCATCCTTTCTCTCTAACTGTATTTCATTTTCTGTTACAAGTTTGTTATTGTTAGTTACTTCTTCTTCCTGGTTTATCCACCATTAACACCAAACTTTAATTTAAATAAATCAACTTCCTGCACTACATTAACCAACTTTGCCTTGTAAATTTTGATCTGTTTTGATGTCTGAACCTATATTAACCAAATTTCTATACTGCATTAACCAACTTTTTGTACTGTATTAACCAAACTTGTAAATTTATTAACCAACATTTTGTCCACCAAAATAACCGAGGGAGAGAGAAATATATTAAACTAAAAAAAGAGGAATGATTAAAGAATGAACGAGAGGATGACAGTTAGAAAAAGATGAAAGAACAATGAAAAAATAGAGAATGAGAGAGAAATATATAAATTAAAAGAGAGAAATCTATAAAATATTGGACCCACAATACATATCATAAAAAGTGGATGGCATAAATATTTAATTAATTCCTTTTAGTAATAATGAATAGTATATACGGTGTAGTGTATGCAAGTGGTGTAAACATAGCAAATTTGATATTCTATTACTTAAAGTTGAACTATCTATATTGTATTTGGTCCATTGGAGAGAGAGAGGGTGGAGATCAAATTACTTTTTTGATTAAATCTTTCTTAGAGGATACCAAATTACTTCGTTGATTACATTTTTCTTAGAAGAATGCATAGAAGTCCAAAGAATTTTAAAGTGATAAATACAGAGATTGATTCCGAAAAAGGAAGCTTAAAAGCATTTGTAGACATAGAGATATGAGATTTTATCAAGCCAATTAAAGTGTCCCATTTAATTATTATTTTTATGTGGTAGGACTCTTTAAAAAATACATAAAATTGAATTAATTATAGAATCAAACCGTTATTAAATAATTGAACCATTCTCTTTAATTAATTAACCAAAATGTAATATGTGAAAACAATTCTATAACCGAACCACAATTAACCTAATCAAAACCAAAATAATCGAACTACAATTGTCAAACATTAATTTGATATGGTATTAGTGTCACTCCATTGGTATTAATGTCGGTCCAATATATTTATGTTAGTATGGAAACATATTGTCTTTCGCGGAGAAAAATTGGACAAAATAAAATGGTATCATCTCAGTCGTTCATTTATTTTAATGATAGATCAAATGATATAATTAAAACACTTAAATAAAAATCAAGGTGAACAAATCTTAGCTCATTATTGATTTTAAAGATAGATCAACGGATAAGCACTTAAATCAATTTCCGTTTTATATCTGCCCCATTTTTTTCTCACAGACACAATTCCGAACCTTCTTATTTTTCTCACAAACCCATACGCAACTCCATTACTCAAACCTACAAATCTCACAAATGGAGGTCAATGCTAATCCTTCATTTGCAATTCGTGACAACGTTTGGAGAAATCGGCGGCAATGACAACCTTTGATTGTGATTTGTGATAGCTTCTGGAGACATCTGTCGACAATCATTGTTCACGTTGAGGTAGAGCAAAGGACGCGATGACATGTGGAATTGGTTTGTATTTTATGGTAAAAGGGTATTTCTGGTATATTTTTCTGGTATAATCCATTTGAACGTAAAATATCTCAATGGAACTCACCCAAATAGAACATGGTGTCTGCTCTGATACCAATTGAAATTCTATTCCTCCAGGAACATATGTTGGTACAATTTGTCTAACTTTTTAAACTAGTTTAAAAGACAGATCAACAACAACACTAAATTAATGCATAAAGTTGTAAACACACAAGAGATTGGTAACCTAGTTCGGTGAAACCATACCTACTTTTGATGACACTCTACCCAAGAAAGGAAATTCACTACTTCGAATTGGAACAATTAGTCTTATAAGAACCTTCAACCCCTATGAAGTTCTATGCCTCTTTCTAATCCTAGTGTCTTTCAATTTAGGTCCCCCCTAAATATGAGAACCCACTCACTTTCTTCTACCAATAAACCCTAGTGATCAGCCTCAATAACAAGTCTATTAATTGTTGAATTTATAACTCAACTAAGACAAACAAATTGTGTCATGTTACTGAAACACAATCGTGTACAACAGTAGATTCAAAACTAATCCAATTAGGGCATTAGCGTAGCATACATGAAATAAATAATCAAACCCTATCACAAAGAACCTAGTTCTTGCGCACAAAATCCATGACCTAAGCATGAGAACTAAGTCTCCTTATAACACCCTAAAACCCCATGCTTAATATCATAAAATAAAGCAAATAGGAATAACATATTAACATTTAGGATGTTACTTATCATCAAAAACACCTGTTTTGTAACACATATTCAGTAAAATAAAACATTCACCTACACCTGTCATTGCATGCTCACCTTCACTTAGGGTATCATCGCAGCGAAATTTCATCACTAAGCATGTGTCACATTAATATAAATCTCGTAAATTTACTTTACTTAAATTAACACAGTCATGGCATAAGCCTCCACGATAAAAAAAACTAAAAATAGTGAGAGTGTATCATCTAAATCTCCATTAACAAAACATAATGATAAAATAAACAACGTTCGCCCGCCCAATGTTACAAATCAGAGCAATGGAAATCTAGAAACACGTAAAAATGGAAAAAAGAATAATATCTCAACGCCATCCTCTAGCTCTACGCTGCTACTCATCTACCTTCTTATATGTACTTCGAAGAGGAACACGGACCACAACAACAACAAAGGGGTGAGAATTCACATCAATAAGATAAATGGCATAAGCTGAAAGGTAGAATCACAAACATCTACATGCATATTCCATCAAACACACCAACACATTTTCACATCCAACTAATCATCATACACATCGTAATCACTGTCGTACCTAAAAAAATATGATCCTTTGTGATGGCCGCAGAAAAATAGTTCTAATAGAGTCGCCACCGAACTTTATTTATTTCAAATAAGGAATAGGAAAATATCGATAAAACCTTTAAAAACAGAATAATGGTCATCGCAACCATATTCAGGTTCGGGAGTCGATTATGCAAGGGGAAGGTATTATTACCCCTCACGTCTTTTGTACTTAACGAGAACCTTAGTTAGATTTGCGATTGAATGTTAGATCATGTTTTTTTGCTTTCTTCAAGTGGTAAAAAGATTAAAAAGAGAAATGAAAGGATTGATACCCTCGTGCCTACGTATACTTAAATGAGGAATCAGAGCATCCGTAGTTTAGAGGACTACGGTGGAAAAAAGAAAAAGGTAGCTCGCCAGGATCTCGCAATCTTGTGCCTATGTATCCTCATGGTGCAATAAGGAAATCAGAGCTCCGTAGTTCAGGGGACTAAGGTTTGTTGGTTTGTGTTTTTTAATGAACAAGTGTTTAGATCGCCTTCTAAGGGTTAAATATTAGCTTGTTTACTCTCGAGGGAGGCTTAAAGAACTAGTTTGTATGCGCATTAGAAGGGACTAAATAATGTTTTCTGATAAAAAAAAGTGTTTGATTGCACGGGGGCGAGTAATTAGGTTTAGAAAAAGTTTCAATCGCACGAGGGCGAGAAAATAAAGTTTGATTTAATGTGTTGAAGTATTTTGAGTGATGAGAGAGTTCGGACTGTCGAGAACTACATCTCGTATCCTCACTCTCAGGAGATCGTTGACTACACCCCGCTCCTTTTTCCTCTTATTTGAGAAAGAATTTCGACATTTTTAGGTGTTTTGATGTTTGATTGAGAAAATTTCGCTTGACGTTGGATCAAGGGTTTTATTATCGCGAGATGATTATGAAAATGATTTTAGATAGAAATGGGATAGGTTGATGGCGACGCATGAAGCGATCGACTTACAAATTGGGCATGGCTTTATGTACGGATCAAGAATGTTTTGGATTTGGTTGATGGCGATGCACAAGGCGACCGACTTACAAGGGTTAAGAGATGGGATACACTTTGTTGAATGGGAGAAAGGTGAAGCAATAAACACAATCCCAAGCATACACAAATGGATTAATCACTCAAATAAGCATCCAATTAAAAAAATGCATGAGTCTTATTGTAAGGAAGCCCAAAAGTAAGCTATGTGGGTGTGTGCAAAACAAGCTTATTGTAAGAAAGCCCAAGAGTAAGCCATAGGTTGATTATGATGCTTAAAAAGCGATCGTCTTATAAGGTATAAAATAACTCGACATTGAATCGAGAATTAGTTCTTTTTGAAAAGGGTTTAATGTGATACTTGAAGTAATTAACAATTGAGTAAAGCATTAAAACACAAGCAAGATGAAAGCGATAAAGTTATTACATTTCATGGGAATAGGGGTACATGTTGTCGAATGGGGATACGAGATAATGAACCAATTAAATCGAGCTCAATCAACAAACATAAATAAATGAGTGTAAGTGCACAAAAGAATGGTCTCATTGTAAGAAGTTCCAAGAGCAATCCATGTGAAGAAGATAGCAACACACAAATTATATTTACAACACGTTCAAAAATTAAATTCAAATAAGTAAAATCGAAGCGTTCACGAATTAAAATTGGGATTCAAGGATGCGAACAAAGTCACATAACACAAGAACGTGCAAAGCAAAATGAAATCGCTGTCGCAACACGAAAAACAACCTGCGCAAAATAGAGTCGCCACCTAATGTTATTTATCCCGACGGGGGAAAGGAAATGGTTGAAGAAACCTCAAAAAGGAAAGAACATGGTGTCGCAACCAAATTCCTAGTTTGGGAGTCGATTACGCAAGAGGAAGGTGTTAGAACCCCTTGCGTCTGTTGTACTCAACGGGATCCACTCTTGTTGTTCAAATCAGAGGGTGTGTTTGTCTAAAGCCTACTTGCTAACGCAAACGAAAGGGGGAAAAACAAAAGGAAACTCGATAGGACCTCGCCGTCCTATGCCTACGTATTCCCTCGTGCAATGTGAAAGTCAGAGTCAACGTAGTTCGGAGGAACACAGGTGAAAGGAGGGAAGGGTGCTCGCCAAGACTTCGTCGTCTTATGCCAACGTATCTTCATTCAGACGATAATGGAGAAGTCATAGTATTTGTAGTTCGGCCTACCACGGGTGGCTAAATGTCTTTTATGAGTGATGCTAAGTTCGTGTTCCAGCAGTTAGGGACTAGGCCTGTTTGCTGTAGAACGGAAGTAGCATGCCCTTTCTGAAAAGGTTTGAAGAAAAATCCCGAAGGACAAAATGATTTGCATTTGTTCAAGAGTTTTAAAATAAGTGAATTGACATTGTTTGAGATGCGTATAGCACTAAAGTCTATGACATAGGATCGAATACTTCGCAAGATCGAACCAAAACGGGACGTATGCAAAGCACTCTAGAAAAGGTAAAGAGAGACCCCCGCTTATCACTTCCCATGTACTTAAGGCTCATGACGTACCATACTCATCGTATTTATTATGTATTTTGATTTTGTTTAAGAGAGAGGAGAGAAAGACTCAAAGGGCAAAAGAAAAAGCCTAAGGGATCTCACACCTAGATGTTGTCATGCCAAATGGCCATATAGTTGAGGATGAGAAAGGGAAGCATATCCTAATGTTATCATGCAAGAGATGGACCTAAGGTTGAGGTCAAGAAGGGAGCTAACTTAATGTTGTCATGTAAAGGATTGAGAGCCTAATGTCTATCCTACCTCAATCTTAATCGAAAATTAAGTTAAACTAAGAGATCCTAAGGGAGCATGTGTACAAACACAAGTAAACATTAAACAAATCAATCATAAACAACACCAAGTATTCAAAGCTCAAAGGGAGAGAAAGGAGATGAAGATAAGAAAGATCAAGGTATCAAGTAATCAACTTAAACATCACACCAATTATGAATATTCAACAATCAATTCATAAATGGAAAACATTCAAAGTTAACATCAAGACATGCTTATCATATTAATCAAAGCATCAAAGATGGATAAGGAATACAATTAAAACACATATTCCAATCATCACAAGTCATGCTCAAAGGATTCATACATTAAAGTTGAAGAAGATAGGCAATGCCAATCATAGAGATGCACAAGCAAACATGTCTTAAAACCATATCAAACATCACTAATAAGCAAGTCAAAGAAAGATGGGTCAAGCAATTTGATAACCAAGGAAGATCAGTATCTATATCATATCATGCTTAACACACTTCAAGGATATGGAAAGGAACACAAGAGCATCAAGCATGCACCACATCATTAGTTAAACAAATGTCAACAACTAGCTCATAAGAAACAAGTCCTAAATGATTCACACAATAAAATTAGGGCATGCAAATATGGAAGGTCATAAGCACACTCAAACATTTCAATTCAAAACAAACTCACGTTAGCAAGAAGTATTCAAAAGGCATCACACTCTAAGCATGGACAAGCAACTAAGTAAGAATCACTCAATATCATCCATAAAAGGAAACAAATAGTCATGAGAAGTAAAAGGAGACAAATGATCATGAAATGGGAATCAAGACATGAAGGTAGAAAGCTCAAACAAGTCAATTAAGTCACACAAAAACACTAAGCATCAAGGGATCATACAAGAGAACAAACTCAAGAGACTAGGTCAAGAACACACAAGTATCATGCTCAACACATCATCAAATTGAAGCATCAATAAAAAACAGTTAAATGACCAAAAAAATATGTATCTAATGATATAACTCATGGAAAAGCAATCAAGATCAAGTATGAAAGAAATCCTAAAAATATATTGCATAACTGCATCATCAAAATCATCCAACAAGTTCAAGTATGTCATTAATCGAGCATATATCGAGGACCAATTAAAACCAAATAATAAGCACCCAAAAATTGATCACCAAGTCACCAAAACAACACTCAAACAGTCATCAATCAAGTATCAAATCATGGCCAAAAAATGGATCAAGAGGGCAAGCATAAAGCATCAATGATCAAACCCTAGTTCAAGGACAAAAAGGTAAAAGCACTTCACACAATTAATTCAAATAAAATAATAAAAATATTTGAAAAATAAATTAAAAATTATCAAAAATATCTTGAGACATTAAATGATCAGAAATATATTTTTGTGGATTTTTAAAATGGTTATAACAATTAAAATAAAATGCAAAATGAAAATAGAAATAAAAAGAAAAATAAAAGAAATGGTGCAAGGAGGGGGGTGCAGAAGTAATATTGAAATGAACTAGAAACATTATACACGCGCATCTGGGCTCAAGAGGTAGGGTGTGGATAACAATGTGAATCCATGCCCAATCCAATTAACATTTTATAAACAAAAAAGAAAATACGTGTGGCTGCCAACTCACCTTCATTAATTGATGTGGCATTGAGTCGATAATGAATCACATAAACAAACCAATCACGACACAACACCTCATAGCATTCAAATTAAAAAAAAAGGCACGTAGGCTACATAAGCTTGCCTTCAACCTCCAGACTTCGGAGCCCTAGCTCCGGTCGTCTTCTCCGGCGAGCTGGTCACCGGAGCCACCATAAACTACCCAGAAAAAAGAAACACGACCACTACTCCACTCCAAATTCCATGCTGAGTTCAAATCCAACATCCATTTTCAAAAATAATCATTGCAAGGCATTGAATCGAAGCAAAACTTAAAACCCTAACAAACTGAAAAACACATTTCATGCACATACAAAGCCTATTTTCATAGGACTTCAGCTCATGTTATTCCCATCATGATTCTAGCAACAACTATGGACTAAAAATGATGCATGGAAAAGATTAAAGAGAGTTCCAAAATGTACCTAACGGAGAAGGTCCCTTGCCTCTTCAACCCTAGCAAAGAAGTCAACAAAAGATGCAAAATGCTTCCTTAGAGCTCAAGGATTTTAGATCAAGGCTTAGTTTGTGCTAAATCTACTTCAATCTCTTCAACCAGATCCAAATCGATGATGGAGAATTCTGAACATAAACTGCTCAAAACAGTGGTTTCAGATGCTTACTCTTGCCTACAGAAGGTAGAGGATGCTTGGTAGAAGATGATTTAACCAAGAAAACACAAATATTTCCCAAAAAATGAAGAATTCAAAGTTGAGAAAATTAAGGGGGTTTTGGAAGCTTAAATCTGAAAATGAAGTTCTTTTCAAGTTTGGAATGAAATGGAATTTATATGGAGCTCTCTAGGGTTGGAAAAAGGAATGGGATCAAAGCAAAAGGCTTGGAGTTTGTTTCACTTGGTTTGGAAATGAAATTTTTGAAAATGAAGCACATGTGATGGTGGCTCGGTTCTAGGCTTTGCATGAGTCTTTTTTGTTGCTTTGGATGAGTGGAATGAAGCACAAAGAGTGTGAATGAATGTTGGCACGTGGGTGAGAGTGGTGAGCAAGTTTGTTGCTACATTCTTTCTTTTCCTTATTTTGGCAAAACGTGTGCATGAGAGGTATATGAAAAATGTGCATGTGCTTAGATTTTTTGGCAAGAAATGTGAGGTCATGCATGTGAATATGATGAGGGATGATCATGCTGCAAGATTACATCAAATGGTACCTAGAAGTCATATCATGAAGCATTATGAAAAATCATGTGATGTAGCCATCTTTGGATAAGTGCAACTTGGTGATGAAGAATCCAATTGATGAAGACTTGATATCAAATGAAAGTTGGAAGAATGAAGAACAAAACTCATGTTGAAAGTAACTTGAAAAAAGGCTTGGAACCATGAGAAATATGCCATGGAAGTTGGCTCCAAAATCTAACCCAAGACTTGCTAAGTTTGGCAACTTGAGGACCATGACTTTGAGATATCATAACTTGAGCTCTAATGATCCAAAAGGAGAGTTCTTGTTATCAAAAGAAAGCTTGAAGAATGAGGAACAACTTTCATGTTGGAGGAAATTTGAATTGAAGCTTGGATCATCAAGAAAATGGACTTGAAAACATGCCCTCCAAGCTGAATTTCTATACTTAGAAAAATTCTAAGTATTAAAATTTTGAATCTTACTTTTCCCAACTTTATGCCATCATAACTCTTGATCTATGCATCTTTTGAAATTTCTTTCTTTTACAAACTTGTAGTATGTGATGTTCTCTTTAATATGATTATTAATTTGCATCATTTGGATCAAGGATGAAAAAATTATGAATCTTGCAAGATGGCTTCATGAACATAAATTCTCCATACTTAGAAAAAATCCAAAAACCCTAATTTAGCACCTTCTCCTGATTTTATGATTTCTCTTGATATCTCTTGGTCAAACCTCATGATAACATGGATGATGACTTGAAATGTCCAAATGTGACCCAAGAACCCAAAAGTTGACTTTTGTAGGGCACCAGTTGACTTTTTCATCAGATGAATCCAATGTCACCTCTATCCATTTCAGAAACTCTTGAAATGATTTGTGATGAACCATGAGACATGTAAAGAACCCTTGAGATGTGTTTTGAACCATATATAGAACCATGCTTTGCTCAAGAAAATAGTCACAAGTAAACTTTGGTCAAAACCCTAGCTCAGAGCCACTAGGAGCTTGATCACATGAATCCCTTGAAACCAATGAAACCCTAATCCTATGATAATTGGGTGAGCTTGTTGAGAACACTTTGATGAATATGAGAACCTAGTAGCTTAAGAATACCATGATGTTGAGTACATTCCTCTCTCATTGCTTTGAGAACAATCTCCTCCTCTGGAGGAAAGCCAAGAAACCTTGATCCCATGTCTAGAACCAATGCAATGCATAAATGAAGATGCAAATGAAATGAAACATAAGCCAATCAAGGTTGAAAAATGGAGGGCAAATTTTGGGGTGTTACAGTAAGGTGCAAGCAAAACCCTAGGTAATGTGCTCAAAGCCGGTTTGTGCGTATCGACAACAAATGAAATGTTATATGCAAGGGTCATAACGCGGCGAAATACCATAAATATATCAATAAAATAATTGGTGGAATAACGACACAGGAAGTGTCAAATCCATGGATTAAAATCTGATGTTTAACAATGAAAAGATTCAAAGAAACCAAGCAAAAATCCAACATGTATCACATTTTTTAAAATGGCCATAATTGGGGTAAAATAAATGGAAAAAATAAAAACAAAATTTATATTGTAAAGATAATGTCACAAATAAGAAGTAGGCATAAAAAAAAAATCAGAAAGAAACTTATCAGGATGGCTAAAAAAATGAAAAAGAAAATAAAAAATAAGGGTGAAAAAGAAATGAAAAATATGAAAAAATAAGGAAAAGTGACAGTAACGGATTGAATCTAGGACATGGGGGCGGGAGGCATGAAGCTTCAACCATTCCCCCATGGTCCTATTTCTATCAAACTCATGCAACTATAAATATATAATATATAATGCAAGTTAAAATGGAAAATAAAGAAAAGTGTGAAAATAAGAGAGAAATGGTGGGCGCTTGTACCCGAACCCATGTCCTGGTGGTTGGGAGACCAAAGTCTCAACGACTCCGCCAGGTCTGTTTAGTTGTCAAATAAATGCGTTGATGAATATACATAAAAACAAATGACGCAAATATTAAAAAAAAAATATAACAGTGCTATCATATTTTTCGTGCTACTGTTCTTCTTTTTCTACTTCCTCTTTATTCAAATAAAACCAACATCACTTTTTTCAAATAAAAAATAAAATCCAAAAAAAAACAACAATCAAAACAAGAATCAAGTAAGAGAAACCAGAGAAGGCAAGGTTGTTACCGAGGTGACAGAAGGGTGCGTTCTTTGTGAGATTGTAATTATATTTTTATGGTGTTTGTTGTGATGAGAATGGGGGATGAGGATCTGTTATGGTGTGGTTGAGATGGTCGAAAATAAGGCTATGTGGTGGAGGGAGTATGTTTCTCATGGTTGTTTGAGTTCAGTTAGAGGAATGGTGGAAAAGTTGAGTGAAAGAGTTGAAATTAGTTGTTGGAGGGTGAATCGTGAGATGAGCGGAGGTAGAATGATGGAGTATGCTCATGTGGATTTGATGATGAAAGGGAATAATGATGTATGGGTTGAGTTTTGCAGAGGATGAAAGTATATGGAAATGATTTACATGCTTGGTGAATTTGCATTTCTGATAGCTTGGGGTAGTAGCTTGGAGTTTTATGTTGTTGTTTAAGATTGATCAATGGTGTTGTGAAGGTTGTTTTTATGGAGACTGAGACTTAAAGATTTTTGTTTATGGTATATGAAGAGAGAAAAAGGGATGATGAAGATGATTGAAGGGTTATTTATGAGAGGTTTAGGAAAGAAGCTGCAACAATTTTTTTCACTTGTTCTACGCTTTATTTGCTTGTATCAATGAGAGAGAGTAGTGTTTTTTATGAAGAGTTTTTTCTTCTTTTTTTATAGCAGGAAAATGTGGGTTAGGTTTTTGAAAAGGAGAGAGGAGAAGATTATATTTCTTCGGTGGTTTTTCCACCTTTTTATTTTTCGTTCCAAGCTTGTAGAGAGAGTATTAGAGTCCTTTTTTATGGAAGAAAGAGCGAGGTAGTGTGTATTAGGAAACATAATGTTTAAAGTCCTCTTCCATCAATAACAATGACATAATGAATGCATGTCACGACAATAAACAAAATGTGCATTGACCCAATGATAATAATTCCCCTCATGAACTATTATCCTACAACAATATGCATGCTCATAGAGCAGTATATCATCATCATAATTCACAAAAATTAACACAACGTCATACTTTCGCTTTTATTACACATACTCACAAATACACATAATCCACCATTGAAAATGCATCCACGCATCAATTAAACATGTCAATTATTCTCACAAGGCTCTACCATAATATAGCTCGGTGCGTTAGCTTTCCAACGCTTCAAACTGCGCCTCAATTTGAGTCACGAAACTCAAGTTACGACGAAAACAGTTGGAAACAAAAAATTAACATTTATGGAAAACACAACAACTGTAACCGGTTAACCAAAACCTACAACCAGTTACAGTCACAAAAATTTCAAAAAAAAAATTATCAGCTTCACCTGTAATCGATTACACCAATGTATTAACCAGTTACCACTGTACAGAAATGCAAAAATACAATTTTCACCATTAGAGCACTTCCAAAGCTCCGATTTCGATCCCCAAAACACCCAGTTGCACAAAAATTTATCATACATACAATATATCACATTGAACATGTTAATTTTACACAGATTAACACCTTAATTCATAGTTTTCATAAAATTATATTATTTCCAAAACCATCAAATTGACAGCAATGGTGAAAATATGTTAACTCTTCAAAACATAATTTGTCACACAACATAGTACACGAAGTTCATCACCAATCATCATCACATAAAAATATTCAAACATCAATGATAGAATTATGTTAAAATTCCATTTTCCCTATTAGATGTTAAAGACTCCCCAATTATACCCCTCATGCATATACCCATTATTGAGATAGTTCTCTCCCCTTACCTAGTTACCCTAGCAGCAGTGAAGATTCTGGTTTTTTGATCTCTAATTTCTCTAAGTTCTAAGCTTTTCCTTTCCTCTTAGTATTATATCCTCTTCATCTCTAATTATGTTTTCACGTACTGTTTGCAATCCTCCCCTTAACCTATGTTATCTCCCAATTTATACAATTAGGGTAATCTAGTTAAAATTATAAACTCATCTCTCACTTGCTAACATTCTCACTCCTTCCTCCCCTCTATTTTTCATAATTCTCAATTCAACCCTAAACTCTCTATTTTCCCTCTAATTAATTAAATTAAAATAAAATATTATTAATTTAATCATTAAAATAATTCATAATAATTCTATCCCACTTCTACCAAACTCTAATTACTCATACACCATCATCTCGAGGTCACACACCCATATCACTCAAATTAATTCAATTATCACACATAATAATTAAATTTAAATTTAAATAAATCCATTAAAATAATAACTTAAAAACTAGGGTGTTATATATTAACTATCCATATACATGTAATTTATGTATATTTGTTAAGTTAATATTGTTGTTGTTAGTTTATTATAATTCAAATTTTGTTCAAAGTATAGGGGTTTAGCGACGAAACACCTTCCTATATTATCATTAATCTAGTAAACACTAGTTTTTCTTGATTTACATCTATTCGTTAGCATTGTGTAGATGTTTTGATGTTATAGGTATAAATATGTATAGTTTCTCTTGGTAGAGACTTTGTGTATCCCAAATGTCATTATAAGTATTGTAAATATTGTACATTTGATTTTGTAAACATATAAATTTGGTATTCTATGTTATGTTCTGTGTAAAATACAAATTATTTAATTTTGTCACATAATTTATAGGTTTTGGGTAAAAAATGAACCAAATTGAATTTTAAAACAATTTGTTAAACCCCTCTGTTATTAACACAATTCGACGTAAATAGGGACGTATTTCTCTCGGTTATTTAATAAAACCAAGAGAAATATGGAACGCGCAACATAATTTTGAAATTAATTAAAATGATGTTGCTAGGGATCGAACCCACGTGAAGAACACTTTACCCCTAGGTTATACAATAACCGAGGGGTAAAGTGGCAAGATTTCATGACGCCCTTTATAACCTCGCCTCTGAAACCAATGTTAAAACCCTTTCGCGTCCGAGGTCAAACCCCTTTTTTGTAGTAGTGAACAACAAAAACAACATTATATATTTTACTTGGCACAACAATAACAACAACAACTAACATTACTAAGTTACATACATGTTTTCTTAACTAACATTAAACATCTTAATAAGCAATTATAAGAAAACAGGATACATTAAAGAACCAACCATAAACATTTTCCTTCTCTTGAAGTTCATCCTAGATAATGGTATTGTACTTCATGCAACTACTTTCATTATCATTGTTTTCATTACATTAAGTTTACATATCATGACTTTGCATCCAAGAGGTATCGTTGTGGCATTCACGTTCTGATTAGCTGGCGAAGGTTTCACGTGAATCACTGATTTTTCATGTGGATTGATAGTTGGAAATATCTTAACCATTATTACTTTATAAATGGGCGAAAACAATTTGTTACTTAATTAAAAGGTGTAAACAAATTAAAAGACGCTACTTTTCCTTTCGGTTGCCAAAATAACTGATGTAATAGGTCATAAAAAATATATAAAAAATTAAAATTTACTAAAATGCAATTTCTAGGATTCGAATAGGGAGTTTATCAAAACTCAATTCTTCCCTCGATTGCTAAAATAACTGAAGTAATATGTTATAAAAAATTAAAATGTACTAAAATGTGGTTATTGCGTTTTGAAGAGGGCGCTGATCAAAATTTTTTACCTTGATTTTAAGCTCATCTAAGAGAATAGGTAATATTAAAAAAATAATAAAATGTGACTCGCCTATAATTTATACGTTAGTTATTTGTTAACTTAGGTGTAACTTTATCTTAAAATATATTATTTAAAATATATTATTCGTAGTAGTTTTCATTTTTAAACTTCTTAAAGGATGCCAGTGGTTAGTAGGTTGTTAATAGGGCCAGTTACCATCTTAGGAATAACTTCTTCAACAAAACCATTATCAGAGCAATCATTGTTGTGTTTAAAGAGGTTTTAAAAATACATTGTATATGGGAGGCAACAAGATGTCACTACTACAAAACGTGCAAACAACAACGTCAGGTGTACAACGGATTCACATACACTGTTGTAATAGGTTAAAATTTTCGCACCCAGTGAGTAGTTGGATTTATAAACAGTAATTTAATGACGGTTGTCTTAAAACACCGTAGTAATAAATGATGTGTAGCATGCTTCGATTCCTAGCAACTACATTTTTTCCATTTTTTAGAGTACATTAAGCGTGTGTCACTTAAGTCCATTATTTAAAAATAAATTGTAAATAATTTTACAACGGTGAAGTCAACCAACCGTTGTTAGAGGACTTATTTGACCAAGTTATTTAAACACGATTTTATAATACAACCATTGTAAAATATGTAAGTTGTATCACGGTTTTTCTTTCTAACCGTGATGAAAAGTGATAATTTTTAGTATATAAGCGAAAGTATCTATCGTTCAGTACATAACAGCCGTTTCTCTAAAAAAAAACCCTAACATATTTCACTTTTCTCTATCAATAACCCTAACATCCTTCAACCTTCAGATACGTCTTAAGATTCGTCTTCACCAATCGTTAACTTGAGGTTCGTTCATTAAACTTATGCTTCGATTTCGTTTACGTTTCTTGTTAATAATGAATTCTCATTTTTTCATTTGGTGAATGTTCTCATTTTTTCAGATTCGTCTTCACCACCTTAACAAAGCGCATACTTTGGCTATGATACATATGGTTTGTGTAGCTATGAAGAAAAATACAAGAAGTATGAAGCTATTGTGTAAACTTTATTCACCTTGTACTTTTTCGTCATAATTTCCATCAAATCCTTTTGAATTGTTTTTCCTCTTCTTTTCCCCCCAGTCACTGTTCGTCTTCTTCTCATCCAGTTTCTTCAAGTTTCCATCAAATCCTTCCATTAAAATGTCTCAGCACTCTGGTTGTAGCCATGGAAGCAGGTCCTCAAGTCGTTCAAGGTACATATGCAAGTGTGGTCTCGACGCTCCGTTGATGACGGCATGGACCGGTTCCAACCCAGGCCGTCGTTTCTATGGCTGTGGGATGTATAAGATTCAAGGATACAAAAAATGCTCTCACTTTGCTTGGTTGGATGAGGAGATGAATCCTAGGGCAAAACAAATAATTTCTTCACTGGTAGAGAACTTGAATGAGGAGAAGGAGATGGTTAACACCTACAAAGCCAAAGAGCACAAATTGAAGTTGAAGGTGAAGATC